>CM031234.1:710684028-711284028 GCA_018340775.1 Taxus wallichiana var. yunnanensis | reverse complement strand
GGATGATTCAAGGTTAGTTTACATTGGATCTAAGTTAGAATCACATAGCTTGGAAATTTGGTGGGGGATCATGACTAGGTGGTTTCTTTGGTATGCACGATTTAGGTAAAATAATGTATGGACGATGAACATGGAGATGTTATAGAAGAGTGGATCGTGGATGAGCTTGACACGGCGAAGATGAGGTCTATGTAACAAGGAGTCAGCGAGTTACTCACCAAGGTGTTGATGCAACAATGAATGGATCTTGGATGCTAACTCATCGATACATGATGAATAAGTTGACTTGGGCACAATGCGGGATCTCAAGGTATCTGTAGATCTGAGCTACGTATGGTAGAGGGGTGAAGATATTTGTTTTGATAGTGATCTCAGGAAGAGAATAAATTTATGAAGGATCATAATGAGCAATGAGTCGCCATTCAGGATGAAGATGATCTTAGGGTTGAGCTCGATAGTGAGCTCACATGGAGATGGCCAAAATTTGTGCATGATTTTCTCGATTTAGGCGAGTTGATCAAGGTTGAGCTCAACACAAGGAAGAATTGGTTTAGATGGTGATATAATGAAGGGAATCTCATAGGATCATAGATATTGAGTTTGATTTTGGCATAGAGTGGGCTCGAGAAGATATTCGATCGATAGGTGGTTACTAATGCGACTCATGGGAATAAGCCCGATTCGATCGGAGGAAAAAAATAAAACTTAGTAAAACTCAACTCAAATGTAACTTAGGAGGATTAGCTTACTTAACTCGAGCTGAGATGAGTCATGAGCATGTAGGATTTGGGGGATTTTTGGTTCATTTCCAATTGAGTGGGAAAAATGGTGCTTAGATCACAAATCATGAGACCTTGACATGGGTAGTTTTGGGCCAATTTTTGGAAATGCGGGGATTGGGAGTCATCTAATGAGTTGGTACACGAGTTAGAAATCATCAAAAGTTCGGGATCTCCACTTTCAACTTGTAGATTTTTGTGGTATGAAAACCATGTTGATTATGGAAGGATGAATGGTGATCAAGATCTGAAGTTTGGAAAGGTAAAAATGGGAGTTTCGGGAATCTATGGATGTCGAAGCTATGTAGCGAGATATATTAGGTGAGTTAGAGCACGTTGGAGCAGTTGATGGGAACATGCATGAGTGAGGTTGGGCGGAGAGGCGAGTCAATGGTCGAACCTTTTGAAGTAGTTTGTGGCCTACCAAATGTGTAACGTGGAGCTCGCCAATCAACTAATGTGATGCCAAGAAACAAAGAGATTTTGACGTGGTATGGAAAGAGAAATGATCAATACAAAATATGCCACAAATATCAATGGAACAAATGGAAAGCCTAATCATTTAATTTGATGTTGAGTTATAATGAATGGACCACCGTGTAAAGGGGGGTCATCGATTCACTAAAGGAAGAGTCATTGGTAGTTGGAGCCAATGAAGAAATGTGAATGGCTTGCCAATGCAAAAAGGAGTGGGGAGAATAGGATATTACTCTCACCAAGACATTTCAAACAAAGTGGTCAAGTCAACAAGCCAATAACAAGGAAGAACCCCATTTCACAAAATCAACCTTGTAGGGCCCATCAAAAGGCTAGGTGCATTGAATTTTAATAAAAATATTATTTTTATTAAAATGAGGATAAATTTGATATTTTGAATTTATGGAGAAATAGTGGTGGAATGTTCTTCCCATGTGCAATTAATGATGTAATTAAGTATGGAGACCATATGCCCAAGATTTAGGATTTCTCCTCTCTTCTCTCACAGCTTGGATTTTCTATAAATGTAAATGAGGAACTCATTTCAAGGGGTTAGACATTTTCCAATTCCTCTCTCTTTTCACAAGCTAAGTTGTGGATTTTGGGAACTTTCAATCCTTTCTTCCAAATATTGTAATGGCAACCATTGCCTCTTCCTACTGTAATGATGCATTGTGCATGTGATTGAAGTAATAGAATTTTTGTTCTATGACTAATTATTGGCCCTTTCATCATTTTTTCTACTTCGTTTTGTATTTATCATGTTTGTAGGTATACTTTGCAATTTCAAGTTTCCATTGCAAGTTTATGGAGTTTTGTGCTTATCTTGGAGTGAAGCTCCGTATGTAGTTACATTTCGATTCTTATCCATCCTTCTCATTTTCATTTTCTTCACTAGAAGACAAAAAACTTGTTTAGCAAAACCCTTTCTTGGTGCATCACCATTCCTAGTGTAGGTTTTATTTCTTGCAAATCCTTCTCCCTAATCCCCTATAAATGTTAGTATAGGTCTAGTTAGTTATTTTTATTGCATTAGGAGTAGTATAGTGCCTAGTTTAGGAAGAGGAATCCAACCTTCTCTGGAGGTTCACCTCAAGCCACAAGTCCCGCATCTTACAAGGTGATACCATGTTACTTGATCACACTAAATTCCCTATCAATCACTTGACCATTCGAGGTGCAATGATTTGGTGATAACATTACTTATCATACATGGTTAAATATATATACTTTTGATTTGTGTACTCAAAATATTTATCACACGTGCCTTAAAAGAGTGGGCATTCATCCGGTATATTCTATACTTATAGAAGCTATAGAGAATTTTAGGCTTAGAAACATGAAAATATAGCGGAAAAGTACTCGAAACAACATCAAACACAAAAATACAATAAAAATGACGTCAAAAACAAATAGTATATTCATAACATATAAATGTTCATGACCTATTTCTACGATTTTTACCAGGGAAAAGTTAATAATATTTTCTTAGTGCTTTCAAATTTTCACCTACAAGGAAATGTTTTTGGCACAATTTTAGATAAGATGAATTAGATCATATAACTTTTAGGGGTACATGAAGTGTTTCATTCCTTCTTCTCCACAACACTTAGTTTCAGTTTAATCTTTAGGGGTATTGGGGGCATGGGTTTCCTTTCTTCAGCTACATTTCAACACATTTGATATTTATTAAGTTTCTACTTAGTTGTGTGACACATGGGAGAGTATGGGGAAACTTATTCTATTCTATATTATGTGTCCTAATTTACAAAATTGGGCCTAGAAATTTTTACAATGGTGTGGTCTATGGGTTCATGGAAGGCATTGAATAAATTAAGTTCTTTGTAGGTATTCCTTCCTCTAGTATTACAATTAAGGGGGGAGATATCAAATTTGTTTAATGACTTTGATACAAGGTCATCCTCTTTCATGGGGTGCTTCAGATCCTCATTCTTCTTCTCTATTCAACATTCATGTGTTGGGTTCCATACACTCAATACTCCAACATATCATTGACACAATTTGGGAATGATCACCCCCAATCCTTTGGAAAATATTAGTAATCAAAATCTCCATGTACAAGAAAAGAATGAGAAAATCTACGCTATGTAAAATAAATAGGTGTATTACTTTCATGTTTTGAATATCTTCATTTCACTATTTATAGTTTTATATTTCATTTACATTACATATTTTCATTTGAGTTAAAGTTTAATTATTTATCATGGACATTGACTACACTTTGTGTTGCAGGTTTCATCATGGAGCATGTCAACACCAACACAACAAGATTTTGCAAAACAAACATTAAGCAGAAAAAAGTGTGTCTACATACTCAGGTATCTTTTCCTTTAAGCATGTAATTTCATTTCATACTTAAAGAGGGGAAATGTAGATACCATCAAATTTGGTAATTCTACTCTTTGACACTATTGGTTTTGACATTTATCTCTTTCTCAAATAAGTGCACTTTACCCATTCTCATCTGGTACATCTCTAGGTCTCTTTTTTATCTTTCTTGATCATACACACTCATATTTTTACAATTTATAAGAATTTAATGAATTATATCCATTTAGAAACTCCAATTTTAGATTCCAAACCTTATACTTAGTGTTTCTCATATAGGGTCAAAAATGTGCAAAAGGGGGTTAGTTTTTTCCATATAATCTTGACCTAGTGTATATTTTTCCCTTGCTTGCTTTGATCCTAAAAATTTAGTTCCATATTATTATTTGGGTCACTTATTCATCATCATTCAGAATTAGTAACTTAAATCACCATTAAAATCATATATAAGAAAGTGAAACTCACCTCGGTTTGTAACCTAACACACTTATGGACTTGCATTGAAAAATCTATCACAAAAGGAACCTAAATCTCCCTACACTCTGTAGGCACCTCTACATATTCATAAGGGAAAAACTATCTACAAGTTTGAAGCTTCCCACAAGGTCTAGGGGTATCCTTCCCACATTTACAAGCATCCAAATTCACTCACTCAAGTATATTTTAAAGAGATAAACTCAAGTCAATATTTTTCAAAGAAAGGATGTCAAATCTTGTTAAATTCTATCTAGATTCCACATGTTAGGTGGAAAACAATGTGTCATTTTAGGCCACTTCAGATTAGTGCCAACATCAGTGGTGTATGGGGGTAACCAAAACCCAACTAATTTTTTTGGTGTAGGAATTTCTATCCATGGTTAGGATTTGAAATGTTGAGTAGAGTATTATGAGGTTCCTACAAAGTGTGGATAATAATGACCTGACAAAGAGTGACAAAGATATTTAGATAGGTGACAAACCACAAAAGTTACAAAGCTTAGTTTTGAGCAGAGTCAAAAATATTAACATAGGTAAATATCATATAGGCATTCCTTCCCCTACTATACATTCATGCCCAAGAATATATTCATGTCATAGTTCCATTTTCGAGGTATTATTAGCTCTAGATCTCTGTGTTTCATCATTTAGATCACCTATAATTTCTTAGAATCATCTATAATTATCTACGTGCACTCAATCCCATGTATTTATGAACTTGTATTATATCATGTCAATTTTTACAAGTATTAATGTGATATTATAAATTTGAATGGTTGTTATTGGAAGTTAATTAATAAGAATAACTCTTTATAGCTTATATTTCATTCCTTTTTGGCTATGTGTAAATATTAATTAAATCTAAAAAGGGAAAAAAATAAGTATACGAGAATCTTGTAGATAATTGATATAATATGGGAAAAATGAAAATTCTTGCTAATATGTCTCATGTATAGAAACATCCATCTTCATAGGCCCATAAAATGGTTCTAACTACAGTGCATATTTTTGAATTGCTTCATATTTTTCCATTTAAAAATTTTTGTGCCTATTTCTTAGGATATGAACCATGTAAACACTTTTTCCTATGTCTATAACCTATATGTAGATGTAGAATATATCTTGATGAATTCCCCCTCTTTTGAGGTACATGTGATAAATAATTTTACCATGTGGCTCAAAATAATATATGTGTACCCATGTGTAATAAGTTTAATATTATGAATAGGATCACATAGAATTTTGAAATGGTGGCCACCATTGGGAACCTATACCTTCAAAAGGGGTTTCACATTGTAGAACCATAGAGTGTAGAGAATTTATAATGTAATATGAAACAGGCAATAATGAACGTGTACATAAATAAATACAACAATGAAAACATTTTAATCATGTTATAAACCAAAGTAATAATACTATAGAATCATTAGAGTATTAATAAAGTGTGTCATAAACTATAGTAATATAAAAATAGTGTAGATAAAAGTAATCATTAATATATATACATTAAAATATAGTCACGTAGAGTCATAGAGACACAATTATGGGACACTCACATTGTCATAATAAAATTGTAATAAAAGGCACTATGTACCACATGAAAATAAATAAGTGCATAAATGCAAGACAAGCATAAAATGAAAAGCATGTGATAACCATGGTGCCATAATATAATCAAGGAATTCTGTTGTATAGATTAAGAATTCATATAAGTTTACTCAAGAAAATAAATAGTCAACCACAAGAAAATAGGAAAATAATGTAGTATTCAAACAAGGAAATAATCTATATAAGCAAGTAGTAAAAATAATGTATTAAGTATAGAAAATAGTGATAGTAAAAAAGAGATACCAAAATAGGTTATCACTGCACAAGACACATGTTAGTCCTATTATCTTGAAGGATAACATAGACACTATGTATATAATAACACATGATGTGGAAATAGAAATTAATTGTAATGAAACAAAATAATATGCATAGTGTGAGATATCCCCCAAAGATTGGTGTCAATGGCAAGGAAAAATTCAATATCTTTCATCATGTGTCATCTTGTGTGCATATTACATCAAAATAAATATACCTCATGAATGAACATGAGTAAATATTATATGGAAAATATATGTTATCTATCAAACAAAATTGATAAACAACATGTATAAATAACCAAGATAACAATTCAAACCATAAACATGTCCTACTTTAATTTTTTAGTAAATATGTAAATGCATTTTTATTATGTGATTCTTTGAATGTTTTTGAATTGTTTTGAAAATAAATATGTACATGAAAGGGGATAACATAAGAGCTTTTTTTTATCAAGGATATCATCCATGTTAGGGTAAAATTTGAGAATGTTAGGTGTGGTAAGACCTAAAGTATGCAATGTGTCACAAGTACAAATAGTTTTGTTAGGATCTATGATGTTTGGTCAAGTCCTTGGTAGTTCCAATGGATATAAGGTGTTCTCATAGAAATATCATGACATGGACACTTACCAGATCCAACTAGGTCAAATGATTGAGTGTTTAAATTATGAGGATTCATTTGGATACACGGTGATAATACCATTAGCTTTGAGCATAGTAATGTTGACATGAGAGGTTTGTCATGAGTAGTGTCATGTCTAGATACATAATTATGGTCATAAAATGTCGTATCCATCTATCAAGATAGCTTATCAGTAGACTAATGATACAATTATGGTAAAGTAAGTAGCTCAAAATTAAGCAAGTTAGATAGTAACTCTTGTGGGGTATCAAGAGAAACCAAAATTTTGATATCACTATCAATAGTTATAGTACCTAATGCATTAATAAAATGTTATAATGGGTCAAATATAGATAAAATGGATATTTTACATTAGGTTGGGGTAATAGGGACATAGGTTTCAAATGTAGAAAATTTAATCCAATAATATCTAAGACTAGTAGAGACAAAAAGTGTGTGGAACATATATCCATATTCATCAATGGGATTAAAATTTTGTTTGCAAGTCTTCATCGGTAAGTGCAATAGTTTCAATAGCACTATCTAAACAATAATCAACAACATTCCATTGGAGTATTCTATTATCTAATATGTTAGGAATATCAAGTGAAGCATTAGTAGTAACAAGATCTAGACTTATATTGCACTCGGTGAATGATGTTAAATGAGTGGTAACATAAAATTCATGACTAGATTATCTAATTATATTAGATGGAAACTTATCCATGGGTATGGGTTGTTGAGGAGGAGTAATAATGGGTACTTGAGAGGTAGAGGTGTTTCCTTTGCAATATTTGAAAGGATTTGGATCAACATCCGAGTTTTGCTCACAACTATCATGTATGAACTTAATACATTGATGAATAGTAGATGGAAAAATTGCATAACATGGATGCATGGATGACTAAAAATAATATTCTAATGTAAATATGTGACCATGATGTGAAATGAAGTGCAAAGCTTCTTGGGGCCAACCAAAATAGCAAGAGTAATGGCTTCTAATGTAAATAATGTGATGTTATCAAAACCCCTCACGGTAATAATATTTATGTCAATTGAATTCATACAAACCCCCATATTTTTGAGAAAATAACTAGGAAAAATATTGATATTGAAGCCATTATCAATCAATACATGATTAATGAGGAAACCTAGATTTTTTTCTATAATGAGAAGAGTTGATAAATAGTCCTTCTTAGTGGAGGTGGAATATCAACCAGAATAAATTTTATGGTCTTATCAATAACTTTTAGTGTGTCCGTAATAGATGAAAATTGAACACGCTAAGTAGTGGGTGAGAAGGTAACAAATTGTAAGGTCTCATATAGGATATCCTTATAACTAGGTGCCTTTTGTAATTAATCAAGAAGAGATATCTTAACAATTTTATCATCAAATTTATATAATATCAAACCATTTAGTAGGAGAAATAAATTTATCAAGGGGTCCATAGTAGGAGAAATAAATTTATCAAGGGGTCCATAGATGGGGAGAAATGGTTGGTTTCCCCAACCGGCTACTTAGTGCAAATGCGTGTTGCAACAACATTAACTTCATAATTGTAGGTTAAAAACCAAAGTGAGGTGGATGTTACCAAGTGGGAGGAATAAAATCAAATGTATGTAAATGTAAGTAGGATCCTCATTAGTCATGAAATAAGTATAACCATCATAGAGACCACTACTATCGATGAGATATAAGCATGAAATTGGATAGAGGGATAATAACCCATAATAGAATGAGGGAGTGGTCCTTTAGGTTTGAAATTAAGATCATATAAGATCTAAGGAAGATGCATGATGACACACAAGAATATAACTTAGAATATCCCAAGATCAAAATAAGAAACCATAACATATGTAGAGTTTGAGAAATATATTCGATTCAAAAGTTGGGTTCACCAAATATTTACACCCTAATTAAATATATGCTATAGAAGTACACACAAATAATAAGGATAATAGGGGATTATTATAATCTAATAAATTTACAATTAATAATTCACAACTAGAATAATGCATTAATACTTGCAATGATTGATAAATGATAAATGCTAGCTCAAATATACAAGAGGAGAAATGAACTCAAATGTATAATTTAGAAAAGATAAAATCTAGATGTGAAAACATGTGGAAAAGGAAGATAAAAAACTAGAGATATTTCATTGTGGGCACTAGAACTAGAAATTTTGCATGGATAGGACCATATAAATTTTATATGTTGAAGACTATGAAATGTATATTTTTAACTAGGTTTGTATGGTTTTGGACCATTTTAACAATTAATATCTAAAACTTTAGGTTTAATTCACTTTCCTAGAAATGTACATTGATGTATGTTTTTCATGCTTGCACAACTTTAGGATGACCTATAATCACTTGTAAAAATTGGAAACCCTAAAAAATATAGTACCATTTATTGAATAATTAGCAAACCAATAAAAGAAATCATTTGTGTGGTGAGGTTGGACTACCCTTGGCAAAGTGAACCCCAATTTTGAACTAGTCCAAGTGTTGTACTTCATTCCATTATGTGGGATTAAGCCTTATGTAATTCGCATATGTGTTTTTGCAAGTGTGAGTGTTATCTAAGCTAACCCCCTATGTGGTCCCTTATGTATCTCAACAAAAATATAGTGAATTAAATGTATAACATAAAATGTTCCTAGCATGGTAATGTTGGCGTAAGAAATGATTAACACAATGAGATCCCTCTCCACCATCAGTTCAAGTTTTTGGTGTGATGGAAAATCGTACATGGTATCAAAGCTACACGACTTGCTGTCACACCAAAAGCTCAAACTAATGGTGAAGAGGGATCCCATCATGTTAAATAGTTACTACGCAAATACCCTCCCGCATGATGGAGCCAGGTATACACCTAATCAGGCCCAACAACATTAGGAGGTAGTGACACTGGGAATTTCCTGGGAAGTCACCCATCCCAACACTACTCTGGGGTTGGGGCACTTAACTACATGGTACCAAAGCTACACGATTTGCCATCACACCAAAATCTCAAACTTATGGTGGAGAGGGATCTCATCTTGTTAAATAGTTGTTACGCCAACGCCCTCCCGTCGGTTTCCGAATGATGTTTGACTCAATGGTGAAGATGTTGGCTCTTAATGAGCCCACCAGGGTTCAATTCTCACTGCAAGCGAAGTCAGGAGATACTGTTAATAAGGGATGAGGCCGGGATCGTGCCCCAGTGAATTTGGTAGAATGGATACCCCTCAGTCCTTGGCAACTAAGCCTAAGAATTTGTGCACCTAACCCATGTAGTTATTTCAGATTCAATAAAAAAAACAATGTATGATTTACCGTCACACCAAAAGCTCAAACTGATGGTGGAGAGGGATCTCATCATGTTAATCAGCTGCTATGCCAACACACCCCCACACGATGAAGCCAGATGCAACCATGTGAGCTCTGGGCCCACCACGTATACACCCAATTAGGCCCAACGGCATTAGGAGGTAGTGACACCAGGAATTTCCCGGGAGGTCACCCATCCCAAAGACTACTCTGGGGCTAGCGTGCTTAACTACTTGGCTCGATACCATGAAAGAGTTGATGGATCGTATCGAAACCGTATGTACCACAATGAAGTTGCACTCAAGTTGAATCACAATGGATCCAATGTAATCACAAGGAAGAATCGATTAACAACCGAAATGCCTTGCATAATGTAATAAATTTTTCTCATAAGAAAAAGATAGTGGAGTGTCTTAGAATGCTCATAAATGAATAGTGAAAGGGTACATATTGGGTCTTTGAGTGACCCTAGTGCATGACTCAATAGTAAACCCTAAACCTAACCCTAAACCTAACCCGTGTGAGAAGAACCTCCAATATGTGAGGAGGACACATAGGACAACTCACATCAATAGGTAATAGTGTGATGTGGTGTGCCTCACCTATATTATTATTTTCATGTAAATGTGCAACATGGAAATTTTAAATTTCCAAGCACGACAACTATACCCCTATGCCGAAATTTTCATGCTTTATCATTCCTAGGAAACCCCAACTTTGTCCAATCAGTCAAAATTACCTCCCAACCAATGTTATATCATCCCCTAGGTGATTTAGGAAATTCCATTCATTCCCCTAGGTGATTTTAGGACTTCATTGAAAATGCAAATTTTGGGGAGTCATGGGAATGGCTGTCGTTGGCCTTCCCAGGATTGGATCGACCCTCTAAAGTGAAACAGAAGGGAAAAATTCAACATGGAGGTGATTTGAGGACCTTATAACATCATGGAAATGGTTTTGGAAGGTTTAGAGAAGTTTTTCAGGACTTGGAGCAGTCTGAGTGAAAAATAGGGTTCACAAGCCTAAACAATACACAGACCTAAAACAACCACTGGGCTTCAGAAGAAGATTTCGAGAGCTCCGAATGGAGTTGAAAGTAAAAAAAAAAATATTCGGAAATATGATTCCAATACCTAAATTACGGTGAAATAATATTTTTCACAACACCTTGGTACATATGATTGGAAGGTAGTTTTTCTCAGGCACAAGTGGAGTCCCAGATAAAAAATCCAATTTTTCAGGGATCATATGGTTGAATTAAGACATTATACCCACATCATTGGATTAAAAATGACATTTCCAGTCAGGATCATATAAAATTTTACCAAGAAATTCCACCGAGAGCTCAAGTTATCTGCATTCCAAGTTACCCTCTCAAAGGCAATTCAGACTTAATCATTCTTTCGAGAGGACACGTGTTAGCACCAGGAGCTTGGTAGGATTTCATGTCCTTGACATCCCTAAGGTCAGGTACATCAACCCTTGGAAAATTTTCCCAGCCCTCATGTGACCCTTGGGACCCTCATATGACCTCCAAACTTGACAGATCAACCCTCGGTGCTTATTTGGAGCATGCCTTCCCTGCCGCTAGATCGGGCGCCACGTGTCAGCTCCAAGAACACCATGGAAAATGATGTCCCTTATGCACATGAGGTGGGGGAAATCAGACCTTGAAAAGTTTTCCCATCCCCCATAGAGATTCTTCTAGACACTCACGCGACCGTAGTTCATCCCCCAGGTGCTTATTTGGAGCGTGCATTTCCTATCGTTGGATCCGCCGCCACACGTTTCATGCTCTTGACCACCGTGGAAACTGATGTCCCTTATGTACCTGAGGTGGGGGAAATAAAACCTTAAAAATTCACACAGCCCCTATGGGGAGTCATTTGACACCCACATGATCGCCGTTCGGCCCCAGTGTGCGGTTTTCAAGCAAATCCCCTAACGTTAGATTGAGGACACATGGCATCGCCTTGACCACCATGGAAATTGATGTCCCTCACATCCCTAAGGTTAGGGACATCAGGGACATAAAATGGTTCCCAAACGATCCATGTTCATGTTTTGAAAGTTTAAATCCAACACTTAGCCATTTTCTTCCTCTCATTTCTCCTTCAAAACTCCTCACCTTGCCATGGCTCCATGCGTGATTGTCCAGAAACCTGTTCCACCATTGTCACTCTGAACCAGCTCTGCCATGGCCACGTGAACTCTTCAAACCATGAATGCATAGCAATATTCAAGCCTCATAGAAAAATGGAGTGAAATGATGAAGAACGAAGAGAAAAATGGAGATTTTTTGCCAGATAACCGTGAAGTCACCCGATCAAAAATCCTCATATCTTGCAAGATACAAGTCGGATCGAGATGTCATCTTTTACAAAATTCCTCATTTTTCAAGGTGATCAAGATCCAACAAACAAGAGGTCAAATGGTTCCCAAAATCATTTTCTCCAACAAAACCCTCACTTCATGCACCGGCTCACATTCGTCGAATTTCCCATCATTCTGGCAATGGAAATGAGCTAAAAACTTGCACATGAGTTCCAAATGAAAAACCTATCGCAATGGAGTTGTTTTCATTGCAAATGGAGACAAAAACTAGACCTAAAAATTTTGAGCTCCATTAATGGCCACCATGACAACTCTGTGCCCGAAGCCACTGCCAGGTCAAAATTTCAAAATTTATTTCTAGGCATTCTAGTGGGAAAAACTATGTGAAATTCGGAGGGTGTGATTGTAATGACAAGAAGAGTCCAAAAAGTATGTTATATTGCAAATTGAGCACTAGAAACACACTTTCTAAAAATAGTAATTTTTCCTATACATGCTTGCTATTTTTGGCAAGTCTTCATCAAAAGCGGCTATGGAAAGAGTAGTGTGCACTGAAGATCTCCAAAAGGCTAGAATGATTATCGGAGAGGAAAATAGTGGAAATGACCCTTTACTAAAAATAGTAAGTCACACTCAAAGGGTAGTTTTGGCACAATGGGACATTTAGAACTTCATTGCATTTGGAGCTTTCCATCAACGAGGATCAATAGACTTCATCGGGAGACATCCTCTTCTTCTTCTCTCTCTCTTTCTCTCTCCTCTTCCCCCAAATTTCTCTCACTTTCAAATGTTCTAATTCTTCATTGGGGTTTGCACTTTTTGATATGCCTTTAAGTCACTTAAAAGTGACTTTAGAAACATAATGTAAATTAAGTCACCTTGCTATTATAAAAGGGACTTAAATATTTAAAGTGGAATATGAACAGTCTTAAGTCATATTAAGGCATATGGAGGGTCATGAGGAAGATGATAAGTCACCTCTCATTCTATAAATTGTAACACCATTCCCATTGTAAAGGGTTGGTGATTGATCTTGTAAACTCAAGAGTATATTGCACCTTGAGAGAACAAAGGAGATAGCCATTTTCTTCTATTCCCCCTTCTCAATTTCTTCCATTTCTCCACTATGTACAACTTTTGTCTAAGCAATCAATATAAGAAGAAGGAGTTTCTAGCTTTCTTTGACTAAGGGGTTTCATGATACTTTGTGTTCATCAAATTCTATTTGGTCTTGTTGCTATTTGCAAGGTTTTTTCTTCTCATGAATGCATGTGTTGAAGTTTCTAACTAGTGCGTGAAGGAATATGATTTTCTACCTGTAGCATTAGTTCTCTTACCTCTTTTCTCACTCCCCTTTCCTACTCTACAAACGAAGACTTCCCTAGCAAGATATTGTTAGCTTTGCCGCAGGGTCAGTGGAGTGCCCTTGTTGGATCCCCGGTCGAAAGACCACCACAAAAATCCACATTTTCTCATGCATGCACATACGGCAGCTGCACCGGTTAAGTAGAGGGACTTAGATTCCTAGAGCATTGGCAAGAAATCCACAAATTTTTCCACACGAAAAATTTTCTCTCCAACAATGATCTAACTATTTATTCCTTTAAACCACTTGAAAATGCTTGAAATTACCTTGATATTGCTAAAACACGGCTCTATAACCTTTGCATGCTTCAAAATGGAGGAAGATAGACTCTTTGACTTGATTTAGTGCTTGAACCATATAAGAACAACTACCCTAATTGATAAGAAATTGATTTGGGAAGATTTTGGAGAGCCTCGAGTAATTTCGGAATGATATTTGTAATAAGATATTGTAAGAGTGTCAGGTGAGTTATAAATTTACATTGACCTACTTAAATAACCTTTTATAGGTGAAATATTCTGATAAGGATGACTCTAGGAAGGTGAAACAATGTAATAAAGATATTCAATTTAAAAAAAAGTGAAATAATGTGAAAGGTCAAGAACTTACAAGTTGTCCAAGACCAAATTCCACATCCCGATCATTTGTATGATCCTAGACAAGAAGATTATGGTGTAAAATATAAACTTATGGCATGATGTACAAGGATAATGTATTGTTTTGATTTAATAATATTTCTCAAATTGATAACAAAGTATAGAGTAAAGATAAAAATCCATGGAAGAGCTATAAATAGATGTTGATTGGATTCCAAATGTGAGCATTTGTCTTAGAAAGGGAGCATGTTAAAACTTGGCATTGCAAAAGGAAAAGTTACTATATCTTAATGTTTGCATTATATTTAGAACTTAATGTGATAATGTTGGATCAAATCCACATAATATCAAGGTATAACCGTATTTTTATCGATTGTTTAGCTAGGTTTTATGTGATTTTCCCTTAACCAATAAATTTGTTAAATTTTTCATTAAATATTTAAGATGATTGTGAAACACTGTGTGTGTGTGTGTGTGTGTGTGTGTGTGTGTGTGTGTGTGTGTGTGTGTGTGTGTGTGTGTGTGTGTGTGTGTGTTGAATAAATAAATACATTTATATATTGATACTATTTTTGGATAATGAACTTAATGTTATACATATGTGCTCACCGGAATGAATTTGAAGTGGTAGGTGGAATATTTTTAATACATTTGAATTTATCTTCCTCTAATATTTTCACATACAACTTGGGAATATATTTTTGCAAACACTACACCGATAATTGCACGAAGGTAGAAGATTAGGTTGAATTTTTAGAAGATTAGTTTGTTTCCTACAAGATTGAAGTGTTTTATATGATAAAAGGTGCAAGTTTGGGATGATGAGATAACAACTCATTATCTTATATCTTCATGGGATACTTGATTGTAGCATAATTTATGTGCATGATAATATGCACCTTCATATTTGAACCTAATTTTTTTAGGCTATGATTTTGACTCAATATTTTGTGGGTATAAATCCCTTCCATGGTTATCACTAAAAATATATATTATTTAATAATAATAGAGAATATTTAAATCACAAATATTAAATATTAAATTTGGTTTTTACTGAAAGAATCAAAACGTGGTGTTGTAAATATTGGTGCGAGGATTGAAATATAATAATTTTCTTGTAACACAATAGGATTATTATATATTTTTATATTTTTGCAAGTTTGTGTATTTATTTTTCTTTATTTTTAGTAAAATCTAAATAACATATTAAAAAAATTGTGATTATATCAACAATCATGTAACATTTCAATACTTGTATACAAAGTAAGATAAATTGTCTAAAAACATATGTTTATTAGTTTTTCTTTCTAGTCCCCATTTAACATATTTTCCTAAAATATTTATTTTCCACATCCACATGTGTTTATCATGCATATTTTATCACACACAAATAAGTATATCTTATTTTGGAATGAATGACTATTTTTACATGCATGCATGGTCTTAATTTTGTGGGCATCCAAGTATTTTTAAATGCATACATAACCACTTTTTCATTTAAATTAAAATACCAATACACTTATACCAAAAAAATATGTGTGTGAGGATTCTTTTGTATCCTTATGCTAATTGGACTCAATTGATGTTACATTTCTAGTCCCTCTTCATAAGTTGAAGGTGCTTGAAGGAAGAAAATATTTGGTAGGAGAGATATTTATACATTTATATTTTCTCTTTGAATACTAGTTCATTCACCTCTTTGGAAGGAACATATTTATTTTCAATTTCATTACACATTGAATCTATTAGCTCTATATGATTTGAATCTCCCCTTACTTTTTTAGAAAAATATAAGGTTGATCTCCATTTGAAGTATCCTTATCTTTTTTTTTTATTGGTAAATGTGAGGGTTGATATGTCCATCACATTTTTTATTAAATTTGGAAATCCAAAACTTCTTTACAAAATAATTACCTCGTTCGATGAAAAATATTCTTCGTAGAAACTAATATCACAAACTAAAAAACACTTCAAGCCAAGAGGTTAAAGAAGGTGGAAGAGAAATAAATAAATATTTAGAACTAATACCTAAATTTATAAGTTGCTCATTTATCCAATGTAGTTTCATACCTCCTTTGTAGCTTCTACAGCTCCCATTATCATCATCGAAAATTCTTATTTTGCATTTCTTAGGCCATTTCTATATCTCTATTCCATATTCGCATTCCATCATTTAATCCACTCATATTTGTTTTAAAATTTTCATGAAGGATTGATAAATTAGATGGGTCACAACTAGACATAGATGATAATGGGTTCTACTTTGCACGAGAAGAATCAAGTGTATTCACCTCCTAATTAGTTTCTCAAAAGGAATGTTGATATTTAATGAATAAAACCACTAGTTTGGTTGTGCATACACATTTGAACATCTAATTCAATTTCAATTTTTACATTGATCCATTCCTCTTAGCATTAATGATAATCATAAAATCTCCTTCTACCTCTAGATCAAAATACCATTTTCCATGGCTAGTTTGATCCCCTTAAATAACAATAAATATTTTCCCTCATTGGTAATGGCTTGAGGGATAAAGAAAGAACCACCCTATAACATCATTCCATGGAAAATAATTTAATGGGACAAGATAACCAAGAAAATGCATTCACCTTAGGTGTGCTTACCATATTCTATATGTGATATCCTTGCCATTCTACATCCCTCACTCCAAATTTTTCCAAAGCCTTATATATTCCCTTCATTTTGAATGTTCTAAAATTATCCCTCATCCATCTCAGTGTATACAAAACCTATGTTACATAAGCATTATTTACTATTAGAATATGCATTAGAGTCAATTTCTATTCTAAATGTCCTTCAAAAATTCCAAACACTTTTATTTCCTATCATACCCAAAAACCACCCCATCTTCCTCCCAATAAGTTTATAATTTATATCACCAAAATGAATCAAGACACTCTGAATTTCATATAATTTTTTTGTGATTAAGTACAAGTTCACCTTGTTAGGAATCTTCCTATAAGCCCATCAATAATTTTAGCAATTTTCCATGTTAAATTCTCACAAATCAATTTCCTTACTTGGTATTATAAAATTTCTAAACATCTAAACCTTGTCATGAGATATTGTATAGTGTTTTTCTCCCATTATCTAGATATTTTCCTTTGACCATACAACTACGAGGACCATAGTGTTTCTCATATAATCACCAAGACAAATTTTCCCTTAAATCCATATTATTGTACTACAAGTTTTTAATCCTATCACCACCTTCCTCTTTTGTTTTGCAAACTATATCCCACTTTGTAATATGCATTTTACAATTCTCTTATTTTCCACTCCGTTAGAAGTGATGAATAATATTAATTATATTTTATTTTACACCTAAAGGATCTTACAAAATAGAAAAATATATAGACAAGAAATACATGTAAATCACATTTTATTAAAATTATCCTTCTCACTAGAATCAACCATTTTCCCTTCAATCCTTCCAATCTCCCTTGAATTTTCTCAATCAAATTCTTCCATAGAATTTATTTTTTCATCCAATAAATAAGGATACTCCTAAATATTTTTGAAATGTTCTAATGTTAATCCTGAAAGTTTTGACAATCCTTCTTTTACTTTTTGAGGAACATTAATTAAAAACTATGAATTTTATATGTTTATCCTTTTTCCTTGACACTTTTTCATATGTTGTGAGTAAATTTTTAATAGTTAAATTTTCCATCATTTCAAATTGCCAAAAAAGAGGATGGTTTCATCCAAAAATATAGATGAGTATTAGAATTATTTATGGAAAAATATTTCATACCTTTAATCTCATTTGCTTCCCTCAATATCCTAAAAACAATTCCCAAATATTATGCCATGAAGATAAAAAAATAGGGTGAGAGAGGGTCACCTTGTCACATTCTTCTAGAGTTCCAAAAAAATCCAATCAAGGTTCCATTTACTAAAATAGAGAAGTCCCTATTACACATTTCATAATTCATGAAACCCATTCCTCACAAAAATTTATTCAATAAAGTCCATTTGAATTGGTCATATACATTTTCAATGTATAACTTTAAAAACATCCTATATTTTTTCTCCTTCACAATATGCATGATCTTATGTGGTTCAATAATACTCCATCAAATATTTAATTATCTCTAAGAAAACCCCTTGTTTAGGAGAACTTTTAAATGGAAGAAAATTTTTCAATCTTTCTCCAATGGATTTATTTATAATCTTATTAACAATATTACACATGGAAGTCATATTGAAATCGACATATGTCTCTGGTCTATTTTTTATGGGTTAAGATAAATAAATATGTAGTTGATATCCTCTAGAATATTCATATAATGTAAATATTATTTAAATACCTCTGGTTAGATCATGTGCAAAAATTCCCAAAATTTCTAGAACAAATCCACCAAAAACCATCCATCCCAAGTGCCTTATTAGTTTTCATTATTTGTATTAATAATTTAACCTTTTCATATGAAAATAATTTATTAGCTTTATATTTTTTCCTACTATTATCATTCTTTGAATGGGGTTCATTAATCTACCCATTTCATCTTCGTCTTTTTTTCCTCTGCCATTAACAATTTTTGTTAAAGAAAGTAACCTCCACTTGCTTTGTCTCTTATAGATTATCCAAACGATATCGCTTAAATCATTTATTTTACAAAATATATTAACATGTTTTTATACCACTGTTCATTTATGGAGAAAATTATATTTCTATCACCCTCTTTTATCCATGACTCCCTTCATTTTTTCTTACATAAAATTTTATCTCTTAGATATATTGCATGAAGCTTTCTCAACAAATCGGTTTCTTCATACAAAATTTCCTCAATCAAAAGTGGGTTTTCATTCAAAGATTTCAACAATTCAAAATTTTCTTCTAGAGCCACCTTTTCCTCAAAAGTATTCTTAATTGTTTATCTAGACACAAAATCATGCACTTTAGGAATTATTTAGCCCAGTCTTATACTACTATTTAGAAGGTTCTCAAGTGGATAAAGTACTAATTAATCCCACCTTTTGGCCATATTTATTTTATATTTTATTTCATCATTCCCACATATTTTATTGCACTTTTCGCCCATCTCGCAACTGCCCCATCATTCTAGCCCAAAATCAAGGTGACCTAGCCTATATTGGGGTGCCTCAAGGCGCCTGTGTCCTACTTTGGGCACCTCGGTATATGCACATCCTCTCCCGCTTCTTTTTGGGGCATTTCTAGCCATTTATTGTCTTTATCTTTTGCCCAGTCAGCCTTATCGGGATTAATTACGAAATTAAACTTGAGAGCCCTATAAATATAAAGTTATAAGACCATAATGAGGGTCCTAGGTCATAACAACACATACTAAAATCACTCCATCTAGATATGCATCCTTTGCAACACTTATATCCACATAGTGCCATGCATTAAGGATAGGAAATTTGCATCACACACACTGCATAGGGGAGGGATTATATTATATTCCATGCACACATGCTATTTACATTTTCTATAGTTATTATTTCTCACTACTTCACAAAGTGCAACCGACATGAGAACACTTAGAGAACGATATGAAAACACACACCAAAACTACATCCAAGTCTGAAATGCAAAGGAATGCTCAATAATAAAACCACTAATTTGACAACTAAGGTCGGTTCGACCCATTCATATGCATATTTTATTTTTATAGGGTTTGTTGCTTACACTTGTATTGCAGGTCATCATATGACTCATTTGGTGAATCCAACAAGATGGAAAGGAAGCATTTGAAGACACCTTGCGACCATATTAGATTTAGGTTTTGAGCATTTACAGATTAGAGCTCCCAGATTACATGACCGGGAACCTTGGGGTGCCCTTGTACACTCCTAGGTTCCCTAGTCATTTTAGATCTTCCATATCTGCCCTTCATAGGGTCCCTAAGTGTTCGTTTGAACTTTCTGATTTCATTTCCAGATCTGTGACAACCTGCAACAGTCACTTCTAATTAGCTAATCCATTTCTTTCCTTTCTCTTACATATTAGGGTTTCATTTCACTTAGAATAATTTACTTACATTTATTCCATATTGTTTTTAGTCCATTTACTATAGTATTTTAGTCCTCCTAATTATATTAACATTAATACCCTAGTATCCCCTTTTAGGCCAATAGATAATTATTGTTGTTAATTAGTTTCAAAATTTTAGTTTTTGTGAGAAACAAAATATTTGTGACCACTGAATAAGTCTCCATTTTTGCCACCAAAGTTTTATATATGTCTCAAACTATGGATGTCAAATCCACATCATTTAAAATTTACGAGGACATCATTATGGGGCTATTTGTGTTTTAATAACTAGCAATCGCACATTGGAGCGTGTGATTTGGATGTCGTAAGGGATCAGAGCGTGTATTGTTCCATACTGTGGGCTATATTTACATCGGGAGTGGAACACAACGTAGGTAGGAAATGTATTAGTAACTCTATGTGGATGGATTAGGGGTTGATTAGTGAGGATCATGTATATATGAGTGTATGAATGAACGAAAATGAATATATGTTAAGTGATGATTACAAATATCTAAATGAGAAGCACCACATTTAAAACCAATAGTTATGAAATCCATATTTTGTGGGGTCAATATTTATGCCAAAAGTTGAATTTGTGATAAGCTTCACTTGCACCCCTATTGAAATTATGAATCTTGTGTGGTGGCATGTTGGGTGTCTCCATCAACTAATGAAATGGATGCTTGCAGAAATGATCCTATAACTTTCCATGTCAATGACAACAGACATAATCTTAGCAGATTTCCTTTGTCTAGGGGTCGCTTCCTACGTATTGATGTTTTCTTGTTTATTTGCTTTAAAAAATTTGAAAATTTCACCATGGAATGCATGAGAAACATGTTGTATCTAAGGTACATTTTGAAGATGATTGTCAGATTCAAAAATTGCACTCTTGGGTGGAAATATTTTATGAAGATATATGAGAAGAAATTTATTGGCTAATCTATGCTTTCCTTGGATGAAGTTTCTTCTGTCAAACTACCCATTGGTTTCTCACTTCAGGGAAGTTGTTCAAAGGAAAGGTGTGAATTATGGAAAGGTTCCAGCTGCAGTTTTTTGTAAGTCTTATAAAAGATAATGAGTTTATGGAAATCCATAAATTTTTCATGTTAATTCGAACAACAATCTGGTCAAAATTTCTGAGAAATTGTGGCAGTTGGGGAATTTAAGACTTTCCATGTGCTTGATTTGACAGATGTCAAAGTCAAATGCTTAACTACTAATCTAAGTAAATTTTGTGCAATTTGGGAAAAACTCATAAGGAAATTCTAAGGACCGATGAATTTAAGACCTTCCCTCGACTTGATCTCTTAGGAATTATAGAAGTCTATCATGCTTCTTTCCAAATACATAGTTTGACAGGAACATTTTTTTAGCAAGGTTAATCAATTTAATGTATTTTCAAGATCAAACCCCACAAAAATATTAAAATTTTATATAAAAGGAAGTGTCATATAGATTACAATCATAAAATTGCTCTTTAGCCATAATCATAATGTTTATAGCCATTTTATGGCATGAAAGTAGCTCTTTCCCTTACAAATTTAGCAAGGAGCCATGAAATGGTAATCCAAGAAAGTGTCTCATGTCTATAAGATCTTCAGATTATTGGGACTATTATTTATTTATACAAACATTTTTTTCAACCTCGTAGTGGTTCCCATTGATGTGCAAAGACAACCACCTAAGCTAGACTGATAAGATGACTATGCAGACCACAATACACATTTCTTCAAAGAACCAATGCACAAAAGAAATAAGTTAAAATTAAAGATTGCATATCTCTTTTGATCTCAATCTCTGTATGGATTATAAGGTAAATTTAGATAGGGTGATCTATAAACAATTATTGTTCATTTAATCAAGACAAAGGTATAATCACTAACATAAATGAATGATGACCCACAAAGTGAATTTTGAATTATTGGCTTGTAAATCAACAAAAGGGAAGGGCTGATCATTTTACAGTAGAGGCAGATGCATGATCAAAGATGGAGCTCAATTTTTGCATGTTTGGAGGCATAAAATAAGGCAGATTATAGTCTACTTTGCGTTGTATCTTGAATCTGTATTCCAATGCCCTTCAGCTTCTATTCTTGCTAGACACAAACTCTAATTCTAACACAGGTGAGTGAATTACTCTAAACAATATCAAGTACAATAGTCTCCATGAATCACAAAGTGTGGTAGGAAATGTTAATTTTCTAACAAATTTATTACAATTTCTTGCTACTGCATCTCTCTGTGCCAATTGTGCCTATCACAATATTTTTTCCTGAAAGTGTTTTTCTTTAACACAATAGTGTTCTTTTTATAATGATGTGTAACCAGATATCCATACCCATGTAGGGATTACAAACAAAGGCACTACCACAAATCCATTACAACAGGTACAAAATCTTCACCTTCTATAAGAATTTGTAATTTGTGAATTTTCAGATACAACTACATAGGAATAGTTAAGTCAGATGTTCCGGGTCTCTCTATAGGTTCCATCACTGAATGTAGAGAGACGAGAAACGTTGGAAATAATCATTCCCCCACAATTATATCAAAGAATTCAATTTTTGCTGCTTACTGTGATTTGTCACTCAAAAACAAAAAAAAACTTATAATTGTTAAAACAAATTGTGACTTTTGTATTGTATGGAGATTTTGCGAAGAGATGAAAATGGTAAGGGTTCTGAGTGGACCAGGATCCTCCCCACCGAGATGCATATTAAAATGTGGAAAATTTACACCATGTAATCTTGTTTGAGTGCCTGTGAATCAAGGAACTCCGAGATTAGAACCATCAAAATACTATTTTGAGGCTTGGAGATGCAAATGCCGAAGAAACTAAACATTCCATAGAAATCATTTGGTTCACAAATGGAAAATTATCTCCACAATGGCAGAGTCAAGTTGCATAAATGAAAAGTCCTATAATGCAAATGTTGTTCCCTGAGTAGTTGTATATGGCGAAAAAATACCCAATTGTGTGATACAAGGGTTCTAATGCTCTCTAGTAACAATATATCTAAAAACATGCAAAAAATCCCTATCACATTCCTACTCAATGTGGCATTGAAAATTAAACAAAGATACCTCTGTAAATTATCAGTGAGCCTTTCTTGAAGCCAACAGGTGGGTTAACTTGTCATTCTACCAACTCTTTTTGAAACCTATTGGAAGCTATTTTGCTAAGACTTTGGTTACAAAAAAACTAAAACCAAAAGAAAGCATTGAAGTTAGGAGGGCATTCTAGAGCTACAAATAAGATATTTCACATAACATAAAGAATGTCCCACCTTGTGAGTAGCCAAGGAAATCATGATGAAATATATACAAATAGGATTTGGTAGGCAATAATGACAAAAAATATTGCAGAAGTAGTATTGGAATGCTTAGAACTTAGATGGTGTGTCCCATGAGGAAGAGTAGGAGGGGTTTATTAGATTAGGAAGAAGAATTGAAAGAATCTCTAAGGACCCAAAGAAAAAGATAACACCCATCAAATAAAGTCTAAAGAGGAATCGACCAACAAGGAAAGAGGGGTGTTGCCAAATTTCCTTACAGTACCAAGATGTGGGATATGTTGTGTTAATTTCTTTAGGTCCAGATTTTCTCTTTGCCGAGAAGATCACAGAGCTTTTTGTGAGTCCGAAGCCTATGAACATGCTTTCTTATGGGTGATGAAACCTATTGGACCCCTCGAATATTGACCAAGTATGAAGGTTTGTAGGTGCGCAAGGTCCCAGTTATGGAATGGTGCACAAGGCAAAAGCATGCAAAGGAGGGTTTAAGAGAAGGGTTTAAGGAAGTGTGTGACATGCACCTACAGAACCAAGAGTTTGAGACTTAGGCTATTTGAACATCTGGAGTAGAACATGTGAAAAACATTACCCAGGTTTCACGGGGATAAGATTCCATCCTAGTGACAAAGTTGGCCCAAGACAGAGCATGCCTGCGATGGAATCTTCTAGAAGAACATGAGATAAAGTGGAAAGTGTAGGCTCGGAGAAGCATGCTCACATGAAGGACCACATTTGGACACTTGGTACGTGATCTAAGGGCGTTGGAGGGTGATTTGGTAGTCCATGAGAGCTATAAATACAAATGCCAGGCGGAGTAAAAGGGATCATGAATTTGAGAAACAATATGGACGGAGCTCTATAGAATTAGTGTGAGGACTCTGTTAGTGGATAGTTGTATTCGGGAGAGAATGTAATAGGCATGGGAATGTAATTTTTCTTTTGGTAGCTTAGTTGCATAAGTCCAAAGGTCTGATGCATGACTGTGGTTTGCTTCTTTGTGACACTCTGTAATTGCTTAATGGATGTAATGAGGTTACTGCTATATATATGAATATCAATGATTCTAATGAAAATTTCTCTCTCCTAAGTTCTCTTTCCTTCCATGTTAATTATGGGTGCTTGTATGTTTCTTTCTATTATAATACACATCATGGATTCTCATTAAGTACTCGGTTTGAAATGACTACAAGGATCTAGAGGTCGCTTCACAGCCCTATGGTTCTTGTATGTCCTAACTTACCCTCTGGAATCTCTTATAAAAATCATAGATGATGTCTCACTAAAAATCACATAAAGAGAGACTCAACACTGCGCGCATGCCTTAGGTGAGTGCCCAACGCTCACTGGGTAATAGGTCGGCGTGCTTGGGATTCCTTTCTTTATGTTAAGGGTAAAATGACTACATCTTGGTTCCGTTGCTAGGAACTCTTCTCAAAGTTGTAGTGGGATGTAACATACATCATGATCTATGTAATGAGTAATGACAAAGCAGCTTAACGTTGAAAAGTTTTGAATCATGGTTCAAGAGCACGGAGGATGAATTTTCTCGAGATTTGACACTAGACCTGAATTTAATGCACGTAGATGGGTAGAAGAGAACCTCTACCATGATGTATATGAGAATTTATTCTATTGCTTCCCAATAGAACTATATGAATGGCTTTCAGCCTATGCATCTAGATCAAGTTGGTGTTATGGATCACATATGTGGACCCAAGAAGACTACCAAAGGTGTAGGATGCAGATTTGATGTGGACCCGTGCACGTAGATCATTGGTGGAAAGGAGAAATGGCTAGCTACACTCTAGAGTATGCCATTTCCACGTATTCTTGTCTGGAGGTTGCTGAGTTTGAGTTTATACGGGATCCCAGAGGAACATTTTTACGTGTTGTCCCTCTAGCTATGAAGATATTGATGGTTATCATGAGTTTAGAGGAATTTCCAATGAATGACTAAACCATTTTGAGTGATGGGTAAGGGAGCTTGGGTGGAAGAAGAAGGCATATACCATGACAAAAAAGAGAGGGAGGAGAGACAGGCTCAAGTATATAAAGCATGTGAAAGGGAGATTGCTAGATGATGCAAGGTTGCTAGTGTGATGGATCTATGGAGATAGACATTGCGGGAAGGAGTTGAGGTTCACACGAGAGGACGTGGAAGTTGAGTAGTCTGTGCTACCCCATCTTGGCAAGCACGTAAGGGGGACCCCTTCAACTTCTAGTGAGAGTTTGTTGCATGGAGAAAGGAGATTTGTTGTCACATATATGAACCCACCCAGTGACCAAACCCTGGTGCTTGGTTTTCTAGAACCAGGAAGAAGTGTTATTGATCCAGTTGATATCAGTGGAAGGGAAAGATCCACACCTAGGAGATACAATTTTTTAGTTCCTCCCTCTATGGCTGCACATATTCCAGTATTCGGAGAAGTCTTTGGACAAGGGGCAAGTGTACAAGCTTTTAGTCTAGCATCGGGAATGGCACGGGACACAATAGTGGTAGCAGGCGCTATCACTGCACTACCATCGGTGCACCGTTCAATGAGACCGTGGGGATGCTTGGAACAGCTCCTATAGGACCTATTAGACCCAAAGTGGTTCTAGTGGCTCTAGAGGCATAGGACCTAGTGGACCTGGTGGATCAGGTGGCGGAGGAAACACGGGAGGGAACCAAGGCTCTAGATCGGGAGGATAAGGACCCTAACCACCACCTCAAGTATTCTTTGAAATGTCTCTACATTTTCTAGATTACAGGGGCATTGAGGATGCTATGGAACATGTTCACAAGTGTGAACTGCTATGGCATGCAAAGGGTATCAAAACCCCGACATAAGGCTAGTAAATTTGTAACCATGTTGCAAGGGTACATGCATAACTGGTATAGGAAGTATGACCCTCATCAAATTGTGGTGGACTATACTTGCTTTAAACAATGCATTCTTGGTAGAATTCCACATTCTGAATTTGAGAAAAGAGCATCGCGCTTTGAAGGGAATTCAAAAAGGAATGGTAGAGAGTGTGCAGGAGTATGATGTGCGCTTTAAGACTCTCTTGTCTAAACTATCATATCATTTTCATCGTTCATAGCATGCTCGGTAGTTTTTGGGGGTTACTCACTCCTTTTAGAAGGGCCCTATCTCATAAAACTTTTACAGACCCATGTGAAGCATTGGAAGCTGCCCTACATGCCAAAGCTGTTGGTAGTGTTGATACTTGTGTTAGCCCATTCTTAGGGGCTGACATCTGCTATGGCCAATCGTTGGAAAAATTGTCTACGAACTCAGCCCATGAGACTTACAATGGCTTGTGGTGTACAAATTGTGGAATAGAGGGGCATGTTAAGGATAATTTCCTCTAGAGGATAGTACATGCTATGATAATAGATTGTGAAATTTGTCATGGGGACCATGATGCAAGTAGATGCCTCTTGCTACAGTGCATAATCTAGAAGAATGTATCTTGTTATTACAAAATTTTCACCTCTATAACCCATGATACTAAGGACTGTAGGCTCATTGATCAAATCCATGAGGCCATTGATCAAGGGGTGCGCTAAACTAGCATTTCCAATAGCTTTAAAGGTGATGATTGCCATTATGAGGAGCGTACAGAAGGAGGCACGCGTGGAAGAGGTTTTTGAGGAGGGTTCCATGGTCATGGAAACCATAGAGGAGGAAGGACTGATTTCCCGTGTGGAACCTGTTTCAATTGTGAATCTACAGAGCATTACAAATGTGAGTGCCCCGACCTTTTGTAGTGCTTGTAGTGTGGAAAGAAGCATAAGTATGAGGAGTGCCCGGAATTGTTTGAGCATATGAATCAGCAGCACCAGAAAGACAAGGGAACTGCAATGGTCAACATCAAGAAGGTGGACATACAGTGGATGCCTCGGGTAACACAGGATGCAAACTTAGAGCCTGTCTTGGTAACAACAACGGTAGAAACCGTGTGCGCAAGAGAGATACCAAGATAGAGGAACCTGGTTTCAAGAGAGGAGGTCATTCATGGAAAGTATCCGGACCCCATGCATCAAAAGGAAGTATATCAAGACACCATGGATGTCATTTGAAGCTTACAAGGGGAAATCTAGTGTCTAGAGGAGTAATCCAGGAGGGAGGAACAAGGAAGAAGAATCGAAGTGCCAAAGGATGACTGGATGAGGTCGAGGAGGTGTAAAATGCTAAGGCAATATAATATCACTCCCTTGCTTGGATCATGGTTGAGAGAGAAGGCACCACACACTAGAGAGGAGAGCACGAGAGGTAGGTCTTACACGTGAACCTTCCCCCTCACAACCTTGACTATGACAAGGAAATCACTTTGAATGCGATTGTAGATGGATGGCTCCTTAGCAATATATTCATTGACACAGTGTGGAGGTTAATGTTCTAACTTTAGATGCATGGCATCGATGGGAGACCTGCGTTACATCCATCTTTGAACTTGATGTATATGGTAAAAAGACTAAGGCAATGCCCATCGGCATCTTGAAGGATGCATCTATTACTATCCAGGGGAGTAAAGTTTACTAGGACTTCAAGTCTTGGCACTCGCCAAGGAAGACAATTTCCCAATGCTACTTGGGTGCCCTTGGTGTTACAAGAACAATGCGGACCTTCGATTCAACAAAGGGTACATCAGCCTTGAAAACAAGGAGGAATGGGTCATTATACCCCAGGCCGATGGAATATTGAATCTGTCGGGAAGAAGTTTTGGATAGGATATATGTGTGCTCAATCAGGGATCTAGAGATAATACATCCTATAGATGGAGTTATCCAGTTTGAGGATGCTTAGTTAGTTAGTGATACCACTAGTCTAGCATGTGACAATTAGGCACATGGAACTTATGAATTGATGGGAAGACAGGTTGAGAGGGTCAGTGACCAAGGTAAAAAGGCACACACAGCTTGGTGCCTTAGAGGAAAAGAGCTGCCAAGGTATTCTGGAGGAGCCTTCCCCGAGATCTTCTTATAGAAAATGGAAGCTCAAGGAAGAAGGAGAAGGAATGGAGAGGGATGCTAAGCTATGTCCTTCTTGACACAAGTAGCACGGTGGTGGGCTACACATCGGGAGAGCCTCTTGGAATGGCGTGAGGTAAGGATTTCTCTCTCTCGCCGATTCTCTAGAAGCAACATACCCACGACCATCAAGAACTACCATGGGAAGGATCCCACTTCTTTCCATATCCGGGAGTGCGAGAGGGTCTAGAGAGAAGGCACGAAAGATTTTCCACCATTCCTTTGGGTGCACAAGTTGTATTCTACACCGCAAGGTTACGCACGTGCATGGTACATTCATTTAGAGACATGCCACCAGGCAAGGAATTGGAAAGATCTCATGGTTGACCTCATTCAAACCTTTGAGTATAGGAGTACCAAGCCACCAGTTGATAAGGCCTTGTAGGGTATCAAGATCCTTACCATGGGGAATAGTGCCATGGTGGAGGATAGGTTGATGTAATTACTAGGTAGAATAGGTTCGAGGCATGCTTTGAAGAAGAAGTAGAGGAAACAGAAGAGTTATAGCTTGAGTGCACGTGTTTGGAGAAGGAGAAGGGGAAGTTGGTATATGTAATTGATGGAGAGGAATCGAAAATCTTGGAAGTTAGCCATTTTGTAGGGATGCACAAAGTAGTGGACAATACAGATACTCACACGTGCACCTACCATGAACCCGTAAAAGACAAAGAAGGTTAACATCGGTTCAGGAGAAGAACCTAAGGAAGATATTATTAGAGACTACCGTTAGAGAAGGAAGTATCTAAGATCATTGATCTACTATGTGAATTTGAGGATTTATTCCCCAGCAGTACCATAAGGTCAAAGGCGTTCACCATTCCTTGGGGAAGATGAAGATAAAGCCGAAGGACAAAGGCGTGCCCGGTTAGGAAGAGGCCCTACCGGATGAATCCCAATTTGCATGTGAAGTTTAAGGAGGATATAGACAAAATGATAGCTTCCGGGATCATTGAGGTAGTGGAAGAGTTAGAATGGATAAGTTCGATGGCGATCAACATCAAGAAAGATGGGTGGATTAGGATCTACATGGATTATAGGGAATTGAATTATGTTTGTGTCATTGATCCCTTTTCGACCCCTTTCACTTTGAAGAAATTTTGGAAGGAGTCACTCGGTGCGAAATCTATTCATTTACTTGATGGATTTTCATGGTACCACCAAGTTTGAATTTCAAAGGAGGACTAGGAAAAGATGACTTTGCCACTGAGTGGGGAAGTTTTACATACATGGTCATGCCCTTTGGGTTGAAGAATGCGCCTGCTATTTTCTCATGCATAGTGGTGCGAGAATTCCAGGATTTCATACATAAATTTCTTCAGGTCTATTTGGATGATTGGACAGTGTGTGGTCTAGTTAAGGACCATTGTGACAATTTAAGGTTAATGTTTGAGAGGTGTAGGTAGTTGAGGATATCCCTCAATATTAAGAAGTGTGTGTTTACTACACCCTTTGGGACTTTATTAGGGCATATCATATGTAAGGAGGGCTTGCTAGTAGATCTTGCTAAAGTAATAGTTATTATGGGGTCAAAGGAGCCTACTAGCCAGAGCACAATGCGTGGATTCCTTAGGCATACAAAGTTATTACAGGAATTTCATCAAAAGGTATGCCAAGATCACCATGCCTCTGTGAGGATTTTATTAGACATAAAAGTGCCTTCCATTAGGGAGAGGCGCAACAAAGGGCATTTGATACATTAAAAGATAGGCTTATCACCATCCCTATATTACATTTTCCCACTTGGGACAAGCCCTTCCATGTCCACATAGATGCCTCAGGGACTACCATTGGAGAAGTGCTTACATAGCCAGGTGAAGGGATTGTTGATCATCCTTTGTGTTTTGCAAGTAGGAAGCTGACACCAATAGAGCAAAATTATACCACAACTGAGTGCAAGGCATTATCAATGATCTACATGCTCTTTAAGTTTAGATAGTATCTGTTGTCAACACCCTTTGTGTTTTACACCGACCACATGGCATTAAGGTATTTGGTGAACAAGCTTGTTCTACAAGGGTGCATATATCGGTGGGTGTTGTTGTTTCAAGAGTTTGAATTCACCGTTGTAGTGAAGCCTGGGAAAAGCAATTGTGGACTTGATCATCTGTCAAGAATTTATTTATGGGAGGATGTGTAGAGTATTGAGGAGAAAATGCCAGACATGTAACTATTTAGGTTACATAGTGCGCCCTCAGATTTGGAAGAGATTTTAGTCTTTTTAAAAGAAGGTGTGGCGCTGGAAGGAATGAAGACATTAGAGAAAAAGTAGTTGGCCATACACACTGTGCCCTACATGTTAATCAAAGGAGACTTATACAAGGTGGAAGGTGATGTAGTTTTTCATAGGTGTGCATTAGAACATGAGTGTCCTGGCCATCATAGAGGGAAGCACATGGAGGAAGTGCGGGTGGGCATTATATAGGTGATGCCACCATGTGCAAAATATTAATGGCAGGATTGTTGTGGGAAACCTTGTACAAAGATTATAGAGACTACTGTAAAGCATGTGACCATTGTTAGCGCATTGGCAAACTAGGAAGGAGAGATGAAATGCCTTTGCACCCTATTCCTAGCACGAAAACTTTTGAGAAATGGGCAATAGAATTTGTAGGCCCTATTACATCAGCAAGTGTAGGGACTGGGTCACGTTATGTCATCACTTGCATAGATTATCTCACAAGGTGGGCATAGACAGACCAACTAAAGATTACACAACAACCATGATGGAAAGATTCTTGTGGGAGAACATTATCACAAGGTATAGATGCCCAATGAGTTTGACCAGCGATAGGGGTACACATTTCTTGAATGAGACCTTGAGGATTCTATTATCAGAGTTCATGGTAGCTCATCACAAGACTATGCCCTATCACCCACAAGTAAATGGAACTGTGAAAGCATTCAAAAAAATATTGAGTCATACCCTGACCAAAATTTGTGATGTTGAAAGACAAGATTGGGATGATAAGGTATCGACAGTATTGTGGACTTATAGGACAATGTATAAAAGGCTAAACAAAGCCACACCATTTCAATTGGTGTTTGGCACAAAAGCTATTTTACTAGTTGAATTTATGTTTCCTTCTCTGTGAATAGCACACACAGGAGGGTTAGCCAATGAACAAGTGCTGGAAGAAAGGATTGAGGAGTTAATGAAGATGGATGAGAGATGATCACTAGCCAGGTGGAGCCAAATAATAGAAAAATCAAAACAGAAAGCATGGCATGATCACCACATCAGAGAACAAGAAGTTTGAGGTTGCGAAGATGGTTTTACTATATGATTCTAAGTTTCGCACCATCCTGGGAAGTTGAAAGTCCATTGGTTGGGTCCTTACACAATCTTGTACATCCTTGATTCAAGTGCATGCCGATTCTGGCGCTGGATGGGATGAAGTTACTGGCACTTCAATGGAAGTAGGCTAAAGCCCTACTATGAATAATTCTTATTGGTGTTTGTAAATAAGGTAGTTTTTCCAGTTAGTTTAGAAATTTTCCTTTATGCATTCCCTTTCTTGTGTTTCCCTTTCACATTATTGTTTTGTTTCGTGCCTTGGGCATCAGTAACCTTATCACTACTTTTGAGAATTTGTGAGTGCGCAGAGGACCGCTTGTCATTTTGATTTTGGGGTGAAGTAATGTGAAGAAGCACACGGTTAGAGTACCAAGGAAGTGTATGTTAGAAATCCTGTTGAATAAACCGTTGAAAGAGGTGTATAGAGAGAAAATATGGAATATGGTTGGTGCCAAGATAAAGCTACGTTTAGATCCCACATACTAAGGTGGAGAAAAACACATTAAGCAACATGAGGTAGGTGAGAGGAAAAATTAGGACGAGAAGAAATGCCTTCAAAGTGTGGGTTTGGTGCACATAAGAGTCTCCTATCAAAGTTGGATTGGTTACATGCCGAAGGTTGGAGGAGTTTTCATGCAGATGGGGTATGTGAGTGAAAGTGCTGAAGTCGACTTTGTTTGAAAAATCCACATTAAGTGGAAAAGGTACAAGTGGTAGGTGGAGTAGCGCTTAATGCTCGAAAGGGAAAAACTATAAGTAAATGGTCGAGGCACTTTCATTTTCACTTTATGAATAGAGAGAGAAGCAAATTTATTGCATCTATTACAAACTAGGGTTTCCAGATTTGATCATGTGAGGAAATATCTAAAAGGTTGAAGTGTGAGTATAAAGTTTGGATTTGCAAACCGTCGAAGGAAGGGGTTTCACGGGTGTGAGAAAAGTCACGAGGAGCTGTCGTCTTGTGGAAATTGTATCCCAATTAGGATTTGAACAAACTAGGGCATAGATTCAAAAGTTTTTTCATCATAGGTTTGAGATCCGAGGATGCGAGAAGTGGAAGAGTAGAGTAACAAGGAGGAAGTGAAGTGATAGGAGGACCTCGAAAATGGCACCTAAGAAAGGAAAGGGCAAGGCCAAGGCCTAGAAACAAGAACTCGACGTAAATAAAAATGAAGAGTGGTACGCAAAGATGCAATACCCATATGGGGTAATGATGGGTAAGGAGTGGGAGTCCCACCCGAGAAACGCTTCCTATAAGTGATTATAATAATTGAATGAACATGATCGAGAAGGAAATGGCATTGTAATTAGTGTACCCCACAAGAAAACAAGCACCAAAGGGCTTGCCCATCTATAATGATGATGTCAAGGTCAAGATGGAGAAGGTGGGGTTGTTGCAACTCTATGAGTTGCCCTATTTTGGAAACCAAAACTCCTATACTAATGGCTAATGTTACAAGTGCATGAGGATTACTTACACTTTACAGGGTGTAAGATGTGCATTACTCCCCAACTCATCTCACAGTTCACAAGCCTCATATGTGATGGAGACAGCTTAGAGGATGACCTAGGTGATAAGGAGGTAATTCAGGAAACCATCACCAAATATGCCTGTAAGAAGGGGTCGAGGTACTATGACATCTCTGACATATAGGACCCAATAATGAAGATGGCCGCACATCTGGTGACCAAACTGAATGGCCAGGAGAGATGGAACTAGGTCAAAAAACCCTGGTTACATGTTTGCAGAAAAATTACAGAAGGCACTATATATAACTTGTTTGCATACATCACGAAGGAAATTGTTAAGTGTGTGAAGGAAGGTGATAGAATCCTCTTCAAAGCAATGTCTTACTTACCATTATGTTTTTAGAGATTGGAGTGTTGGACACACCAGACAAATTTTTATGGGAGTACCCTACCGAGGATCCTTCACCCGCAAAGAGATTCGAGAAGTATGCATGCAACACAATGAAAACACCCGATAAGGCATGACTGGAGAAATGGTATATGTACCGAGGAACACATTTGGGTAGAGTGGAAGATTCCGAGTAACTTCCAATAATCACCGAAGGAGAAGCGAGTTTGTAGTATACCAAGACTTCTACCCGGAAAGTTCAAGCTGATCGATAAATCATGGAGCCCATGGTGCAATATTCCCTTCACGTTCATAGCTCAATACTTCTAGGTGGGAGTAAACATATTTAGGGAATCCAAGAAGATGAAGTTAGAACTGGGTAGTCTGGACCGGGAGCATAGAGAAATATAAAAAAGGTTGAACTACCCTAGAAGCAAGTGCACATATGTGGAAAGGTACATGTCGCATAGGTCCAGATGACAAGGTTAATGACGCTACCCATTATAGGAGGATCCACAACGCACGTATACCTAAGTATAATACCAAAGTTTGAGAAAGGAACGTACTGGAGAATGATGTCTCCATACTTGAAGATCCCATGGGTAGGAAGAGGCCCATGCCCAAGAAGAGGGGAAGAGAAGAAGAAGCACCAAGTGTGTAGACTACTCAAATAGTGAGCATGCCAACAACAAGTGCCAAGCCCAGTACTTACACATAGAGAAAGAAGTCTTTGGCGAAGGATAAGACACTAGATGTGGAGGCACCTAGCCAACCCCTCACCAAGAAAAATTTGCCAAAGGAGGAGGAAAAGGTCGACTCCCACAAGGAAGGAGCCACCTCTCAGGACAAAGCAGAGGGTGGAAGAGGAAGTTGACTCGAGAGGAGATTGATAGCTTGGAGAAGTACATGGGTGGAAGAGAGGACAAGAGTGAAGAAGATGACGATGAGGAAGATGAGCTTGGAAAAGACTAGGAGCCACAAATCTTCAGTGTTTATGATTCAAAAGAGGGGAGTGGAGAAGAAAAATAGGAGTTTGTATTTGTGCGATGCAAGGGCACACAAGATGAGGAATGAACCTGGGACGTGGGGATGAGTGAGGAGATTGGCAAGGAGAATTAGGGGACAATAAGCTTCACAAAGGAGCAGATCACCAAGGTAGCAGAGAGAGAGGTGAAGAAAATGCTCAAGGCCTTAGTGGACCAAGAGTTGGAGTGCAGCACGGCCATAGTCTGGAGGAAGGGAAAGAAGAGAACATTGAAGAGGAGCATGACAACATGGGAGGAGGTCCCACTCTGACAAAGAAGTTTTCCCCAAAGAATGCACTCGGGTACGAGGACCCTTGGAATGGAGCAAAGACAAGTGATGGGCTACGCGATGACACAAATAGCTGCTACACACGTGGTTCCGCACCACGGTACCCTCGTAAAATATTTTAGCTATGGGGTCATTTGAGAAGGAGGGCACATACCCCAAGATGAAGAAGATGCTCTCTTGGGTGTTTGAGTCCCATGTTGATAAGCCGACTTTGAAGTCTGTCAGGGAGCATTCATAACATTACTAGAATCTAAGGGAACTAATCCCTTAGTGAATGATCATGAACTCTTGGATGAGAAAGTCTCAGAACACACCAACAAATTCGTGGTCAAGATAAAAGCTAGGCTCTTCTCACGTAATGATAGTATAAGAGCACTAGAGGGAAAGCTAGGGAAGAAAGAAGAGGAGCTAGCGGAGAAGGCCAAGAGCTTGAAACTAGAAGAACTAATCAGCACATAGCTGAGGTGCGAGCTAAAGGATGAGAAGATAAAGGTGCAGGAAGTATACAAGAAGGTGGAATATATCAATAGCACCATCATCTTAAAGCACCCAGACCTAGTGCCACCCGCATAGAAGTATGCATCCTCTCTTGAATGCTTAGAAGATCTAACGTGCATCCTCACAATGGAAAGATGACCTTTGGCCCTACAGTCTACAGAGGAAGTGGTCATGCGCTTAAAGGAAGAGGACATGTTGAAGGTGGTAGCACTCATTTCCGAGTATAACCAGGTGCTCGTAGAGGTTAAAGTTTTTACCCAATCTGCTAAGGCCCCATATGATACTTGCACAGATAGGGATAAGGTGGCAAGCACCTTGTTCACCACACTCGAAGCGGAGCTAAAGGAGTTCCAAAAAAAGAAAAAAGGAAACAGGGTGGAGAGGGACAAGGTTTTGGCTGAAGTAAGAATAAAATCGAGGCAATTGAAGCATTAAGGGGTTCAATCAAGGCCCAACTGAAGGAACTATACCCTTAGATTACCAGGAGGATGGACATGCTCGAAGACCTAGGAAAAGAGATGGAGCAGATCATTGACACTTTGGGCACCCAAGGAATTTTCCTAAGTTTTTACGAGGTAAGCACCTCGGTCGGCAACATCTGTCACAAAAGGCACAAAGTGAGGTTGATGTATGAAACAAGCTAGAGGCAGACTTACGAAGGATTTTCCTAGCTTGCTAAATTAGTGCTCCCCCATTCCTCATTCTTCCCCAATTCTTTCATTCCTTTATTCTTTTACAAAATATAAGACTACACATTGATTCACAAAGGCAACATAAATCTTGGTTGAGTAGAGTGTTTCTGAGGACGGAGAATAGGCGTAGTGTGGTGTGATGTTGGACCCCTAGAATATTGACCAAGTATGAAGGCACGTAGGTGCACAAGGTCCCAGTTATGGAATGGCGCGTAAGGAAAAAGTGCATAAAGGAGGGTTTAAGAGAAGGGTTTAAGGAAGTAGGTGACACACACGTACATAACCAAGAGTTTGGGACTTAGTATATTTGAACGCTTGGAGTAGAACACGTGAAAAACATGACCCAATTTTGCATGGATAAGATGTCAGCCTGGTGACAGGTTGGCCCAAGAAGGAGCATGCCTGTGATGGAATCTTCTAGAAGAACATCATGAGATAAAGTGGAAAGCTCAGGTTGGAGAAGCATGCTCACATGAAGGACCACATTCAGACACTTGGCACTAGATCTGAGGGCGCTAGAGGGTGAGTTGCGCATCCATGAGAGCTATAAATACAAGTGCTTGCGCAGTAAAAGGGATTGCAAATTTGAGAAACAACATGGGCGAAGCTCTCTGAATTCTTGTGAGGACTCTATTAGTGGATAGTTACATTCAGAGAGAATGTACTAGGCATGGGAATGTAATTTTTCTTTTGGTAGCTTAGTTACATAAGTCCAAAGGTCAATACATGACTGCATCTACTTCTCTCGTGACACTCTGTAATTTCTCAATGGATGTAATGAGGTTACTTGCTATATATATATACATGAATATCAATGATTCTGATGCACATTTCTCTCTCATAAGTCCTCTTTCCTTCCATGTTAAGTATGGATGCTTGAATGTTTCTTTCTTTTATTAAAAATATTATGGATTCTGTTAAGTACTCGATGCAAAATGACTGCAAGGATCTAGAGGCCGTTCTGAGCCCTATGGTTCTTATATGTCCTAACTTACCCTCTAGAATCTCTTACACAAATCATAGATGATGTTTCCCACTAAAACTCACATAAAAGAGAGACTTGGCACCTGTGTGTGCCTCGGGTGAGTGCCCAACATTTTCTCGGTGATAGGCCGGCACTTGGGATTCCTTTCTTTATAGTAAGGGTAAAAATGACTACAAACCCGTCTTCCTCTTCCTCTTCCTCTGCCAAGCCTAATCTTGTTCTTTGTATTCTCATATGTTTTTGGAGGGATTTGTGACTCAAAAACAGCTTGTGTGGTGAGCCCAAGGAGGTGGATAGGTGCTAACAAGTGGAGTGACGGGAAGGTGGCTCGATGAGCCCAAAGAGGTGAGAAACTACTGGCAAGTGGGATGATAGGGAAACTTCAATACCATTTTATTTCAATGAGAACAAAAAAATGAAATCCAAATCGTTGAAAATATGACATTTGTCAAATACCCCAGGTATTCCTCACATAGTAACACCTTATGGCATAATAAGAGATATGGGGGTATGATTAAAACTAAAAACATTAAGAATTGTAGTTTCCATAATCCACTTACCTTACATTTAAGTAGGGGAGATAAGAAACATATGGGTAATCGCTATGGAAATGAGGGACCAAAAGGGGGACAAAAGTGACCAAATTTTGCTTAAAATCAGAAAAATATGAATTTCAACAAGTAATTTAACATGTCTATACAAAAAAATTAACAATTTGATAAGAACAATCTATTTATATTTCTCTAGATCTAGTTTTAAAACTATATTTTTTTCCAAAATGGTGGAGATTAAGAGGATCAAATCTGGTGAGCAAAGGCAATGGCCATGTTTTTGTCTAAAAATATAATATAGTGTCTCATTTCTACCTCTAATTGTTTTTATATTCCATTAATTATTTTACAAATACTTTTTGTATAAGGATACCTAAGATCATATATTAGGTCCTAAAAGAGTGAAGGACGAAGACTTGGAAGGAATACATGTGCGTTGAATGGTTTCACTTCACTAAGAAAGAGTTGCAAGATAAAGAAAGCAAACTTTTCGAAGCAATGTGCATGCATGAGAGCTCAAGATTCAAAAATGGAGTGGAATGGAATGCCTTGGCTTACCATAGATCAAAAGAGATAGTGTACATATAGGGGAGTGAATGTGTAACTCCCATGTAAGAGAAGATTCCTCCATAATGGAGAAGAGGAGTTACTTTCCCAAATGGTAATGTAACTCCTATGACTCATACTTACATATATGACATTCTGTGAGAGAATCTATCATAACTAAAATGCCACCTAGACCCATGTCCACCTAAGTAAAATGACTCACCCGGAGGTAGAATAACACTAAATAAGTGATGAAAAATACTACCTACACCAACACCCCCTTCATTGAAACTTAGGATGAGGTGGCAAGTCAGAAATGAGAAATGGGTCCCGACACAAAGTCTGATGAGGTACCCATGCACAAAAAGAAGTCCCAAGGTGAAGGAAAACCCAAAGTGGGAAAAACATCCACCACAAGAGAACAAAACACTCTCTAATATAAGAAAGATGCCAAAGATGGGTCCTGGCCATAGACTAGCCTGAAAAGGTACCCATGTACAAAAGGGAAATCTCTCGGAAAGATGAAGAAGAGAGAAGAAGAGGGAGATGAGAGGGATGCGAGAAGATGCCATGGATGGATCTAAACTCTGCAACTCTAATAAGTCTCCTAGAAGAATGTCGATGATGAGATCCTTTGCCTTTGGACTGAAGAAGAGCCATCCACACTGAATTGTGTGCCTTCCCTTAGGAAGGATAGAAATGATGTGTTGGAAGTCTACCCACTCTGCGAAGGAAATTGAAGGTAGCAACATGAAGAACTCTGAGTCTGGTCCATGAAAGTGTGACATAGGTATAGCAAGTGAGTGCGAAGGAACCAAAGGTAATGTCATGAGTGTAGAACTATCTAGAGTATGAAGGGTGAACACCTGTAGAAAGGATGTCCAACTAATGTGAAGGAAATAAAACATCCCCCACAACAGAAAATGGATCCACAAGCAAGGGTGGATCAATGAAGGTCTCGGAAAAGTGGAAGTGGTAAGATTCCCAGAAGGGGCACTCCCAACAATGGAGATGATGAAATCCTCTGAAATACCTATAGATGGATGAGGAACTTGTAGTACATCACAAGTGTACTCAATGAAAAGATTTCTAAGTTCAGGCAGATATTCATCCCAATGAGGTGGCTCAACAAATAGAAGAGCGATGTCAAATATGTATGAGTCATCTAATGAAGGTGGAGGAGTGAAAGGGGCCTCAAACATTGAAGGTGGAAAAGAGGTGGGTGTGATGACTGTATGATAATGTATAGGAGACTGCTCAATATCTGATGAGATGTGGGATGTGTCAACACTCTCTAGAATAGTGAGAGAAGGAGGAGAAGAGTCCTCTATAGTACTCTTGACATCGAATCCTGGGTGCACAATCCTCATCATCGAGTTAGAACCAAATGAGTTTGTGTCAGTGGAATTGTCATCACATGAAGAAATAGAGGAGACAACAGAATCGAAAGAAACAATGACAACGAAATAATGTGAAGGATCTCCATAGAGGGACTGAAGAATGCTCTAGACACAGTGGGATGGATCTAAGTCTGCCACATGAAACCAGTGAGATGGAGAGACATGCATTATCATGGTACCAAAAACATGGTTGCAAGTGTTGATAAAATCATTAAGATGACATTGATTAGTGGGTGTAGGAACGGCCCAAGAAAGAAGTGTGAAATACCCTCATAGGCGAAGTAGTGTTCCATAGAAGCATGCCATGTTGAATAGTTCTCTCTCCCAGTAAGAAGTGGCGAGGTCAGTAAAGTGATCCTATGACACTCAAGTCTTGAAAGAGCACCCTCCATGATGTGGAAACAAGAATTTCAAGGTGCACAAATGTAAGACGCGTTGGACTCAACCGATAATTCATCTATGTGTGAAAACCCAAGAGTACTAGTGAACCCCCCATAATGCGACACTTTATAAAGTAGTACGTTTACAAAAATGACAATGTCATCACATAATGTATGAAAAATCATTCAACTTTGACTAAAGAAGTGCTCAAAAATGAGCAAAGTGAAAGTCGAATTTATAACAAAAATATAATTCCCATAGCTCGATGGAAAATTCCAATAAGCTTTGCAAATTGATTTAAAAAGTGCCCAAAATGGGTGCAAAGGGTGTCATGTGGGTACTCATTGGAAATGGCATAAAATTTTAGGAAGGGTTTGTTTTTCTTACGAGGGGGTTAGCCTCCTGCCAACCCCCGAACCTCACCCTCTGTCTTCAAAATGCGTAGGAAGGGCATTAAAACAAGAAAAACAAATCCTTAAAATATTTTACAATGCCATAATAAATTTTTTGCCTCAAAACATTAAAAAGGAGGGATTGTTTTGACCACCAAACAATGTCTAAAAGGGATGGATTAAAGATGACCAAGCAGTAAATAAATCTTGACCGAGTTGGTTTGATAGAGCCTCCAAGTTGTAGTCTGCCTAGTTGGGTGATGCACAAGTCGAGCAAGTCATGAGATGGTCCTATTCAATGTTGGGGAGAAAGTAGTTGATGTGTCCTAGCTATACCCGAACTATGGTTAATGCATGAATCCACATGTTAGATACCAAAAGAGGCGTCAACCTGGTAGTGAAACGGTCAAAAAACTTTAGACCTCAATGTGGGAGGGATCCACAAAAACCAACAACGCAGTGTTTGAGATGTCTAAGTAGGAGTCCAAAGGTCAAAAGTCCACGCGCCAGAAGAGAGATTTAGATAACAGTAAGGATCCCTAGTAGGGTGCACATAGTATAACTTAGGATGTAAGTACGTTGTAATGGTTTGGGTGACAGTTGTGAAGAGATTCACCACCACGAAATAGAACCAGGGCCCCAAGAAAATGCAAGAAAGACCACCAAGAGCAAGGTAAGTGCGAGTTACAATTGCAGAGCTACGACTAGCCAATTCAAGATACGAGACAAGAAAGTTGGAAGCCAAGATCTAGTTTGAGGTAGATTCAATTCAAATGGAGTCTATAAGAACCAAATGTGAGAGGAAGATCAAACACTAAGTGCTAGGGATGAGAAGGCAGGAGCTAAATATGAGCCGTGTAGATGCCAATGGAGCAATGCACAAGTCCACACGTCCATGTAAAAACTAGTGCAAGAGCTGAACGACCAAACCACCGTGTCAAATAGAGAAATATCTTGAACGAGTTGTGTAAGGTTGAGTTAGTTCTTCAAGAGCCTTCCAACATTTGAACCAAAAACCAAACTACACCTTTTGAACCTGAACACACATAAAACCAACAAGGAGCAAATAACCAAGCACTAAAAATATCGAAATATGCAAGTAAAGAAAAAGAAAAATAGAGAGCTTTCACAAGCAACTACATGGTGGAGCAACAATGGTGAGCAACACAATTCAAGTCTTCTTAGCTCGATACCATGTAAGAGTGAAGGACAAATACTTGGAAGGAATACACGTGCATTGAATAGTTGCACTTCACCAAGAAAGGAGTTGCAAGATAAGGAAAGAAAACTTGTAAGAAGCAATGTGCATGCATGAGAGCTCAAGATTCAAAAATGGAGTGGAATGGAATGCCTTGGCTTACCATAGATCAAAAGAGGTAATGTACATATAGGGGAGTGAATGTGTAACTCCCATGTAAGAGAAGATTCCTCCATAATGGAGAAGAGGAGTTACTTTCCCAAATGGGAATGTAACTCCTATGATGCATACTTACATATATGACAAATTCTGTAAGAGAATCTGTCATAACTAAAATTCCACCTAGATCCATGTCCACCTAAGTGAGATGACTCACCCAGTGAGGTGGAATAACACTAAATAAGTGATGAAAAATACCACCTACACCAACAGTCCCGCTATTTTTTCCTATTTTTTCAATAAATATATTATATTTACTAATTTTCTAATTGGAAAAACATCCCCAATAATTATAAAATTGCATGTGTTCCCACTAGTTTTGAGAAAAAAAAAAAAAAATCAATGTTTTGTGTGTGTGTGTAGAATGAAGTGTAGATTTTTTCAATGTAATATTATTGAAATTTGGATGAATGGGTCAAAAATACTTAGAAAAATTAATGCATGTATTTTTGGTGAAAAATGAAGACACTACTAAAAGCAATTTAGGATCACAATCTTAAATATTTATTATTTTAGAAATAAATACATAGACACAAATCTAAGATAGAGCTTGACATTGTAGTAATTTTTTTTTGAAATATTGTCTTAAAACAAGCGATCCAATGTGGATAAAAAGAAATAGTTTTATGTTGTTGTCTAAAACATAGATTCAAGCAGAAACAAACACTTCAACCCTTAGGCTTAGATTTTCAAGCCAAATACAATACTAATGAGAGGTAATTTCCAATCCAAATAAAACATAACATTTTCACATCTATGAAATTTTCACAATTACAAATACAAACGACAAATTCTTGTGATTTTGGTCCCAAAACATTTTTTTACATTGTTATTTGTGCATTTATACATGTTTTATTCTTTTGAGAAATTTCATATGATTATTCCTCAATTGAGTAAATTTTTATGTTTCTTACATGTCTAAGACATTCATATAACATTCTTATTGTGTTTTTTTAATTATATTTATATAGTGGAGCATTGTTTTTAATTCTTTTGAGAAATCCCTTATCATTTGTTTAAGAATCAAGTGTTTTTCTACATTTCTTACATTCCTAACATTTATAGGACATTCACATTTTTTCAATTATCTTATGGTGATATATATTTGATAATCATGCGGAGAAAACCATGGAGGTAAAAATGTGAGGATATGAAGAAACAAAGGAAATTGATGAAAAAGGGAATAAAAAGAAACATAACTTAAAATCTTTCCCAAAGAAATTAGATGTTAACATAAATCATCTATAATCCACGAGCCAAGAAAAATGAATAAAAATAGATACAAAGGGATTGAAAGCAAAAAAATCCATGCAAGAAAGAAATCAATCTCCAAATATAAAGGTTTGCCATCTCTTCTAAGTGAATTTGATGTTGAAACAAATCCTCAAACACCAATTCAATCAATTAATAATGAAACTATAAATGATGACGCAATTCCAAATTTGAGCTTAGATTCTACTATTACCATACTTTCCACACTAAGAATTTTAGTGCTAAAAATAGAATTCACTAAAAATAGTTGGTGTTAACAATAGCTTATGGCTAAAAATAACATTTAGCTAAACATAATTGGTGTTAAAAATGGAAGTGCTAAAAATAGAAGTTCCAGTTGTTTTTTTAGGAGTTGAAGGGAGTGCATGACTGGATGGATAAAATTGGTTTGATATATTTATCATGATTGTTGCTCCAAATAGGCAAGGTGCTAAAGAGAGTGCTTTAATTAAAAGTAGCATGCTTTTATTAAAATTAGGAATGGTTGTTCTAAATTAACCCATGACACCAAAAAGAGAAGTGCATGAATGGAATTTATTAAATGCATGTAGTAGACAGTTCTTATTTGTGGTGTCAAAAGGAAAAAAGATGAAAAGATAAATTAATAAAGAAAATCATGCAGGTGGTTCTAGTGATTGTTTGTGCCAAGGATAGAGAATTAAAGAATTAAGAAAGGACATGTTGCTGCCCATACATTTACAAGGGTTCGAATTAATAAAATAAATAAAAATAACATGCATACAAGTTATTTTTGGAATGGGGGCATTCTATTTTGGTTTTGATCAGTCTATATGGGCTGATTTGATTGTAAAAAAGATATACTTGAGCGCTGATTTACTTTGGCATCTTTAACCATTGCAATTGCACCTCTAAATAAAATAAAGCTTCATTTTGCTCTCTCGTGTCATTGTTTCCATATTTTTCATTTTTCTTGATAGGATATTTTGTTGCTTTAGTGTGTAATTCAATCCCTCTACCATTTTCATTCTTCCTAAACCTTTAAATTTAATTTTGCAAAATATTTTAGGGTTGTGCATGTGTGTGGATCTTTGATTTCTCTGTGTGCAGAGTTATATGCATGTGTTAAAATTTTAGTGTATCACCCTTATTTTCCATTTTTTGCATTCATTTTCCCTTTTCCTTGTCAATTTTTTTAGGTGATTCAGAAGGGAACCATCCCTCTCTAGAGGTTCACCTCAGACATAGGTTACCCACAACCTTGAGGTGTTCCATTTTTTTCAACAGAGAGAGAGTACACACACCATTCTCTATTAGGGTGCAACTTCTGGGTGACAATAGTTACACCAAATGATCAACCTATTCAAAACACACAAAATCTACCAAATTATGAAGATGAGCATCATTTAAGAAGTGAACAAAAATTATTTAATGTTTAACCAGCTTCACATTGAAAATCACTTATTATAATTTTTCATAAAACACAAAGGATTTCACTTGAAATTGGCATAAATATTTTAATCCTAATGAGTCATAAGATTTATTAACGTACTTGTAGAATGAAATTTAATAACATATGGAAATATTTTTGACAACTTAAGTAAAATAGGAAGATGTCGATTTTTTGAAAGGATGAGAAATGTTAATTTTAGACCCTTTGTTTAACAACATTTAAGACCAATAATGAAAAATCCATTGTTAAAAGTCTAATGAATTTATACCAATAAATAAGTACAACCTCACATACCAAAGATAGGAATGTTATATGACATGTTATTAAATCAATGTAACGAAATTTGGTTTAATTAGGGAAAAAAGTAGTGCACTAAAAATAAATATAAAAACATTATTGAAATTTATTTGAAGACATGAAAGAGTTGAGGATCCAAATAAAAATGAATTATGGGCATTCTCTGGTAGAAAAAGACATAGTTAAGGACTCAAAATATAAAATTGAAGAATTTTGGTATACTAACACAAGGGTTCACCTAATGAAAAATATTGTAAAAAAAGAATTGGTTGTAAAAATAGTGAATCATAACCTAAAAATTTTGGATATGACACAAACACAATTTTATAATTTTTTAAATTGAGCCATCTTTAAATAAAAATTAGTCAAAGGTATTTTGAAATGGAAATACCTTTTTATGTTAATATAAATCACTTGCACACTACTTGTTGCATGGTCCATATTGATTTTGATATGCATTATGATATTTTTTCAGAATATGTGTTACTTTGCATATAAAGAATATTTTTAGGAGTGTATCATAAATGTTCCACCTAAATTAGGGAGATATTTCATCTCAAGTTTCTTTTGTATGAGATAAGATGGGTAGTTTTTAATTAAAAACATGTTGGGATGAAACCTATTATAATTGTGGTGGTTTGTAATATTTGTAAAATTGTATACATAGAGAGAATACAAATTAAATTTGAAAAAACCTAATTAGTTTTGAGAAATAAAATTCAATCATGTACACTTAAAAATATAGAAAAGAGGAAAAGAAGTATGAATTAGCGAGTAAAAAAATAAGTGGGTAACAATTTATGACTATATTTTGAGAGAATATAGTGTATGAGTATGGAAGGCATACACAAAGAAAATGATGGTTATAATAACTATTCAAGTTATTCAAGGACATATTTCCTCTTTGTACCATTGTTTCAATTATTGATTTTGTATAGAACTATACACTATAACTACATAACTAAGTCCAATTATAGTATTGCAACTTTGTTCGAGTTTTTATATTTTTACATATATGGAGTATCATTTCTATATTATTGATGATCATACACATTATATATATTTTTTGCAATAATTTTTTAGATCTTCAATGGTATTTTGAGTCACTTAAACATTATATTTTGCCAAAAAATTATATAGTGAGATAATTGTACATCAAAATTTAAGAATTTATAGATGTGCTATTGGTTAAGTAGGATGTATAAGTTTTGTCCTATGTTTTTGCAAGGGAAAAATTCACTCGAAAACATGACAACTATCCCTAATGTCAAAAAAATTCATTATCACCCTTCCCCGACACCTCTCCAGGTCATTCCAGCCCTTGTGTCAAGTTTATCCCCCATATATGTAAGGTTTGTGTATGTGTTATTACCATATCCCATGTGTGGAAAGGAAGAAATCAAGTTCAAAGGAGTCTTTCAAGATAATTCCTTTCAAGGTGGATCTTTCAACGAGACTTGGGAATGGCTATTTTTAGCCTTTCTCAAGCAGGTGCATATTCTCCAAAGATGATTTAAAGTCCTAAATTAATCAAGGATATTTATTCATGAGAAAGGATCATTTTTCACTTGATTTAGGAATATTTTGGAAAGTTAGGATCCATTTCAGCAAAATCATGTTTTTGAGGCCAAAGGAGCTTGCCGTTGTGAAAACAAACTTGAACTTCGAGGAGATGATTATGGGAGCTCCAGAATGATTTGGAGCTAATAAAAATACCATATAAAATATGATTAAATTCCCTACATGGTGGTAATATCATATTTTTCACAACACTCATGCATTGATTTCCACAACTCATTCTTTGCAGGCACAATTGGCAATCCACGTCACAATTTCCATTTTTAGGAGGTTGCAGAGGCTGAATCATACATTTAGACCCATCCCATACTTTTCAAAATTATACTTACATTCAAAATAATATAAATAAGTGCCTAAAAATTCATTCAGGAGCTTCGACAATGTCATTTTCAATCTCCTCTCTAAGGTACAATCTTTGTCCTTAGCCAATTTGTTTAGTGACACATGTCACCATGAGGCCGAGGCAAAATTTTAGTGTTCCTATGTCCCATTACAAGGGGAAAAGGAGGGAGGAAAATCCCCCACCTTAAGCCTCATGGACCCCCAACATGACCCTAGGGAGCTTCGGTTAGCACCTTCCACCAAATTTCTAGCCCCCTCCAACTTCCGCATGCTTGACACTTGTCCTCACTAGGATGAGGAAATTTTTGGTGTCCCTCTATCCCATTCCAAGGGTAAAAGGGGGAAGAAAACTTTTCCTTACCTTATTCCTCATGGACAAACCATATGACCCCAAAGATCTCCGTCAAACACTTCTAGCTAATTTTTGAGCCCCCTCTCCTCACTTCGTATGCATGAAAAGTGTCACCTCTAGGATAAGGAAAATATTTTGTGTCCCCTTATCCAATTCCAAGGGGATAAGGGGGGCATAAAAAAATCACCCTATTCCATGCTTATGTCAGGTCCCTCACATGACCATAAACTAACTCCTAGGTGCATAAACTAAATCCTTTCTAAAAAATGCTCACCCCATGCATGTGTTCCAAGTGTCACTCTAAGGATAATATGAATTTATGGTGTCCCCCATCCCATTCCAAGAGGAAAATGGGGAAGAAAAATGTGACCCCCTTTCCTTTTTCCCTCTCATGCCTATAAATACCAACACTTAGCCATTTTCTTCACTCCCCCACATTTCTCCATTTTCACTTGGAACTCGGAAAACATTTTCCACAATTACGCCACCCTCATTTTCCATTAGCATTAGTTTATCACATGTTTTGATGATCATAGTGAAGGAAAATTCATGAAAAATCACAAATTTTAAAGGCTTCGGGCACATTTTTTCACCAGAATGACTTTGTAACCCGCAAAGTGAAAATATTTGTAACTTGAAGACCGGTGCACAGATTGATGCGGGATGTTTTGAATTCATCCAAATTTTTAGGTGCTTTGAAAACCAAAGTGGATAGATTTTTTGCAATGAGAAAACCCCAGTTTCACGCTCATAAATTTTAGAAATTCATTTTCTCATGTTCTAGAGAACGGATGAGCTAAAATTTCATATGTGAGATAAAGATGAAAATCCCAAATCAAAAACATTGGTTCCATCAAAATCCGAGCTTGGGAAATTAAATTTCCAAAATAGTAGTTCTCTACATGAGTACTTAATGTAAATAGTAAATTCTTAGTAGAGGGAAAATTCTTCAAAGGTAGTGTGTACAAGGAACAACAAACAAAGTGATCGAAGGTGAAAATAGTAATTTACTAAAAATAGTAAATTATAATTCCAATTGTAGAAAGTGGTAATGGGCTCAGTTTCCATTCCCTTCAATGCCTTCGATATCTCTATAGGGTTATTAAATGATGGCATTTCTCTAGAAAGGTAATTCAACCTTCACAAATTACTGGAAACATCACTTTGGTTATAGTGGTGTACAAAAACAAAAAAACATTGTAGGGAACAATAGGAAAAATCCCGAGGCATTGGGTAGTTTAATAAAGTATGAAAGAAAGGGTCAAGTAATTCAAATATCATTATTGTAAATCCTAAATCAGGTTGAGGTCATCTCGCCTCCCCTCGAGAAAGAAAGTTAAGTGAGTTAAGTGAGCTCGATGAGCATAGTGAGCTAAGGGGGTTGATCAACCGAGCATCAAGGGGATCATCATAAGTAGTGTCCACAGGTCATCCCGAATTCACATCAGGGAATCTCAATAGTGTTTCTAAACACTCATTCTCGCAACACGAAGAAATTTTGCATCATACGAGGGGTATGTTGTGATCATCATCAACAAGGGAAAAGTGTTCAAAGTGAACTCCATCAAGATCTTTCCAATCAGTATAACAATGTTGTAGAGGGTCATCGAGGTCAGGCCTTCCATATTCAACTTCTTTAGTATAGATATTCATTGAAAGAGGAGACATCTTCATCCATTCTTTGGAGAACTTCTTTCTTCTCCTCTGTCATTCTTTCTCCTCTTCTCTCCCCCTTTTTCTAATTCTTCATTGTGAGTAATCATGATATTTGTCTTATTCATTTAAATGTGGCTATATTCAATATTGTAATAAGTCACCCTTATTTAATAAATGGGACTAAATTTCATCCCTAGGGATTAGAAAAGTCATGTGTTGTGGAGGAAAATCAAAAATTCATGTGGGGGTGGTGAAGAGCCTTATCAAAATCTATAAAGCATAATAAATTTCCCATTCTTAGGGGTTTTCAATTTTGTATTCTCAAAGAGAGATTTTCACTTGGACTAAAGTAAAATAGATGGAAAATTTTCTTCAATTTTCCTCCTCTATGTTCTTCTACTCCTCACTATATACGCTTTTTCCAAAACGTCAATGAAGAATAAAGTAGTTTCTTGTCCTTTTTGATGAGAATTTTTTGAAACATTGTGTTCCTAATTCTACATTCTCTTGATGCAAGTAACATTTTTTTTTTTCTATATATGTGTGTGTTGAAGTAATTTGATTCATTTATGCAGAAATCTGATTTTCTACTTGAGATATTAATCTCCCTTATTTTCTCCCCGACTCCCTTTCCCACCTCCACTAAAAATTCTTCCTTGTACGAAATTTCAAGATTTTTCTATAGGTTTAGTGGAGTTTTCTGTTGGATCCTAACCCTTTGGCTACCACAGATTTCAATTTCACTCACGCATAATAAATGAAGCTGCACCATTCAAGAAGAAGGACCTAAAGTATCAGAGTGTTGATGGATATCCACTAATTTTTCCACCTGAAAAATTTTCTTGCCAACAATTTTTGCGCCCACCATAGGGTACACTTGGAAAAATTATGCACCCAAAATACAAATCACAAGAAAATACAAAAAAATTCAAATATGCAAATAATCTAAAAAATTGAAATTGAAGAGTCACAAATCCATATGTCTCATACCCATGGCTATTATTAGTAACAATCTTGTTCATAGACTTGAATTACTTTTTCACATCTAAGAAGATATTGTATCCGATTTTAGGAATTTTTCTAGCATAAAAATTAAAATTTTACACAATAATTCATAGCTACCAGGGTGCCAAATACTGAAGAGAAATGTGATGAAGAACTTGAAAGAGTGAGATAAGCCCAAGAGCAAAAAAGAAGATCTTAATTCCATCTCATGTCTACAAATTGGTTGATCATAGATATACCAGGTCACATAGACAAGGATGAGAAAATCTATGAAGAAATAAAAAAGAAGGAATTACCTATTAATAAAATCAAGGCACTCCCTTCATCTTGAAACTACTCTCACTGGTGGTCCAAGTGCTATCAACCTATTGGACATATAGTTTCTGAATATGAGTGAATATTTTGAAAAATTTACTAACATAAAAACTAAAGCAAAAGAAGAAGCCAAATCAGAAGTAATAATGGAAATCAAAGTTCAAAAAGAGAAGAAGTGAGAGCTACAACTAGAGAGGAAGCAAGAGCAAGGGCCGAAGTAGAATCGAAGCCATAATGGGTGACGAAGAGAGACCTCAACCTATAGTGCCATGGGGTAGAAACACATGCCCACTTGCACTCCCACAAACTCTTCATGAGTTTCCATAAGGTTTAAGGAAAAGTTTTCCAAAGTTCAGAGGAGATGGCTCATAAATCCCAGAAGAACATGTAATAGCCTTCATCACCTCCTATGGTGTGTTGGGTGTTGAACACAAATATGTATCTGTCATATTGTTTGTGGAGTCCTTGCAAGATAAAGTGATAGAATGGTTTTACCTCCTACCTACTAGATCAATTACTTGTTGGGATGATATAAGAACTTTATTTGAAGATAGATTCAAGTCTACAGAATACTACCAAGACCTCTTGGTACAACTAGTGCATATGAAGAAATAATATAATGAAGGAATGAGGGATTTCATAGCAAAAATACAACAGAGTGCTCAAGAGGATACCTCTCTAAAGCCATGCCCTCAGAAAATAATTTAAAAATATTCTTTATAAGTGCTCAACTACCTAAAGTTGGGTTTATTCTTAGAAGGTCTCATCCTAGAAATTTGAAGGAATCTCAAGACTATGCCATCAAAACATAGAATGATCTTATTTTATCTGGCAAGGTTAAAAATATGAATGTGAAGAAAAAGAGGCAAATTTATAGCTCCATTCCCATAGATCTTATGATTCAAAATTTGGCAAATGAGATGATTTCTATCAAGAAGAAAATTTAACAAAGCACCTTGAGAAATGTGCTAAAAAAGACCAATCTATTGAATAGACCAATATTAGCTCCACCTACCCACAGGCTTTCCCTTAAGGCACCAGAGATCAATGTAACTTGTGACATAGAAGAACTAAAAGAAGAATAAGTAGTGGATGATCCGAAGAAGAAGAAAAGGACGATGAAATTTTTCTTAAGATTAAAGAGGTTGACAATGATTCTTAGAATGGTCCCATTGATCACCACTCGATGGATGAGGATGATGATGATGAAGAAGTACCAAGATTCTCATGTGTTGTGTTCACCTACTCCCGAGTCTCATCCCCTCGGTGGTTCTATAAAGAAGACAAAGGAGGATCCCTAGGTAGTAGTTCCACAAAACAAAATCATCAGTAGAGGATCTCCACTTCCACCATCAATGGAGTCAACAAAGGAAAAACCAGACCCATGGTGAGCATGAAACTAACTTCCATGACAAGTAAATCCTTAGATATTTCCCATAGCTCAAATTCTACCTCTAAGACCAATCCTTCACCAAATGTTAGTCCTACAAAATCCTCTAAGGCTCAATTGAAGTCAACCACTCCTCCTTATAATCCCGCTACCTCATCCACCAAAGATACTCAAGCTCCCAAGGTAGCACCATCTTTGCAATATAAAACCTTTGTTATCCTTGGAGCATTAAGTTCACCCACCTTATCTCCATTTTATTACGTCAAACATAGAAACGAGACTAAAGTTCAGACTACGAAAGATGAATATTTGAAAACACACCTGAAGTAATTCTAGAGTTTTTTCAATGTTGTTTAGAGTGGTAGCCCAAAGTCTCACATTTTAAATACAAATCCTAAGGGCCTACTAAAAACAACACCTACGCCCTCTACATAGAATATGTTAGAACTAAGTGCATCTAAAACCAATAAGGTAGAACCCTTCTACCTATCCCTCCTAATCAAAGGATTATATCTAAAAAACTATATCATAGAGTCGAGCCTCTTGCAATGTGATTCCCATCAAATTATCCAATTCCTTGAGACTTAATCTGACATATGCAATGGGTTCTTGTTACTCTATGGAATCTAAGGAAGTGTCATTGGTGGGAAGAATCAAAGATGCACAAGTATCCTTGGAAGACTTTCCAAACAAGAAGGTGTTACTCACAATCTGGGTAATAGACATCCCATCATCATTTGTCATGATTTTGAGTAGAATATTTTGTAGGGACTTGAGTGGTGATATTTGAATGGATTGGTCCTCTGCGATAATTTTAGTGAAGGGGGAAATGAAGAATTTTCTCCCCATGAAAAAAATGAAGTATACAATTAAAAAGTAAGATGACCTAAGAGAAAACATCTTGTACCAGACAATAGGATGGGTAACTACTTCCTCACCTCTAAAAGAGATGAAAAATTGTCACTCCTTACTGAAGATGAAGAAGATCAACTTTGGACCATATAATTTGATTAAAGTCATTCAAGTGCAAGGTCCGATCTGGAATTGTATTGACCTCTCCCTCAAGTGAATTCTTTCCATTTGCTTATAATTTTTAATTCAAAACTACTAATAACACTACACAAATATGAGGATCTCCTCCTCGGAATGGATTTCGTTGAGTCTATGGGTATCAAAAATCTCAAATGTCTTAGAGATGTTGAAGCAATAGTCAAGAAAGTGAGAGACCAATATCCAAGTCAAAAATACAAGACTCAAGAACTATATAAAAAGAGTTTGGGACTGCATTAAATATTTCGATGCTTTCTCCATTCAAGCCATTCCTCACAAGTAGAATGAAAAGGCCGATTCACTTATATTCTCAAATTTGTTGGTGACTCCACATCCATCCTTCAATAATAACAAGGTGACTATGGAAAAGGTTTTCATACCAAATGTTTCAGATAATGTAAACCATTAGCAAGTATTCAACAATGATAGACAAGTTCCTCCTTACTTTCGTAGAGAAAAGAGACAAATTCAGTAATCTCTACTATGAGGGAAACAAAAATCCTCACCAAGAGTCAATGATAGAAGAAGACAAAGAGGGAATAGAAGGAGTTGATTCAAAGGGAGTAATCAAGCTAAAAGGGAACAAGATTCCAAAGGGCATGGTGTCATGGAGGATCTATTTGACAAGCATGATTGATTCATCAAAGAAAGGACAAAAGATTCATCACGATGCACCATTGAGTTCGAGAAGGAAAACATTGGCAGCTGTAGAGTAACATAGAATGGTGAATATTGGCAAGTGTTTCTCACCTGAAGAGAAAAGAAGGTTCATCTCACTATTGAAGAAATATTATGATGTCTTGGCCTATTCTTATGATGAGCTCAAATATTTTTAGCCGAAATAAATGCACCACTCTATTCCTCTAAAGTTGGAAGCCAAACCTTTTAGGAAAAATCAAGGGCACTACAATCCAAAGATAGTGGATACCATCAAGGAAGATGTCCACAAGATGGTAAGTTTAAGAATCACCTTTCTTATCTACCATTCCATGTGGGTAGAAAACATCGTTCCAGTGTGAAATAAAAATGGGGAACTAAGTATTTATGTGGATTTTTGTAACTTGAACCAAGCCTCCTTGAAAGAAAACTACCAACTCCAAATAATGGATCATATCCTGCATATGGTGTCCGGATATGAAATGCTCTCATTACTAGATGGATTCTTGGGGTATAATTAGATAGAAGTGAAAGAAGAGGATAGAACCAAGACAACCTTCATAACAATGTGGGAAATTTTTCATACAACGAATTCCATTCAGATTGATCAATGCGAAAGAGAAATTTCAAAGGGAAATTGACCTAGTATTCAAATACCTCAAACATTGCATTCTATTTAATAATATGATCTCACAGTCTTCTCAAAGAAGAGAGGGGATCACATTAATCACATTAAACAAGTACTCATCAGCTGTAGGAAGAACAAAATATCCATGAATTCCAAGAAATACATATTTGGGGTTACTGAAAGAAAAATCCTTGGGAACATTGTGAACAAGGAAGAGGAAAAGATAGATCTATAAAGAATAAAAACCATCCAATAATTATCATTTCCGACAAGGAAAAAGGGAGTTCATTCCTTATTTTTCAAATTCAACTTCCTTTAGTACTTTTTCCTAGAATTCACTGAGTTGACTAAGCACATCACTATCATGATAAAGCCACAAGCCATCTTTAAATGGAATAGGGAAGGAAAAATGACATTTGAAGCAATAAATAAGTAATAGCAAAAAAGGCTCCCACTTTGTGCACCCCAAATTTGAAAAAGAATTCATTTTTACTACTATACTTCTTCGAGAGCATATGATATCATCCATTCTAGTGTAGAATAACAAAAAGGAAATGAATCCCCATTACATTCATGAGATAACACTTGAAGAATCATGAGTTGAAGTATAATCAATTGGAAAAGCATGCATATGTTGTTGTTAAGGATATACATAAATTTTGGTTCTACTTTCATAACTCGCACACGGTTATCATGGATAGAGGTTATGCCATCAAATAAATTCTCACCCAACAAGATCCAGGAGTAAAAAGGGGTAATTAGGTAACGATAATCCAATAATATGACTTAGAGATCAAACCTTCTAATATTATTAGAGGAAATGGGTTGTGTAGATTGCTTGTAGAGGATGATGCACTCATGACTAGAAATTATACGAGATAATATTTGTGCTGCGAATGTGTCGAAAGGAATTATTTCAATTCCTTCTTGTGAGCATGAAAAATTGATCATAAACAAAGAAGAATCATCAAGCTGAAATCAGCCAATTATGTCATATGAAATCACGCACTCTATAAGAGGGGATCTTATAGATGCGTTATGAGATGCATATACAAATAAAAACATGAGTAGTTGTTAAAGGTATACCATGATCAAGCATGCAAAGGAAATTTTTCGACAATGGTGACATCTCACAAAATCCTTCATAGAAGATATTACTTGCTAACCTTATTTGGGGATTACCATGAATGGGTCTCTAAATGTGAAGCATGTCAAAAAAAATTCAAGAGACCATAGCTCATTGTGCTTCCCATCAAGCCAGTGGTGATCAAGGAGTGTTTCCAATAGTGGGGTTTAGACTTCATTAAAGTTATAAATCCTCACTCAAGTGCACGTCATACTCACTTGCTCACAAAGAATCGATTACTTCAAAAGTGCGTAGAAGCCATCTAAACAAAGTAATCTAATAACCAAACAATTTACAATTTCATCAAGGAGAATAATTTTTTTTGTTTTGGCATTCCTCAAAAGATTGTGGTTGATAACGCCACATATTTTTCATCTAGGGATCTAGCCTAGTTTCACTACAGCTATGGAGACTCTCTTAACACATGCATCTAACTATTACCCATAGGGGAATGGTTAGAAAAATAAAGAAATAAAAACATCATAATCATAGTCCGCAAGCTAGTAGATGAGAATCAAAGGGAATGACACGAAAATATCTAAGATGCGTTGTGGGCTGATAAAATAACTCCAAGAAAGCTATTGGTGTGTCTCCATTCAAATTTATCTATGGGATCGAGGTAGAAATTATAGTCATGGTGGAGATGTCAACACTCAAATTGCTCCAAGAAGTAGAAGATGTCAAAATCCTAATTCTATCAATAAAAGAAATTTGTTTCTTGAGAAGCTTGATGAAAATAGGTTCAAGGTGGAAGTCCAAATCAAATCTCATCAATTGGAGGTCAAGAGGTTGTTTAAAAGAAAGTGAAGGCTCAAGAGTTCAAAGTTGGAGACCCTATTCTGCTTTGAGATAAGATTAGAGAACCAAAGGGAAGCCATCGGAAGATCAACTCTTTGTGGTTTGAACCATTCCGATTCCCATGAAACATGATGAGAGAATGCCTTCTAACTATCATATCTGGATGCAACACAATTGGAGTTGCCCTATAATGGGAAATATCTAAAATTGTACAAGAAGTGAAATTGGGTTGTCCCCACATTGTACCATAGGTTATTAGGTGTGTGTTTCCATTTCTTGTTGTGTGCTTCTTTCTCTTTCTTGTGTTTTTGTTTCCTTTGGTTGTGTGTGTACTCCTTTAAAGCTATCTGTTGCTTTAATGATTTTATGAATACCAATGGATAAAGCATTGGTTCGAGTTGTAAACCGAGATTATGGAGTTCCTTTTCATCATGTCTTCACTTTGTTTGATCTAGAAAAAATCCCCAAGTGAGAGCCAACTCTTTTCCTGTGTTTTTGCAAGTGAAAAATTCACTCAAAAACATGAAAACTATACCTTAATGTGAACAAAAATCATTATCACACTTCCTCGACACCTCTTGAGATCAATCCATCCTTATGCTAGGATTATCCCACATCTCTGTAATTTCTGTGTATATGGTATTACCCTATCCCATCTATGGAAAGGAAGAAAACAAGTTCAAATAAGTCTTTAAAGGTAATTCCTTTCAAGGTGGATCTTTCAGCAAGTTTAGGAATGGTTATTTTTAGCCTTTCTCAAGCATGTGCATATTCTCTGGAGCTGAGTTAAAGTCCTAAATTTATCATGGAGGTGTATTCATGAGCCACAATCATTTTTATTTGATTTATTAAGATTTTGGAAGATGTAAAGGTTTAGAAGCCAGTTCACCAAAAGTGGGTTTTAAGGCCAAAGGAGATTGCACCGTGAAAAAGAACCTAAACTTCAAGAGATGATTTTGGGAGCTCTAAATGAATTTGAGGTCAAAAAAATTATCAATGGAAATCTGATTCAATTCCCTACATTCGTAATCTCATATTTTTCACAATGCCCATGCATTGCTTTCCACAACTCATTCTTCACAGGCATAACTAGTGGTCCTAATAAAAAATTCAATTTTTGATGAGGTTGAAGGATGAATCGGACCTTTGACCCATCCCTTCCTTCTCAAAATGCTATTTTTAGTCAAAATCATATAAATAAGTTCCTAAAACTTCATTTGGGAGCTCCAACAATGTCATTTTCAATCTCCTCTCCAAGGTACAAGCTCTGTCCTTAGCCAAAAAATTTAGTGACACATGTCACCATGAGGCTAAGGTGCACTTTTTGAGTTCCTCTGTCCAATTCCAAGGAGACAAGGATGGCAGAAAAATGTGCCCCCACCCACCTTAAGCCTCATGCACCCCTAACATGGGGAGCTCTGGTTAGCACCTTCCACCAAATTTCTAGGGCCCACACCAACATCGACATGATTGATACTTGTCCTCACCAAGATGAGGTGAATTTTTGGTGTTCATTCATCCCATTATAATGGGATAAGGGGGCAAAAATGCAGCCCCCACCTTAGGCCTCATGGACACACCATATGACCTCGGAGACCTTTCTCAAGGACTTACGGCTAATGTTTTAGCCCCCTCTTTGTTGGATATGTGTGTCACTTGTGTTGTCATTGATGTCTACTACATTGATGTCACAAGTGGTCTAGGTGATCTAGGTATGTTTATTAGGTGATCTAGGGATCTCCAATGGTGCATATGGGTTGCTTGAGTGTCTCAAAGGTGGTATGAAGGTCAACCAAGTCCATGATGTGAGTGAAATGTGTCAATGAGTCTATAACATGTCCGCATAGTCCATTCATGAAGTGTATGAGTCAAATCAAGTCTTTTTAGGCCTTTTTCTAATGTAAATACATGATGTAAATAAAAAAACATGAAACTTCACCCAAACAAAACAAATGAAATAATTTTTTCATCACTATGAGGTAGCACAAGAGGTATAGAAAAATCTACAAGAGACAAAGTAGGCTCACGAGACCGAAACATGTCGAGTATGGAGCTTTCTTAAGCCAATCTACAAGCAAACAAGGTATGAAATGGTGACCCAAGGTGTGGTGATGTACACCAAATATGTTGTGAGCATTTAATTATGGTATATGGCATGTAAAAGGCCCAAAAGTAATTATTGAAGTTTTTAGGCACTTCTACAAGTCAAAGCATAGTTCAACAACCGAGAATCGAGAGACCAAAGGGAACCTAGATGAAATAGGATGGAAAGATGTAGGATGAACCATAGTAAAATATAACTTTGAGGTGTTATAGGGATTTTTACTTAAGGTGTGAGAAACAGTGATTCAGAAGTTAAGGATGAATATTTTGCAAGTTATACAAGGATTTCCAAAATTGAGTTTTTCAAAGTATGCAATTTGAGCACCAAACTTCTTAGCATCAAGAAATATTATGGATCCTCTTTGAGATAATTCATAAGAGACAAAATTGGATTAAATTGAGATAAAATTGTGTTGCAAAAATTATTTTTGTGATTGGTGATGTATTTTAGAAGTTCTATCCATTGTTTTGAGCATGTTTGTAGCCCTCAAAACCCCGGTTGGACCATTTTGGAACATTGAGTTGGATATGTGTTTTAAATCAGCTATTTTTCTTGAAAAAATATTTTAAAATAAATATTATTCCCAAGTAACACTTCCATGTTATTTCGAGTTCATGATGTGTGGTGGGCCACATTGAAAGACAAGTATTTTGTGAAGATTTCAGTGTAGAGGAGAAACTTGCAAAGGAAACCCTACTCAAATTTGAGGAGGATGATGTTTCTAATTTTTTATTAAACTTAATGAAGTCACTATGGTTACTCATTTGGAAAAAAATTGAGAAATGGTTTTATATTTGAGCTTACTTGGCAAAAGGAGCTTGTTTTAAGAAACTATCGAAGGATAATGAAGGTAACCATGTTGAATTTCATTATATGGATGTTTTTATTGCCTTTATAATTCTTGTTATGTGTAATATGATGTGTGTAAGTTCATATTTCAGTTTTGAAAGATCATTTCTTTCTTAAAGGGAATTGAGCCAAAACTCCTATTAGGCCTATTGAGAAGCATGTCTAAATGGAAAAGAAGGTGAGTGTTTCTCCATTTAAATCATGTTTATAAGTGCTTGATAATGTTATATGCATACCATTTTAGGTTTCAAAGATGATAGGAATCCATGTAAAGTGTTTTGGAGGTGTTTGATCATGTTGCATTGAAGACTAGTTTTTGAACTCTTAAGATTAGCTAGACCAATCTCTGAGTTTCAAGTTTTTGAAGGAATTGTGAGATTAATTGTATCATGAAAATTATTTGATGAGTTATTAAAATTCTCTATATTTCCATTGAAAGGTTATTTTCCTCATTATGAATATATTTGAGGTATGTATCAACTCAAGTTTTGAAGACCAAATTAAGAGATGTTGAAACCAACCAGGAAAGTCTTGCAAAGTGGTGTTTCTTAATGTGTTAAGCCTTGATTTGGATATTTATATTAAATTTTAATGAAATTAGACATCCTAAGATTCATTTTTATATATTACTTTGGTGATGAATATGAGTGGCAGTGGTTCTAGTTAGATGGTTTTTCAAGACTGTTTGTGTAAAAGTTGATTTAGGCACACCTATGAGCCTAAATGGATGTTTTGGCTAATGTGGAAAGTTTATAAGAATACAAGAGAATTATTTGAATATTTTGGACCACTTACCATGTGAATAAAAATCTGGAATACTTGTGGAAAAGGTTTAAGAGCTAGAAGACAAAATAATGAGTGATTTGAAGAGTCATTGTAAGTGGAAGGTCAAAGGTCATGTCTAAGAGTTATATCTATTAGTGTAATATAATTTTGGGGTGGTGGTTTCTAAAAATAATATCATGATTATTTTATTGAGAAAGAGGAGAAGATAGGTGAACTGAAACAAATATCACATCAGGTTGATATAAGCAACCGGATGAAGAAGGTGATCAAACCATGTATTGTATGAATGAAGTTTGAGTTGTTGCTCAACATTTTGGGAGTGGGTGCTTCCTAGCAAGTGGGTGCTTGCAAAATTTCTCAAGTGGGTGATTGATGTTATATTGGAGTGGGTGCTTCAAAGTGAGTGGGTTCTCACCATATAGTGAAACCATTGTAACTGTATAGGACATTTGTCCAAGTTAGTTCTCTGGTTCCAGTGGGTTTTTATCCCTTGATGGGTTTCCCACATTAAATATTGTCTCCTCATGTGTTCATGTGTTTTTCTACTCTTTCTCTTTCATGGTTGGATGCTCATGTCTTTCATGGTTAACATAGTTAAGTTTGGTTGATTTAATCATTAAAAATAACATCAAATTTTAATAAACACCGATTCACCCCTCCCTCTCAGTGCCTAGAATTTCTAACAATTGGTATCAGAGAAATTTATCTTTGTACAAATTTAACCTCTTAAAATTAGATCCTTGAGACACAAGAATGGGTGACCAATATTATACATTGTTGAATAATAGGTATGAAATTGCTCAAGATTTTATTATTGAATTCAAAAAGGAAATCAAACCACGGGATGCTAATCATGTTTGTGAACTTAATTATATATCCTCATATATAAAGAATACATCAAAGGCCTTGAGGGACCGAACATTCTTGTCTCAAACTTGAAAACTAAATATATTTTTAAAGGATAAATTAGAGAAGGTTTCAAGAAAAATCAATGAGCTAATGAATAAACAAACACATCTTAGTGATACGCTAAGTATAGAACTAAAAAATGAAGCATGTCGACTAAACCAATTGGATGAAGAGGCTAGTACCAACATGCAATCATCCCAAATGAATTTACATCGAGTCTAACCTTCCAAGGACAATAGAGGAGTCAAACAACCCAAGAAGATAATCAGGCAGCCTAATGCAAGGAAGATTCCAAGTAAGTTCTTTGGCTATTGATTTTCTTGCTATGGTTTTGGACATAGGGCTAGAGAGTGTAAATGGCTTAAGGTAAATGCACAACATCCATGGAGGGACTGAAACCTGAGTCTGAGAAGAACATAATATGTTTTAATTTCCATGAAAGAGGTCATGAGGCTAGGTGGTGCTTGGAAGAGCCTAAAGATCACTCTTGTACAAATGTATCTTCTAGAAACAATCATCTAATCATTTGTTTTAAATGCTCAAATCCTAGTCATTGTTCAAAACAATGTGCTTATCAGAAGAAGGAAGAGAATGAGGCAAAACTCATATAGAATCTGAAAAGAAGAAAATGAAATGGGTATATAGAATCAAGGTAGAAAAATTAGAAGTTAAAGAATAAAATAAGGGCAAGAAAGTTACATGGGAAGATGATGTAGAAAATCAGAATTCAACATAGACAAGGTGGCAATAAATGTTGACAAAGGAAAGAAGAAGGAAGACAAGTTGGTTGTAAACAATGAAGAATTTAGTCCTCAACTATTTTTAGATAAAATTCAACATATGTGTATCTCAGGAATTCAATTAGAAAATGATAACTCAAGAGAAGTGGTTGTCACACCAAGAGATGCATGTAAAGAGACCAACAAGAGAACAAGGACAGGGAAAGAGAAAATTGAGTCATCATGTTGTTTTGATGAATTCTTGTTATTTTGACATGATCCAAAGAGACATAATGTGCCTTCTCTAAGCTTCTATGAGGCATTTATTCTTGTAAAAATCATGGGAGAAGCCTACAAAATTTTTTTAGGGAATATGTGAGCAATAATCAAGCTTAGTTAAGCTTCCAAAGGAGGCATTAGTCAAAAGTGCATAAAAGTTGGTCTTGAGAACCAATAGTACAAGAAAAGGTAAATGAGATGGAATAGGATAATTCAAGAATATCTATAGAAAATGGGCTTATTAACCATGTATTAGGGTGAGTTGTGAAGCTTTAGGCCAAATTTCATCATATTCTAAGAAGGTATGTAGAAGTTATGGTTGATTTACTAAAATAGGTTTTTTGGAAATTGAACAAAAAGATGTCTGACTTCTTAACACTCAAGAAAAAATTATAACACATCCTTCAAATATTGAAACATGTTATTGAATATTAGATGAAAATTTTTAAGAGCACTCAAGTATGAGCTCTTGCAAAATATTTGAAGGAAATTGGTTGAGAAACGAGAGAAGTTATGAGCATTTTTATGGAAACATTCTCTCTTCTAAACATTCTTCTTGGAACGGTAGGTGCAAAATATGTTGTTTTGACTTAAAAATACCTGTACAAGTTATAATGTCTTCCTAAAGGTGTGATATAATCCTCCTTAGTCAAAACGATAGCTTTTTTACCTTACCATACTGTCATGGTATTTCATTGTTTAGAAAAAGTATGTTCAAACAATCATGAGATTTGAACAATACAATATGGTTAGAAATTTGATAAGGTTTTGTCTCTCTCCACATGATGGAATTCTTAACTTAAAATGTCTCCTCAGATTAAGTTATGTGTTTAAAGCTTCTATTTGTTTCAAGGTAGTAAATGGTCAAGGAATTAGAGGTCTATGTGGTTCTTGTAGCCATATCGCTCCCCTATAACTCTTATTTGTCCAAGACAATGAAGGAAGTGACTATGTTATGTCCGAATTATGACATCCATATGAAGATTCTATAAAGTAGGGTATACAAAAAAAAGGAGAGTAATGTTATATTTTGCCATATTAGTGCCTATAGGATCAAGGCCTTGTGAAAACTCAAATTGGCCTCTCTCAAGACAAGGCTATGAAAGTTGATGACAGAGAAAAACATAATATGGCATTGAACTTGAATAATCAGTGCAAATATCTTCTCATCCATAAAATATGGTTGGATAACCTTGTATGAAGTCATGTGCTTGAGAAAATGGTGTATATTTGATCTCAAAACTGTTTCATGGAAATATCTTATAACTATTAAACCTATAAATGTCATGGATATTCAAAATGTCCTAGAGAACAGTCATATCAAGATACATTCCTCAATCATTTCAGATCAATCACATGTAAAAAAAATTTGGTTGGTGTCATGAAGTTGTAAGTGAAAAGTAGGCCTATCTCTCGAGTCTTTTGAATATGCTCACGTTATAACCATTTGAAGCAAAATATTATAGGTTTGAAGACATCTCATCCTACAAGAGATCATGTAGAAGGTTGGAGTAACTTATAGAACTCAATAAGGTCTTCATAGAGGTAGAGGCAATGAAACTAGTGAGTGGAGGACTTGAAAATTTACACATACTCTATTCTAAATGTTAGTGTATGATTGTGCACCAAAAATAAAATTTACAATGGATCATAAGAGCCTTATCACATGTTATAATGCATGAGGAAGGTTATTAAAGGTTGATATGAAGCTTGTGAAGCCTTTTGTAGAGAAGAAAAGTGGACTATAAGACATAACTAACCTAATTCAGTCCACTAGGGCATGTACAAGTATGAAAATTTTGACCACAAGGTTTTGTGAAAAACTTGATTGAATCTTGACCTTGAACTAACCAAAAATCCTATATTTTTTTAGAAATGATTGTAAGTTGATTATGAATCAGTTGTAATAGGTTTAAGAGGATTTAATGAAGGAATGAATGAAAATTCAATGACAAATCTCTGTCAAAAGACATCTCCATTTTTGTGCGGGTTAGAAATTAAGTTTATCGTGAATGTTTTTAGTATGGACTCTTTAAATTATCCATGTTAGAGTTCCAAAAGTCATGATAAAGGGTTGAAAACAGATGTGAGGATTCATTTTGGTTTGAAAATGAAAATATTACGTGATGATGTTAAGAAAGACGTCCATTCTTATTAGGAACCATCACGGGTAATATGAATGAAGCTCATATTTCATAAAAACACATTGGAAATAAGTTAGGTATGACCTCTTAACATCTAAAGAAGCCTAAAAATATTGTCTTAGGTCTTATTTGTATGACAATGTTTGAATTATTCAACTGTTTGGCTCAAAACAATGAAGTGATGTTTGAAGTTTTAGGGTCACTCTTTTGGCTTCTTGATGAATTATAAGAGACTAGAAACCATGTAACTTGAGTTTATTAAACTCTTGAGGAATGAAAAAGTTGTAATCTGTCATAAACTCATGAATTTCATCTATGAATCCTAAATAAGAAGGTGAAGGGGAAGTATATCTATGACAAGAACATGATAGGAAATTTGAAGTTGAAAAGACAAGTGAAAGTCTCTTTGCTCAAGTTGGTTGAATTCTTGAAGACATCAAATGGCTATAGTTAGCTATAAGAAAAATTCAGATGGTCACAAGTTTGGAAAGTGAGCCTATCTATTGATAGAGACGAATTGAAATTGTGTGGAGTCATGGAATCTTATGATAAGTCAATAAAAACAAGGAATGTGTCTCTATGTCATTGTCTTATGGTTACGAGTCCATGATGTTGTGTTCATAATTTTGAATGGTTATTGTTTGTGTCTTTAGGAAATGAATGATTTTTGCTTAGTCATAATACATATACTTGCGTGAAGTTATCCCCATATCTCTAAAAATAGCTGAGTTCTTTGAGCCATCAAAGTGTGTGTCATGGTTCTAGAGGTTTTTCTATCCATTAGAATAATTTCAATGTGTCTTGTCAAGAAGTTATCTTAATGTCATTTTTAGTGTATGTCTCAAGTCGGTGAGATTTGTTTCATTCATCAAGAGTTTTGTAGTTTGCATTGAAATTGGATCAAAGTTTTGTTATACGATAAATTCCTATATTGTCATGTTGTGATGTATTATCTATTAGAGATCCTTGTGAGAGATTTGAGATAATGAATCCTTTAAAAGTGTAGATGAGTTTGAGATTTAGGAACCAAGAATTTTTCTTCTATTTGCACTTGAATGAGTTGATTAAGATCCTTTTCCCATAATTTTATTGCAATATAGATTAAAGTACCTTCATTGATGTAGGTAATCTGTGGTGAAACATTGTGCATGACAGTGGTTATAGTGAAGATAATTAAGAACCTTGCGTGGAATCTAAAATGAAGTGTTTCTAGAGATATTTCCTTGAAATAGTATGAGCTATGTATGAAATATAGAACTCAAAAAGTAAGTGAAACCAGTTTATTCTTGACTCTTATCAAAATAACAAGAGGATATAACTATTACACATGAGATTTGGAAGTCAAAACAATCTTAAAAGACAAAGTTGCTTAGAGGGATAAGTGAAAAGACATAAAAATAAAAGTTTCAAGTGAATTTTAATGGTTCTTTAGGTGGAGCTCAAGAAAAGATAAAGGAGGTAGACCAATATGAATATGTAAGTGCATTAGAAAGCTAAGAAAGGTTGCGGGATTGTGTTTTCAAAATTTAAATGCTACAAGAATCTATAAAAAATTCTCTTGATGGTATTCAAATACATCTTACAACTATGGAAAATGTCTTGACTTACATAATCGGGATTTCATGATTTGTGAAGGTCTTATCAAGCTTGTGAATGGATCTGCTATATTGGTGCTTCACTAGTCTAGAAGCTTGTACAAATGTTAAAGATGAAGACCCTCGACTTGTGAATGAATGCTACGATGTCTTAGGTGTTAAGTTGATCACAAAAGGGGCAGAAACCAAGTGTGTGTTGTATTAGGTCGAGAGAAGGTTATGCAAATGCCAAGAATGCTATGAACTGAGAAGATATTGTGTGGAAGAATACATTTTTCTACACACCCAATAGAAATTTTTTGAATGTTATGAACTGAGAAGAGTAGTTTTGTGACTGCTGAAGATGGTTTAGAACTGGAAAATTTTTCTTGAGATGATTTCATTCCAAACATCCAAGGAAAGTTACTCAATTTTTTTCTTGTCCATTGGAGTATGTTGGTATTTGTTTAGGGGTATTTATGGAATTTTGTGCTTTAGCTCGAATGGTGTGTAAAATATCATCAAAATTTGTCCTCAAAATAATGAGAATGTTGTTTAGGGACAAGTTGTCCTAATAGGTTACATGTTAGAAATTAACACAATTTTTGTGTTTTTGAGTTGGAACAAATCCTGTAAGTAATGCCAAAGCATGATAGAGACAAAATAGAGGTGCATATTTTCAATAGGAGCTCTATTGAGGCTTAGTATAGGTTTATAGATCTTTACATGCTACTAAAGGAGTAAAAATAATTCAATACGGTCTAGGGGAGCTATTTGGGAAAGTAAGTCATGTTTTGTGCATTATTGTCAATGTGTTGTCATTTTCTTGCATAGGATTCATTTTAGAATTTTTCATAGATGTAAAAGGGGGATAAGTGTGTCAAGAAGCATGTAAATGAGGTCATCTATGTGTGTGTATTCACATTTTCCATCAATGTTTCTAGGACAATTTCCATCAATGACAAAGGGGAATTTTTTGGATATGTATGTCACTTGTGTTGTCATTGATGTCAAGTCCATTGATGTCACAAGTGACCTAGGTGATCTAGGTATGTTGGCTAGGTGATCTAGGGATCTTAAATGGTGTATATGTGTTTCTTGAGTCTCTCAAAGGTGGTATAAAGGTCAACCAAATCCATGAGGCGAGTGAAATGTGTCAATGAGTTTGTAACATGTCCACATGGTCTAGTCATGAAGTGTATGAGTCAAGTCAAGTCTTTCTAGGCCTTGGTCTAATACAAGTACATGGTGTAAATAAATAAAACTTGAGAATTCACTCAAACCAAAGTAGGTAAAGAAAATTTTCATCACTATAAGGTATCACAAAGGTAGAAAAAGAGATAAAAGAAAAACAAGGCTCATGAGATTGAAAAAGTCGTATGGAGCTTTCTTCATAAAATCTACAAGAAATAAATGTGTGAAATGGTGATCCAAGGTTTTATGATGAAAAAAATATTTTTCAAGCATGGAATGATGATATATGGTGTGTAGAAGTCCAAAAATGTAATTATTGAAGTGTTATAGGCACTTCTATAGGTCAACATAGTTCAATGACAAAGAATCGAGACAAAAGGGAACCTAAATGAGATTGGATGGAAAGATGTAGGATGAACCAGAGAAAAATATCACTTGGATGTGTTAGAGGTATGTTTCCTTAAGGTGTTCAAAAAATTTCAGAAGCTAAGGATGAATATTTTGCAAGTTATTCAAGGATTTCCAAAATCAGGTTTTTCAATGAAATTCGAGCACCAAACTTCTTAGCAATCAAGAAATATTATGTATCCACCTTAGGATAAGTCATAAGAGAAAAAAATGGACTAATTTGATATAAAATTATGGTGCAAAATTATTTTTGTGATTGGCTGAGTATTTTAGAAGTTTTATCCATTTTTGTGAGCATGTTTATAGCCCTCCAAACCCTAGTTTCGACTAGTTTTGGAAAATTGAGTTAGATAGGTGTCTTAACTCAACTATTTTTTATTGAAAAATTATTTTAAAATGAAAAGTTATTCCTCAGGGAACATTTCTACTTTATTTTTAGTTCATGATGTGTGGTGGGCCCCATTGAAAAACAAGTATTTTGTGAAGATTTTAGTGTACAGGAGAAACTTGCAAAGGAACCCTACTCAAATTTGAGGTGAATAATTTTGGTAATGTTTTATTCAACTTCATAAAGTCACTTGGGTTACTCATTTGGATAAAATGGAGAAATGGTTGCATATTTGAGTTTACTGGCAAAAGCGAGCTTGTTTTGAGAAGCTAGTGAAGGAGAATGAAGGTAACCATGTTGAATTGCATTGTATGGATGTTTTTATTGCCTTGATAATTATTTTTATGTGTAATATGATTTGTGGAAGTGAATATTTCAGTTTGGAAAGGTCATTTCTTGCTTAAAGGGAATTGAGCCAAAACTACCCTATTAGGCCTATTGAGAAGCATGTCGAATGGAAACAAAGGTGAGTGTTTCTCCATTTGACTCATGATTATAAGTGATTTAACATGTTATATAAATATAATTTGAAGTTTCAAAGATGATATGAATCCATGAAAAGTGTTTTGGAGGTGTTTGATCATGTTGCATTGAAGACTATTTTTGAACTCTCAAGATCAGCTAGACCAATCTTTGAGTTTCAAGTTTTTGAAGGCATTATGAGATGAATTGGAGCATGAAAATGATTTGGTGAGTTATTATAATTCAATATATTTCCATTTATATGTTAATTTCCTCATGATGAATATATTTGAGGTATGTATCAACTCAATTTTTGAAGACCAAATTTAGAGATGCTTTGAAACCAGCCACGAAAGTATTTAAGAGTGGTTTTCTTGATGTGTTAAGACTTGATTTGGATATTTCTGGTAAATTTTAATTAAAGTGTACATCCTAATATTAATTTTTATATATTCATTAGGTCATCCATATGAGTGGAAGCCATCTAGTTAGATGATTTGTTAGGACTATTTTTGTGTGTAGAAGGCGATTTATGAACATCTATGAGCCTAAATCGATGTTTTGGCTAATGTGGCAAGTTTATAAGCATACAAGAGAATTATTTGAATTGGTGGGACCATTTACCATTTGAATAAAAATATGGAATACTTGTGGACAATTAGTAAGAGCTTTAAGAAAAAGAATGATTGACTTGAAGAGTCATGGTAAGTGGAAGGTCAAAGTTGTGTTTAAGAGTTATATCTATTCATGTAAACTCATTTTTGAGGTGGTGGTTTCTGAAAATAATATAATTCTACTGTTGTTGAGAAAGAGGAGAAGATAGATGAACTGAAACAAAGATCACATCAGGTTTATATAAGCAACCAGATGAAGAAGGTGATCAACCATGTATTGTATGAATGAAGTCTGAGTAGTTGCTCAACATTTTTGGAGTAGGTGATTGATGTTATCTTTCAAGTGGGTGATTCAAAGTGAGTAGGTGTTCACCATATGGTAAAACTATTTTAGCTTTATAGGACATTTTTCCAAGTTATTTATTTGGTTCCAGGTGGGTTTTTGTCCCTTGATGGGTTTCCCACATTAAATCTTGTCTCCTCATGTGTTCATGTGTGTTTTTGATCTTTCTCTTTCATGGTTTTATGCTCATGTCTTTCATGGTTAACATAGTTAAGTTTGGTTGATTGAATCATTGAAAATAACATCAGATTTTAATAAGCACTGACTCACCCCTTCTCTTAGTGCCTAGAATTTATAACACTCTCCTCACTCCACATGCATGAAAAGTGTCACATGTAGGATAAGGAAAAATTTTGGTGTCCCCTTTTCCTATTCCAAGGGGAAAATGGGGGCATAAAAATTTTCCCTCCTTCCATTCTTAAACTAGGTCCCTCACATGACAAAAACTAGCTCCTAGGTTCCGAAAAATTATCACCCCATGCATGTGTGCCAAGTGTCACTCTAGTGATAAGGCACATTATTGGTGTCCCCACTCCCATTCCAATAGGAAAATGGGTTATAAAACTTCACCCCATTCCTCTCTCCCTCTCATGCCTATAAATACTGATACTTATACATTTTCTTCACAACCCCCACATTTTTCCACTTTTACTCGAAACTCTAGATTTTTTCCCTAGAGTTCCTCCACCCTCATTTTCCATTGGTATTCATTTCCAACATGTTTGCATGATCATAGTGAAGGAAATTTCATGAAAATTTACAAATTTTAAAGACTACAGGAACATTTTTGCTAGAGTGACTTTGTAATCCATGAAGTGAAAACATTCATAATTTGAAGCCTAGTACACAAATTGATGTAGGAGTTTTTGCATTAATCCACATTTCTAGGAGCCTTGAATACCCAAGTGGAATAATTTTCATTCACAAATAGGACTTTTTCTTGATAAAACCTCATTTTCATGGTCACAAATTTTAGAAATTCATTTTCTCATGTTTTAGAGATTGAGATGAGCTAAAATTTCATATCTGAGATAAAGAATTAAAAAATATCAAAAAAGTTGGTTCCATCCAAATATGAGGTCGGGAAAGTTGATTTCCCAAACATAGTAAGTCTCTACATGAGCACTTACTATAAATAATAAATTCTCAATAGAGGGAAAATTCTTCAAAGGCAGTGTGTACAAATAATAACTAGAGAAACAAACAAAGTGATTGAAGGTGAAAAAGTGAAAATAGCAATTTACTAAAAATAGAAAATTCTCATTCCAAGTGTAGAAAGTGGCCGTGGGCTCAGTTTCCATTCATCTCCATGACTTCTGATATCCCTATAGCTTTTTCAAGTGACAACATTACTCCATAAAGGTAATTCATCCTTCGAGGACTAAAAACATCACTTTTGTTACGGTGGTGTACAAAGGAGAAATAGAACATTGCAGGGCTCAACAGAAAAATCTTGACGCATTGAGATGTCGATAAAGTATGAAAAAAGGTTCAAGTGCTTGAAATATCATTATTGTAAATTATCAATCGAGGTTGAGGTCATTTGACCTCCCCTAGAGAGCAAGTTGAGTGAGCTCAATGAGATTAGTGAGATAAGGGATTTGATCAATTGAGCATCAAGGGGATCATCATAAGTAGTGTCCATGGGCCATCCCAAATTCACATTAGGGAATCTTAATAGTTTTTCTAAAAACTTATTCTACAACATGAAGCACATGTGCATCATACAAGGGGTAGATTGTGATCATCATCAGCAAGGGAAAAGTGTTCAAAGTGAACTTCATCAGAGATTTCCAATCAGTATAGAAATTTTGTAGAGGGTCATCAGAGGCTAGTTTCCATCTTCAACTTCTTTAGTGTGGATCTTCATCAAAGGTGAAGACATCTTCATCCATGCTTTGGAGAACTTCTTCTTTCTTCTCCTCTCTCATTATTTCTCCTCTTCTCTCCCCCTTTTTCATAATTCTTCATTATGAGTAATCATGATGTTTGTCTTATTCATTTAAATGTGAATATATTTAGAATTGTAATAAGTCTCCCTTAATTAATAAAGGGAATTTATTCCATCCCTAGCGATTCAAAAAGTCACATGTTGTGGAGGAAAATCAAAAAGTCATGTGGGGGGAGGTGAAGATCCTTCTCAAAATCTATAAATTGTAATTACTTCCCCATTCGTAGGGGTTGTCAATTTTGTATACTCAAAGAGAGACTACCACGTAAATTGTAGTAATAGAGATAGAAAAATTTATTCCATTCTCCTCCTCTATGTTCTTCCACTCCTCACTATGTATAATTTTTCCAAAACATCAATGAAGAAGAAAGGAGTTTCTTGCCTTTTTTGATGAGAGAGTTATTGAAACTTTGTGTTCCTAATTCTACCTTTTCTTGATGTAAGTAACTAAAGTGTTTTCTTTGTGTGTGTGTGTGTGTGTGTGTGTGTGTGTGTGTGTGTGTGTGTGTGTGTGTGTGTGTGTGTGTGTGTGTGTGTGTGTGTGTGTGTTTTGAAGTAATTTGATTAATGTCTATAGGAATATTCTTTTCTACTTGAGATATTAATCCCCATTCCTTTCTCCCACTCCCTTTCCCACCTACACAATAAATTCTTCCCTTTTAAGCAATTGTAATATTTTTTTGTAGGTTCAGTGGAGTGTTCCTTAGATCCCTGAACCTTTAGCCACCACATATTTCAATTTCACACACTCATAATAAATGGATTTACATCATTCAAGTAGAGGAACATATAGTCTCGAGCATTTGTGGATATACAATAATTTGTCCACTTGAAAAAAATTTCTACCAATAATAGGATGGGGTTTTCTCAACATATTTATGATTTCACTAAAGTTGGGAATGGAAACTAGGAGCATAATGGAGTATGTGTTAAAATTTCCCTATCATGACAAGATTTGAAGTTCAAATATGGTATGAAGTTGATAATTCAACATCCATTGTTGAATGGTGAACTAAACAATGCGTCTAGGTAATGATGGTATTCCTATAGTTTGTATATTTTTTTACTTAGTAGAAAAATATATGCTTGAAAAAATATAAAGATTATTTTACAGTAACAAGATCAAGTGAATTGTTTTTTTAGAAACTCATATGAAATTTCGTGGACTATTCATACAAGGTAGATGACATGATTTTGTTCTTCATGTATTTATTTTGTTTTGCATGACCGTGAGTTAAAAGACCGGGTTCATGAATGGTGTTGTAGAAAATTAAATCCACTTGAGACATATTGACCTCCATGAGAACTATAACTCATGGGGTCGAATCATCAGTTGAATTTGACCATATATCGGATCTAGTGCAACCAAGTATTATAGATGCATTATTTAGTTAAAATTAATATTTTAGCTCATTATGTAGTATTTATGAATCATTTATTGAAATTAATTTTTTTGAACAATTTGATGTTGGTCATGTATATTGTGTTAAAAAATAAAATAATAAAGAAGAAAAAAAATATTACTTGTCTCATTGTGTTAAGGTAAAAAGTAATTGAAAAACTCAATCACATATAGGGAAGGCTAATAGCTATGGGGTCTTTGGTTGTTATTGTAACATGGATTAGAAGATACCCAATGAAGAATTCCAATGTGTATTTTTTGAGGAATTTTACACACATAGGAAGATTATTCATTATTCTCACCTTGTTATTGCATCTAACATTTAATTGATAAAATATAGGGGTAGACCATACAATATGAACTAATAAAAAAATTTGTGAGTCTGAAGTGGAAGAAATACTTGACACCTTAAATGCTAAATTCAATTCACATGGCTCGTTGGATTGAATTGGTACAATGGAATAAGTTTTATAGTTTGTAAGTATATTGTTGAATTCTTTTTTTTTTTGTTTTGAGCACATTTTCCCTTTATTTTATTTATTTATCTCACTATTAATCTATTAATATAGGTTAGTGGTTGTAGTCTTATTTTACCATTCACAACCCAAGGTGTGCTAACATATCACTCAGACAGATCTAAGTGTGCACCCAAAGTGCATAAAGGGTACCGGGTCCCTCTTTTAGGTAGTTTTCTCAAGGAATTAGCAGAAAGAACATATAATCCAGATCCATAATAAGCTGTTCAAAGGCATAACATACATAGTTCTATATCACAACCATGGTGCATAAAGAATATAAAAGAACTAGTAATAGATTTACCATGCAAGATCCATCAACAACAACATCAATGATAAGAATCCAACCACACTTTGACTCATTATATTAATCCACAATAGTTGAATACATATATATGACTATCATAAGTTAGGTGCGCTCATAAACCAATAGCATCACATTAATAAAATATGATCCTCTAAACCGTGTAAATCAATACATATATATAGGTAGTGGGGACTTTCCCTTCCCGCCCATGAACTCTCAAAAATTGGCTACATGAAAATATTATCCATGTACTACTACAAGATATCTATAGAAGGATGCAAGGTCCTCCTATTAAAATATCTCCTATAATTAACTCCTGGTTCTAATCCTATTAATGACTCCATGTGCTGTTTGAACTGCAAGTTCTTTCCTCAAAAATAGACTCTTCATGATTTCATAATCTTCCTTACATGTCACACACTCCAAGTCTATATTTAGCTTCACAAACAAAAACTTGCTAAGTCCTTTTCCTATCTGTAATGATTCTTGTATACATCCTTTTCCATATTCTCATGCAAACCCTATCCTTCTAGTGTGCTCACAATAATTATCCTTCCACGCGTTTCTTCTATGTCCCTTCTATGCACAAAAACTATGCATACTTCCAACACTTAGCCATTTTCCATGGCCCAACATTACCCCACACTAAGTATGTTTTCCATGCTTGGAAACACTCTATTTGATTACTCGGTAATTAAATAAGAATCCTCCAACAAACAAAGAATGAAATAATATTTTTCCTTCTTGTGCCAAAGAAACCAAGTACTACTATGCAAAAAAGAGGGTTAATTTCTTATTTGTTAATTCTTTCAATGTCTTCAACCCTTCTAATTCACCACGTGCTTGATTAAAGGCATCCCCTATAATGGTAGTGACTTCTTCAAAAGTCATATCCTCACCCTTAGCTTTTAGTGTGTCTACCAGGGCCTCTAATTGTTTTCCTATATCACTTAGCACATCCATCCTACGTGTAACTTATGGATAAAGTTATTTCAACTTATTTTTAATCGAGGCCCTCAAATAATCAATTACCTCGTGGTTATACTCAACTTATGCTAGGATTCTTTATTTTTCCTCCCTATTTCCTTTTTTCTTAGCCTGGAACTATTTCAAATCAGCCTCATCCTTTTCTACTAACAATCTTACTACATGATCTTTATCATTGCAATTGTCATAGACAATTTCGCCATGTGTTTTGCTTCTTTCACTAATTCAAGTAACTTAGTGTATTGTGTTATGGTGGCTTCAATTTGTTCTCTCTCTTATTGTTTCGTCATGCCATAGCTTCTTTTGTAGATTCTAATGCAAGGAGTGGCTATTGAGTTATGATTATGTGTGTTAAATCATCCAAAAATTGGAAAGTAGATTCATACTTGGTTATATCATGAGGTTCCAAATCTAGGCACACTAGAAAGATTACATCAGCTATGTGTTCATCCTTCTTATAAGCCATGTGCATCTTCCCTTTCTCATTCCTTAGCTCCTACTTTAACTACGTAATAATTTTTCCTTCTCCTTTATATCCTTATACCTCTCTTATCTCTTTATTTTTCTCCTCCAGCTCCCTCTCGCATAAAACTTATCTTGTTGTTCTTGTCAAAAATTATGAAACCCACATCCACCGACAACTTGTTAAGCGCATTACACACTTGTTCATTTATTAACTGTTGGGAATCAACTATCGGATACATTTCTCTTGAAATTGTTGATTCACGGGTATCTAGTAATGATTTGGTGCTTACTTCAAATTCTAGCTCCTCAATATGTGATTCAAAATCCCAAGACCATATTCCTTGTGCACGTAGCACACCCTTCTTATAGAATGATGACAAAAAAATAGTTGACTTATAGGTGTTGTGCATTGGTACCTTGTGTGTAGAACCTTGTTGGGATCCTCCACATATTACATTATAGGTCCTTGGGGAATATACGCTCATCTCTTTCCATGAGCACCCTTGGGAAACCTACAACAAGGAATGATTCTCCACCCATAATCCCTTCCTATCCTTCACTCCTTTATTCTTCTCGTGCTCCATACCACCTCATGCTTCACTAGGTGTTTTATAATCTCCGTGACCTCTCTTTCAAAATTTCCATCTAGCTTAGGGTCGAGAGTACGCCTGTCCTAGTGTGATGTTTTCGTCTCCATCTATCACCTGAAGTTTGAGCATCATGTTTTCCAAATTATTCATTCTCTACTCATCTCTATGACATGTGTGTCCTCAAAGTGTGCACTCTTTTCCTCCTCATCTAAGTCACCCATAGAATATACTTGTGGATTCACCTTTGGCTCACATTCTCCCCCAATATCACCTATTCTTCTTCCTTCAAGATATTTTTCTCCTCGAGTATGAACTATGGAATCTTTTCTATTTATTATTCACTAGAGACCTTATTTTTGCTAGCTTCCTTCGATGTATGTGCTTGTACCTACCTCCTTTTGTTCGATGTCTAGCCTACGGGTGCATATAAATCGGGAGTTTTATATTTACCTACCCCTTCACTCCTACTCGGATAAGGAATCTCTTCACACCCTCGCTTCTTTGGTTTGACCTTCTTTCATGTGGAGGGATCCTCAAGAATGCTTACATCATCTTCCAAAACACTCCATCAACAAACCGAGGCCTTAGATAAATGTATATTCTTGCTTTGCATCCACTAAAGCTATTGGTAATGTCACTAGTTTCAACAAATGTATGCTCTATGAAACATACTTCTCTTCATACACATGCTTCTTGGGGTAGACACATGTTTGAAGCATCTCATGGTGCTCCTTATATACCTCGATAAGATCAAACCTTAGTTTTTATGCCTCCTTAAACCTATTCATAACACTTTGAAAGTATTGCAATGTGAAAGAAAATGGGAGTTTTCAGCATGGGATTTTAGTACCATTAGTTAACATAAACCTCCAAATGTAAAATTGTTGATAAACAACGAAATCAACAACTCCATCCACAAGAAAAGATAAATTTTCTAGAATTCTCCACTCAGCACCAAATGCATCGCGCATCCATTTATACCATTTTTCCATGTGTTCCTTGTGTGATGGTGTCACCATATCAAAGGTATACTAAGAAAACCACCTTGCAAGGGAGGGATCTTCCATAGGATATTCCCATATCTCTTCTTTTATCCCATCGGAATAAAATTGAGAATGAATTTTGGATGCACGAAACCAATGGTTTTCAAAAGAATATTAAGGCAAAACACTTTATGTATTGAGGGATAAATCACAACAACACAATAAGATAAACATGCACACTAATACTATGCAAAAAATACCAGATTTGCAGCAAGGTAAGATGATTAATCGGGAATTGACATTCACAAGAATTAATAAAAAGATACACACCACTACAAATAATTGGAAAGGCAAAAATTAGTTCTCATTCAAGGGCAAAATTGGCAAAAAATTGCTTCAACACTCCTATGTCCAAAAATTCCTCCTTTGTGCTTTTTAAATGCGCACACAATATATAGCAAAATTATTCACCCAACCCATCCTAAAAATAGGCTAAAATTTGTACTCACCCATGCATGCTAATTTTACCCCTTTATCATGAATAAATAAAGGAATAAAAATAGACATGTTGATTACAATGAGGCATTAATAGCCTTAGTTACAAAAATAAATTTCAGTCAAAGTGTAGTTGACTGATCTATTTTTAATAAAACTTGGGTGAATAATTTGCTAAAATAAATACTTTTCTTGTTGTGTAAGTCTTCTCCAATGTGCATGCAATATTTTTCTTCTTTTTCTTTTGATGTGACACTTGTAACTTGATCCACTTGCAATGATAATTTTAGCATTCTTTAATTCTACCCCCTTGATGCACATGCAAAAATTAATCTTCCTGTGTGAGAAAAAATAATTCTTTTGTCTTTAATACTTTGTAAAACATTCACCCTCCAATGTGGGGACCACTTGTAGGCATGTGTAAGAAAATAATACCATTATTTTAAAAATAAGGTAATTAACATGTCAAAAGGTCTTCTTGATTCTCTGATGTTGACATATTTGTGACATAAATCTTTTATAATGACATCTCTATCTTCTAGTGGATGACATGAAAATTGATTACATGGTCTCCTACAATTTATCAAATGTATGTTTACCATCTTGTCAAACATTACATCTAAAAATTTTTCAATTTGAAAAATTCTTTTTGTCACTTGGTTAATTTGTCACTTTCTTGATTTTACTTCTCATTTTAATTTGGGACCACTAGTAAAATGTTTATTTTAAAAGTCAGGAATATATTTCCATTTTTTATAGGTATATTATTTTAAATCTTTTGGTTAATCATCATGGGTTATGTAAATTTTTGATAATTTGTGGAATGGTATATATAATATAAATCCAATCATTTGACATTGATTTGATTTATAATTTACTTGGTTTTTTGTCATCATTTTGATTTGGACATTTAATGACCTTGATAGTTTTTTCTTAATTTTCCCTTTTTATTAGTCCCATTTTCATGATCATGATATATGTATGTTTAGATTAGACCTTAGTTTGAAGGTGAATAAAATTTTTTATTTTTTTAATCATTGATCTTTGTTTTATGATTTTGATTTTTAATGTTGATCCTTTGATTGACTTGAATAATTTAATGCATGATTTTGATGGAATATTTGATGGTTTCAAGCATTTGATTTTTAAATCATTTGATAATTTGATATTTGATATTTTAAAGTTTCCTCCCTTTGTAATCGTTTATTGGTTATTGATTTGATTTTTTTGACTATGGTTTGACCTTAGTTAGGTCATTGATTAATGATTTTCATAATTTGGGTTTGGATTTTTGCAACCATTGATGTTCATTTTGATTTAATTTAAAATTTTGATCTGATGGGTTACATTGATTTACTTAATTAATTTTTGATTTTGATTGATCCTTGATCTATTGATTTCTTAACCATTGATCATTTGTCTCTCGATAGGGTTTTTGAATTATTATTTGAATGTTTTCTGGATTTCATTGTAATCCATTGATTGATCTTGTATTGTAATCCTTAATCATTGATTTTGATCATTTGAATGATTTTTTGATTTTTTTTTATTTTGGAAATCGATGTTTTCAAGGTCATTTGATTTTCATCATTTTTTGATCTTATCGTTTTTATCCATTGATCATGTGAGTTAAGTTGGATGTTTTTATTGATCAATTTGATCGTTTGATCATTTGATTTTTTGATCTTTGAGATTTTCATTTGGATCCTTAAATCAGGTTGAGTTAGGTTTTTTCATGGTGATTTTTTGAGCTTTTTTTGATTTTGACCATGATTCATTTTCATTTGCATATTCATTTTTTTGAATCCTTGAATATTTTTATTTTCATTTTTCATTCGTCAAATCTCTCTATTTTAACCTCACAAGATATTTGCATGATGGCTATCATTATCATTTTTTTCTTTGAGTTTAAAAAAATTATGATTTGATTTCCAGCTTTTTAGCATGGTCATTTTTTTTTGATGTTTCTTTTTATTTTATGTTTCATTCCTTATAAGTTTATTTTTGATTTTTGTTTTTTCTGGCTTTTTTATTTTTTGAAGCTTTCATTTTTTAGATTTCGAGATTTGGTTGTTGTCTTTGATGAGATTGTTTTAGGCTTTGTGTCTTTAAAGCATGTATTTTCTTTTTTTTTTCCCCAAGTTTTGGCATTTTTGTATTTTTGATTTTTCATTTCTTTTTCATTTAGTTTTCAATTTTTTTCCAATTTCTTTTTCATGATTTTATCTTTTTCTTGAAATACTTTATTTTGATTTTTGGGTTCTTGTGTTTTTTTGTATTCTTGTGATTATTTTTTTGATTTTCAAAATTTTTTTGATTTTTTTTTTTTTTTAATTTTTTCATAAAATTTAAAAAAAAATTCAGTAAAATTTTATGATTTTTTGATGAATTTTTTTTGACATTTTTGAATAACCTAGATCTATTTTTTTTTGTTTTCATTTTTTTGATTTCCTTTTTTTCTTTCAAGTTTATCATTTTTCATTTTTTTTGATATCTTGATTTCTTTGACTTTTGATTTATATTTTTCTATGATTTTTTTCTTTTTTTTTTGTTTATTTATCATGATACTTTTGAAATATTTATTGTTTATTTTCAAAGCTTTTTTTTTGCATAATGTTGAAAAATTGTAATGAAACTTATTCTTTTTGAATTTTACTATTTTTATTTCTTTTCAAAATTTGTTTGATTTTACATTTTTTTTCGATTTTATAGATTTTTATTTCAAATTTTTACTTTGAATTTTTATTCATTTTTATTTAATGTGATTTTTTCAAACTTTTTTGATATTTTGAATTATTTTTTTTCATTTTTACTCGAACTTGGTTTCATTTTTTGTGTTTATGGGCTTATTTTTTATTTAATATATTAGTTCTTAAACTCTACATTCTAATGTTTGTTTTGGCATTTAAAGTTTATGTTTTTTTGGATTTTTTACACTCACTTGAATTTTTTTATTTTTCTTATATCCAAGATCTATAGCTCTTATTTTAAATTTGACATTTACCTACTACATTTTGTTTGTGGATGTATTTATTTGTTTTTTTTTTTGATGCTTTTTTTGCATTTCTCATTTCAGTTTTATTTTTTTTATTATTTTTTTTTATATGATGAATCTTTGAATTTCAAAAAGTATGTTCATATGCTTTATTTATTTTATTTTTCTTCCATTGACTTACTTGATTATTACTTTGTAATACTATGTAGATTATGAATTATATTCTTTAAGATTTTTTTCAAATCTTGATTGATGTATTTTACTTTTTATTTTGAATTTTTTTATATATTTTTTTATTCATATTGAATTATTTATTAAAATCATAATGCATATGTATTTTTTTTTGACTTAAAGTTTCATTTTTTTCAATTTGTTTGTATTGATTTTTTGTATTTTTTTTTTTATTTATGATTTTGATTGATGACTTATTTGATAAAACCTTAAAAATCTTTCTTTTTTTTAAGTTGATGCTTTATTTTTTTTTTATTTTTAAACTTCTTTCTTCAAAAAATCCTTCATTTTTATTTCTTTTACTTTTGATATTTATTTATTTTTGATTTTATTTGAACATCTAGATTATTTATTTTGTTGTTCAACTAATGAAAGCTATATCTCTTTTTATAAAATAACATGTATATTTTTTTATTTTTTTCCTTTTTCTATTTCTTGTTGATGATTTTCTAATGATATTTTAAATTTTTGAAATTTTGAAGCTTCTTGTAATCTTGATTTTTTTTTAAATTTTAAGCTATTTATCATAAATTTGGTTTCAAATTTTCATATTGAGATCAATTTTTTTATTTATTGATGCATGATGATGATGTTTGTTTTTCTTCATGAATGAGGAACCTTTTATATTTTTATTATTTTGATCTTAATCAATTTCATTTTCAAATCTTTTTGCTTTATTTCAAACTTTTCTTGACTATTTCATTCTTTCAATATTTTTGAACTTTGTAAATGCTTGATCTCATTTTGATTGATTATTTGAAAATGTGTCTCAATTGATTGTAATATTGATGATATTTTTAAACTTGATAATCAAAATTTGATAATTGATAAAATTGATATTTGTAAATTTGCTTTCACTTTTATCTTCTTTCATTTTGAACTTTATATTTTTAAATTTACTATTTTCATTTAATTTTTGTTTTATTTAAGATAGAAATATTTAAATCATGTCTTTTAATAAGAATTATTTGATTTTGAAATCATGATTTGATTAATCTTATCATATCTCATATTTTATTTTCTTATGATTCTTTAACTATGATTTTTTTAATGAAACCTTTCTAAATTGAATTTTTAAAATTTCATTTAAATTATCTTTCTTTTATTTGCTTTTTAATCCATATTATTTTTGAAAAATTGTTTTAGAAAATTTTTGAGCTTTGAATTGAATTTGAAATTTGTATCTTGATTTAGAAAATTCATCTTTTAAAATTTCTCTTTGAAATATCTGTAAATTATTTATTTTTATATATTTACCTTTTGATTCTTTTGATTTTATGAGATGAAAATATGAATATTGTACTTTTATATCTTGAGTTTTGATTTTATTGATTATTTTATTGTTGAATTTTATTCTTTCTTTCTTTTAATTTTCTTATACATATCTATATCTTTATCTTGAAAATTGTTAATTTATTGCTTTTTGATCATCAAAAAACATAAATTTTCCTTAATTATAAGTTTTGAAACATTGTTTTTTTTTTATTTTCCTTGATTTGAAATATTTTTAAATTTAATTCATTTTTTAATTCATTAAATTTTTATGAACTTCTTTTTTTTGATTTGATATGATTTTTTATAAATCTCTTTTATGTATTTGTATTGTATTTTGATTTTAAACTATAATTTGATTAATTTTGATTATTATCATATTTGATTATTGATTCTTCTGATTATGATTTTTTTGATTCTTGATTCTTATCAAAATGAATACATTACTTGCTATTTGCTTTGATGAACTCTTTTAATGCAATTTGTTTTATTGTTTTGATCATTGAGTGCATCAATATTTTATATATAATAATTTATAAAACATGTATTTTTCTTTCTTCTTTACAACCTATACCTTGCACACTTAAGAAAATAGTTAGAAAATAATTAGGCTTTTTGGCCTCTCTTATGTTCCATAGTTTTTTCTTTTCTCTTTCTTCTTCTTGTAATGATTCTTGGGAATCATATGTGCTACTGTAGAATATTGCTTTATCAATTTTATATCTGTCTCTGATGTACCTTATGCTTCTGATATTTAGAAATCCATTTGCATGTAGTTAGACAGTACATGAGTACAAATCAAACCCTGAGCTCTTGATTGATGTCATTTTTCTTTTATTTTTTAGTACACTTGTAGCTACTTGCAACACAGATGAAAGATGGAGCTGGAACTGAGACAAAGAAGATTAGAAGAAAAAAAACCAAGGCAATGATGGGTTTCTTCTATACTCTTTTACTTTTAACTTTATGCACATGTACTTCTTTCTTCAATAGTTATGAGTTACATCCCACACTTGTGTGGGAAACATTGAATTTCTTCATGAATAAATAACATTAATTTCTATAACTGAGTTGTATACTTCTTTCTGCATTCATCTTTTATGATGGATATTGATTGTATAATGAAATAAACAACTCAATCACATAATTAAATGTATTTAAACATGCATAAATAATGAGTTTTGAGGTACCTATAACTTAATAATGAACTCTCTTTCATGTAAAATGCAACTTTTTTTTGTTCCTAATTTAACATTTCACCTAAACTATGATTCCCACCTTCATCAAGGAAATGCATTAGTCCTTCGGATTTTTTGTGTTTCCTTGTTGAAGATGAACATGGAATGGAAATCTATGTGAGGTGTTACATTTTGTAACACACATAGCTACAGATTACATGTAGTTAATCAATTGTTGCAACTAAAAACAATAAAAAAATAATGCATCCCCCCTAGTTAGGTCCATTTCATCAATGCCTTCCATCATAAAAAAGTTTTGAGTTTCCCATTTTTACACAGTGTAAAAATTGTCAACATTTCTAGTGATCCTATGGGGAAAGCTTCTGCTAGCTTTGTAGACCAGTGCCTTGCTCTTGTCCATTGGGCATGGAGTCAAAGCATATAACCAAAAATCTACCTTTTCAAAAAAAAAAACTAAAGCTGGGAAAGGATCTGTGAACTAGATCACATGCACAGTGCACTTTATTGAATTGAAAAACATTGCAATGTGCATGAACTACACTTATTGAAAGGGAAATCCTACTCTAACCAAACACTATAGGATTTTCAATAATAATGTTTAAGAAACATACCATTCACAGAATGGGAAGTTCCTCTCCATTCAGCCTTGAAAGCTGAAATGCATTGTGTTCTTTGCAAGATGAAATCATATAAGGACCACTCCAGATTGTATCAAACTTTGTGTGGTTTCCTGGCTTTTCACACGATCAACATCCCATTTTAACACAATGTCTCCTTCATTGAAGACTCTAACTTAGCCTTCTTATCAAATGTTTTCTTGATCTATCTTTTTGATTCTTTTCCATATTCAGATGAGCTTGATCTCTTAGCTCTTGTAGCTCCATTAATTCTACATAACAAACCTGCAATGGTTCATTCTCAAGTAGTTCCATCTTGATGTAGTAAATCCAATGTGGGAAACTCAACTAAGATGGGCATTCTTGCCTCTCATCCATAAACAAGTTTGTACGGTGAATTTCCAACTGATCTTTTAGGAGTCACTCTATCATCCCAAAGTGTTGAATTTAACATCAGATGCCAAGCTCTTTGGTTTTCCTTGAGTGTTCTTTTCTATGATCCTCAAAATATTTTTTGTTAGTACTTTCAACTAATCCATTACCTTATGGGTAATAATTAGATGAAGTACTTAAATAAATTCCATGCTTGATAGCCCAATCTGTTACCTTTGCACCAAGAAATGCTAAGGCATTATCTGAAATGATAGTTGTTGAACACCAAATCTATAAACTATACCTTCATAAAATGATAAGATTGAAGTCTCATTAGCTTCTTTCAAAGCTACTTGCTTCAGTCCAACATGTAAAGTAATCCATAGTAGTCAAGATCCACTTGTGTCCTTGTGACGAAGGTGGATTTATCATGCCAATGAAGTCAAGACCCCTTGCATGAATGGTTGATCCACTGAAATAGGTTAGTAGGGGAAGTGAAGCTAAACATTCTTTTCCAACAAAGAAAGCACACTTCTTACACTTTCTAATCCATTCAAAGTAGTCCTTGAATATGTTGGGCCAATAGTAACCAAATTTCATAATTTTTAAGGTTGTAGTACATGTTGAAAAGTGACCTCCTATAGGTCCTTCATGAAACTCGGATAATAGTTGTTGAATTCTATCATAATCAATACATCGTATAGAAAAATTCCATTTATATCTCTTTTAAACAACACACCATCAATGAAAACATAAGGTACAACTTGTAACCTAAAATATCTTCATTTATTCTTGTCCATACCTTCCGAGATAAGTACCATGTTGCAAGTAATTAACCAAATCAGTCATCCATCTTGATTCCTAAACTTCTTGACTAAGTTTTGGTTGTTGATTTTCTAGGTTGTACTAAGATTTCTGACTACTGATATGTGATTTCAGCATGTTGTTCTTGAATTTTCTAATTCTATAGCCTATTATTTTTTTCCATATCAACAATTATATGTTCACACAAACCTTTTCCTCAACTATTTTTGTAACACGAATGTCAACATCATACTCCATAACCTTTGTAATCCATCCTTCTCTCTTCTCATTCAGTTCTTTGTTCAACAAGAATGCTTTAACACTTGGATGAGAGACTAAGACATGTATCTTATTATTGGAAAGCATGTACTTGAAGTTTTTAATCCTCTAACTACTAAAGTACTTGTTTTTCAAGAAAAGTGTACCTTGTCTCGTAGTCATGCAAAAAATTTACCAAAGAAAGCAATTGGTTGCTCAATATTTTCATCATTAACCTGAGTTAATATGGTTGAAATGGTTTCAACTCCTACAAGTGCATACATTGTAAAATCCTTATCAAAATTTGGATTTTCTAGAGTAGGAGCTTGTGAAATAGCTGACTTGATGGCTTCAAATCCTTTTCTTCCTTCATTGGTCCAAGAGAAAGTTCTTATCTTTCTTTAACATGGTTGTTAATGGCTTGACTAATGCTTGCAAAATCTGGAACAAATCTTCTAACAAAGTTGATTTTTCCAAGAAAACTTTGTAGTGCCTTCTTATGATGAGGCAAGGATAGCTATGAAATAGCTTCAATTTGAAAGGATCAATAGCTAAACCTTGTCTAGAAAACAATATGACCAAGTAATTTACCTTGATGGACTAAAAATATAGACTTTTTGGGATTCAATGATATTCCAAACTATCTAGCAAAGCTGAAAAGTCTTCCTTAAATGCATAAGATGATCATCAAATTCTTTGAAAATATGGTAACATCATCTAAATAAACCAATATGCATTTATTTAATAGGTTATGAAAATCCATGTCCATTGCACGTTGAAACGTTGCACCAACATTGGAAAGTCCAAAAGGCATTCTTTTGTAAGCATAAGTACCCCACTTTGTGGTGAAGGTTGTTTTGTATCTGTCTTCTTCACACACAAGAATCTGATTGTATCCACTATAACCATCCAAAAGGGACAACCTATCTGAACCTAAAACTATTCTTAAAATCTGATCCATATTGGGCAACGGATAATGATCTTTTAATGAAGCTTTATTAAGATCTCTAAAATCCACACATAGCCAGATTTCTCCATTCTTTTTCAAACAGAACAAGATTAGCTACCCAACTTGAATGTTTAACTAGAAAGATAATACCTGATTCATCATAGTTTGGATAACTCTTTTCTCATCAATGGTTCAATCTTTGGATTTACAGGCCTTTGTTTTTCTACCTAATAGCTTGGAATTTTGTAACTCTATATGGTATGTTGAGCTAAACTGGGATCAAAACCTCTCAAATCTTGGTATTTCCAAGAAAAACATCTCTCTCTAAATTCTTTACATAAATTGATAAATGACTATTTTTCAGCTGAGGAACATACCTTTCCGATAAATAGTTTCTTTTCATCATCCACCAAGATCTCTTCATAGTTATCTCGTGAGTTGAAATCTTTCCTTTATCCTTTCTTAACTGATCATCAGAACTGAAAATATCTTCTAGTGTGACCAATCCTTGAGGAAACTTGTTTGTCTTTAATTGAACAATCTGGTCACCATAGAAATGTTGCAGTTTTTCTTGATTTACTGCAGAAAATTCAGCTTCTTGCTTGCTGAAAATCTACAGATTTGTTCATCATCTTCAAAAAATTGCCAATTTTCTTCATTATCAGGTATTAAAGGTCTGATAATCAGCTTTATATGTGGTTGTACTTTTTTGTTTTTTCATTTTTTCTAGCACATCAAAGCTAGCACCAACTACTGCAAGTCTTTCTGCATGTTTGTTTCAGCTCTTGGAATAGATTGCATGTTAATAGCATCAAAATCTTCCATTAAGTCTGAAACTCTATGTTTGTAAGATTTCAAAGCAATGAATTCTTACACACATTAAAGTTTTTCACTTGATTAATAACTAACTCTAAATCACCAAAAACTTGCAAAGTGTTGATACCTCTTTTTTCTAGCCCATTGTAAGCCATGAATTAATGCTTCATATTCAACTACATTACAAGTACATGAAAATTACAGACTTAGAGCTGAAAAATACCTTTCATTTGTAGGGGAAGTGAGCATCAAACCTGCACCTTGTCCTTTTCTTGTTCTTGGCTCCATCAAAATGAAGCTTCCATAGCCCTTCTGTTGTTTTTTTATTTTGACAACAAATTGGTGCATTTTCTTCATGCAAAGCAATAAACACCAAACAAATCTTCCTCTCTTCTTTTTTGAAAGGATCATAAGCATGTTCTTCTTGATTTTTTCATCCATAAAAAATTAGAAACACCATCTAGTGTAGAAACATGTGTTGTAACATCAAAATCATATTGATCTAAAGCTACATAATTTTTTTGTACAACATTTGAAGCATGAGGCTCAATATGAAATCTAGCCAGAGGCTCTAAATTTATAGTAACTTTAGTTCCATATCTTGTAGTAAAGAACAAAAATGACCAATCTAAGAAAGATAACCTCCTATCTTTGTTGTAAAATCTCTTGATAAGCATAAGGCAAAAGTAGGGAGGTAAATCTACAATAGTAACATCTTGTAAGATAGTAACATTTGGGAAAGCATGTAAAGTTACCTCCAAATTTCTGATGATGCCAACTATGTTAGTTGTTGTTCCATCTAGCTGTACAACACACTTTTCTCTCTGTAGGTTCATACTACAGGCCCAATTTTTCTGTAATTGCTTTTTTGGCATTATTATGTTGCTTTGCACCACTGTCAACCATGTAGTTATGAACTAAATGATCTCCAATAATCAAAGATAGATAAAAGGTGGTGGTTTCTTGATATCATGAGCATTTAAAACCTTTTTGAACCATCCACTTAACCTCTTTCATATGATCTTGCTCCATTGTTCCAAGAACCATGTCTACTTTTTGAGCTTCTTTTTTTTTGTTTTGAAGAAATCTACAACTTAACAAAGCTCATGAGAAAGTAACTCTTGTTGTCCTGAATACTTAGAGCATCCCATAATGAAATATTAATATTATGTTTTTCATTACCTCAACAATATTAAAAGAAGCAAACCATTTTTTAAACAACTTCTATAGTTTTAGCATAAGCTTTAGCAAAAAACTAACTCTGCTTCAACAACTTTTGAAATCTGAGGTATGAATAGTCTTCTTGGGATCAGGCTGCAATTTTTTTTGCTCTTTTTTTGAGCTGAATTGCTTGTTGTTTTTTAAGGAACAACAGAGTTGTTTGTTTTTTTTTTGACCTGCACTTGTTGTTTTTTATCAAGATCTAGGGGAGAACAGTCTATGTTTTGTTTTTTTTTTATCCTGAGCCTTTTCTTGAGACCTAGTTGTGACTGCAATAAAATATTCCTCTCCAAAGATGACTAGATTTTGTTCTAGTGGTTTCTGACTATGAGCATCTTGCTTCCCACCCTCCATTTGAGGCATGAATAATGCTTCAAACTGAGGTTGTGCAACAAGGCTTATATTCAGAATGCATTTGGACAATTGGCAATTGAATGAGGTTGATTACAAGGTTGACACCATTCTTCTAAAACCATATTAACTGAACAAGAGTGCTAGATGAACTAGGAGCCTTTGGATCAAATTTCCTTGGCTGATATGGTTGTCTATAGTTCTAATTTTTCTATAAGGCTACCTATTCTATTGATTTTGCTGATTTTGTTGATAAGGAGCTTGATAAGGCCTTTAGGCTGAGATAGCTAATTTGTTCTCAATTGATGTTAACTTATTTCCCATAGTCTGTAAAGCCTTAAATACATCATCTGATGGAGCTAAAACAATAGGCTCTATAATGGTAATAGGTTGTGGAATAGGTGAAAAATCTGCTATAAGAGGCATTGAAGGCCTTGGGCTAATTTTCCATCTTGAATAAGGTTGTTTTCAGCCCTAATGGCAATATCATAAGCTGTTGGGAGAGTATCTCCTCCCATAGACTGAATCATGGTTGAAATATCACTATTTAAAGCTCTAGATAATATAGAAATGCATGATCAGCTTGAGGCTTAACACTAGGCTGGAATTCTTTCCCAAGTTCTAGAAAATCGATGTTAAAACTAGCCATAAATTCATGAGGAGCTCTTTTGATTGTAGACAATTGTTCTATGAGAGATAAATGATCATAATGGTCTTGAAATTTCTTAAGTAATTTCTCTCCTAACTCATCCCAAGTTCTTATACTCCCTATTTCTAAGGTTTTACCATTGCAAAGCTTTTCCTTTAAATGATGCAACTAAAAGTCTTAAGGCTACATCTTCATGAGTTATATTATGGACAACACAAAGGGCTACAACATCTTTAATGTGCTCTAGGAGTAATCTGATTTTCACCAATGAATGAAGGTAAAATTTTCATGGCAGCAACAGGTATATCATGATAAACTTGAATTACTAAAGGGTTTCCATTAGTAAAAGTCACAAAATTTCTAGGTGGTTGAATAGCCATTGGAATAACTAGGATTTGAACAACAAGATTAATACGTGGTGAAGGAAGATTAGGAGGAGGGTTTCCAAAACCAGGCCTATTATAAGGTAAGGTATTGCCAACTCTTCTTCTTCTTGAAAATTCAAAGGTAAAGAAATAAACTCAACAGGAATTCCTCTTACCGATGATCTTGTAGTCACTTTAGGCATGGAACATGCTGCAAAAAATAGTCTCAAAATCAGCCTTACGAGTCACCAAATAAATATTTTGATCTTTAGAATAAATTGTTGCAGCTTTCTTCTCCAAAAGTGACTTTCTTTCACTGTAAATTATTGTAAATTGTTGTAATCTATCCAATCCACTATCTTTCTTCCATCCCACCGGCATGTGCCAAAAATATTATCTCTCAAAAGTGCACCCTAGTTGAGAGATGATAATAGGGGTTCTAAGCTTTCTTTGAATCTCTCACTTTCATAGATATAATGGAAACACCTCAGTCTGTGGGTATACCTATTGTTGAGGTGAGTCTCTGGTATCAAGGCCGGTTCCTTTTTTATGTATCCTAAACTAATTTTTTTGGGGTTTTGAGGGTAAAAAGATGACTGTAACTGAAATTTGAAAAGGGTGATACACCAAACTTATTGAGGGATTTGACTGAGTATATGCACAATAAAATTGAGAATGAATTTTGGATGCATGAACCAATGGTTTTTAGCAGAATATTAAGGCAAAACACTTTATGTATTGAGGGATAAATCACAACAACACAATAAGATAAACATGCACACTAATACTATGCAGAAAATACCATATTTGTAGCAAGGTAAGATGATTAATCAGGGAATTGAAATTCACAAGAATTAATTAATAAGATATACACACCACTTGCAAAATAATTGGAAAGGCAAAATCAGTTCTCATTCAAGGGGAAAAATTGGTAAAAATTGCTTCAACACTCCTATGTCCAAAAATCCTCCTTTTGCTTTGCATTAATGCACACAATATATATATAAAAAATTATTCACCCAACCCATCCTAAAAATAGGCTAAAATTTGTACTCACCCATGCATGCTAATTTTACCCCTTTATCATGAATAAATAAAGGAATAAAAATAGACATGTTGATTACAATGAGGCATTAATAGCCTTAGTTACAAAAATAAATTTCAGTCAAAGTGCAGTTGACTGATCTATTTTTAATAAAATTGGGTGAATAATTTGCTAATAATAGCTTTTTTGTTGTAAGTCTTCTCCAATGTGCATGCAATCTTTTTCTTCTTCTTCTTTTTGATGTGACACTTGCAACTTGATCCACTTGCAATGATAAATTTAGGCATTCTTTAATTCTACCCCCTTGGATGCACATGCAAAAATTAATCTTCTGTGTGAGAAAAATAATTCCTTTGTCTTTAATACTTTGCAAAACATTCACCCTCCAAATGTGTGGGGGACCACCTGTAGGCATGTGCAAGAAAATAATACCATTATTTTGTAAAAAATAAGGTAATTATCATGTCAAAAGGGTCTTCTTGATCTCGATGTTGACATCTTGTGCATTTTCATTAAATCATGTTGATAATGACATCTTGTCCCTTTGTGATTACATGCATAATATTATTCTCCTATGGTATAAATAATGCTTTTTTTTTTTTCACTTTAGCAAAAATTTTCAACTCAATTCACCTTTGTGGGGACCACTTTGATGCAAAAAATCCCTTGATTTCTTTTTCATAAATATATAGTAATTTTTCACCTGATTTGATATTATCATTTTAATATCAATTTGATCTTTTTTTATGAATTAATTTTTTTTTAACCATTGATATTGATATGATTTGACAAAATCATATACTTTATTTTTGATTGTACCACCTTTGGTTTGGTGATATTTCATTTTTAACTTTTGATTTGCATTTTTGATTAGATATATTTCATGATTTAGTTTATAATAATTTCATAATTATTGGTTTTGGCCCCTTTTTAATCATGATATATTCAAGTTTTTACCTTTTTTATTAATCATAGTAATGATCATATTAGTTTCGGTTTTTTATAATGATTATTGGTTTTAAAATTGGTTTACCTTTTTTTTTTTTATTAATTATTTGATTATGGTTTTATATAGTTTTGACCTTTAATTCAATGATTGATGATTTTCAGATATATTATGGGATTGGCCCCCTTCGATGATGACTCACCCCTTCACATATTTTTTTTGGTGGCATTTGACTTAACTTGGGTTAAGTTACACTGAACTCTGAATTTACATTGATAATTTAAAATTTATCATTGTCATTGATCATTGATCATGTTTGTTTGATCTCTCAAATTTGATCTTTTGTCCCCTCGATTAGGGTTTACACTGTTTGTATTGAATGTTGGTGGTTTGTTAATTGTCATTCATTGCTTGTTGTACATTAATTTTTGGATTGTTGATTTTTATGATAATGAAATTAAACCTTACATTGAGTTGATAGAGGTTTTCTTGTCATTTGATCTTGAGTCATCTTTGATCTTGATCTTTCGATCCATTGTTAGTAGTTTTCTTGATTAGTGATCTTTTCATTGGATCATTGCATTTTTGATCTTGATCATTGGATTGATTTTAGTCGATTAATTTTAACTCCTAATTTTTTTTTTTTTTTAAATGGCTTCAATTTTATGATCATTTTTTATTCATTTTGCATTTTTTTTTTTTTTTTGAGAAGCATTAGGAAAATTTTTTATTCACCGCCATTGATGATGATTTTGATCTTTGAGCTCAAGATTCTTTTTCTTTAATTTGTCTATGATTTTGAGTTAATCAATTTTTTTCATTTTTTTTTTTTCGATTTTGATTTATTTTTAGTTCATCATTTTTTTTGAATTTTCTTTTGATTGCTGGATTTTTTTGATTTCCTTGATTTTTATTTCATTTTAGAGTCTTATATATTTTTTCTTGTTGTGTTTGAATTTTGTTTGATTCTTCATGAATTTTTTTCTTCCCTTTTTTGAATGGTCATTTTTTTTGAGATTTTACTGATGTAGATGGTGTTTATTTTTTAAAAATTTCATTTTTTCTTTTTTTTTTCCAAGGTGGCCACCATTTATTGAATAGGTAATTTTTTTTGGTTTTTCATTCATTTAAATTTTTGGATTTTTTTTCAGTCTTTAACTTTCATTTTTTTTTATAAAATTAATATCCTTTGTGGGTTCTTGTTTTTTTAAATCTTGATTGATTGATATTTTTTTGATCAAAAATTTTTGGGTCTTCACTCCTTGAAATTGCTTCTTTAAGATTTCATCTTTTTTTAGTTCTAAATTTTTTTATGAAATTTTAAATTTTCTTTGATTTTTTTTTTTTTGAAATTGCATTTTGAATAACCTTTGATTTGGGTTTTGTGGATTTTTTTTTTCTTTTTTGTTTTTTTTTAAGGTTTATTAAATGTTTATTTTTTTTTTCTTTCAAATTTTGTCTTTATTTTTATTTTATATTTTTTGATGATTAATTTTTTTTATTTAGACATTACCATCATTTCATCCATTCGAATTTTTTTTTTTTTTGAAAGATGAATTTATGATGAATTTTGTTTTTTATTCAAATTTGGTTTTTATTTTTCTTTGAATTTTATATTTTTTTTAATTCAAAATTTTTGATATGAAATTTTTTTATTTCTGATTTTTATTTTATTTTTTTTTCTTTGATTTTTTGTTTTTGTTTTTGATTAATGATTTTTCCATTGAGAGCTTTTATTCCTTTCTTTTTCTTATTTTTGATTCTTGGTAATTTTTTTTTTAAACTTTGATTTTTTTTTTTTATCAAACTCATTATATTTTATACATTTTTAGATTATTTTTGCACATCTATATGATTTTTGTTTTCTGATGTTTAATTATCTTGAATATATTAATTTATATCATCAAGATTTTTAGATTCATTTTTGACAACTTCTGATACATGTTTTTTTTAGATGTATTTCATTTGTATTTTTAAGCAGTTTGAATGAATTCTTGAATTTTTCTTGTGAGAAGTTGTTATTTATCATCATTTTTTTGTATTTCTTGATGAATCCTTGAATTTATATAATATTTGATTTTTATTCATTTGTAGGTTCAGATATTTCCATTTTACATTTGATTTTTTGATCTTTTTAATCTATGTATATGATTTAGTCACTATTTTCAAGCTTAGATTTTATTTGATTTTAAATTTTTGAGGTTCTTCAAATTAATATATTTATATTACATTCTTAATTAATTTGATTTTTTCATAATGACTTTTTTTTTTCTAAAATTTGTTGAAGCACTTTGAAATTTGTTGCATTCATTCATTCTTTTTTGAAGATTTTTTTGATTGATGGATTTTTGACTTGACTATGATGAAAATCTTTATTTCTTTCTATGGTGATATTTCTTCCTCATGATTAAATTATTTAGGCTCATAAATCATCATTTTTGAACTAGACTTTGTACATCATATTTCCTTATTTTGATTTGAATTTTTCATTTTATGATTTTTGTTGGATACTGAAAAAATATTCTTTAAAATATTAAAATATGTATTTCATTTGACATTTTCTTTCCTTTCTAAAGTTTTTGTACTTGGTGATTTTCTATATTTATTTTCTCAAATTTTAAAATTTTGTTCTTAATTAATCTTGAGTTTGTCTTTAAAATTAAGCTAATTTACTTTCAAAGTTGGTTTAAACTTGTTGAGTTTTCTCTTGAAATTGCATGATATGATTTTGATGAAATTCATGAATGATAACCTATATTTTGATTATTATATTGTACTTATTCATTTTCAACTCTTGTTTCTATATTGAACTTGATTTTATTTCATTCTTTTGATATTTTTGATTTGTTTGGCTTGATCTTATTAAGATATCATTTCATTCTTAAATAATGTGTGTCTCATGATTGTAATCTTTGATGATATTTTAATATTGATATTTTGATAGTAATTTGAGTTGAAAATCTTAAACATGTGCTTTCACTTTTATCTCTTTATCTGAAAAATTTTTATTTTATTTGATGTTTTCTTTGATTTTTTTTTTTTTTTAGATGGAAATGTCATCATTTTCTTTCTTAATTGATTATGTTCTTTGTTCTTGATGAATTTTATTTGATCAATGTATCTCTAATCAATATTTTACTTGAATAGTAACATTTGATTATTTTATTTATAGTTTGAATGCTTATTTGAAAATTTATTTTAAGTTTTTCAAACAATGTTGTACCTTTTAATTTGCAATAAATTTTTTTGATAAGCTATGTCATTTTTAGATCTTTCATTAAGTTAGTTTATACTTGTAATTTCAATTTCTGCTTGATCTATTGTTTTTCCCAAGTTATGTAACATGTTGATACTTTTATCTTTGATTTATACTCTATTATCATTTTCTATTTTAAATTTTTAATATGAATACTTTTTTTATATCTATGAAATTTGATTTTATCTTATTGTATTTCAATTTTATCTAGCTTTTAAGTGCTATCATGAACTCTCATTCTCTTTAAAATTTATTTGCATTACTTCCTTCATAGTCCCTTAATTATTTAGTTTTGAATTACTATTTTTTTATTTGATTATTTTTTATTTTGAATTTGTTTACATTTTATGATCGATAATTTTGATAATTTGTAGCTTGAAAATTCCATTTTTATTTTAATTTTATTCATATGAAAATTTGATTTTTCCATTTTTGTAGTATGAAGATGAATTTTGTCTTATCATGATTTCTTTATTTTTTTTCTTGATTCATTTTTTGAAAACCTTATAAATCTTTGCTCCATTTCTTTTGTAATGAACTCTTTTAATGTAATTATGTTTTATTGTTTGTGATCATTGAGTGCAATCTATACTTGATAGTACAAAATTTTTAAAAATGTATTGATCTTTTTTGCTATAACCTATACCTACACACTTAAGAAAATAGTTAGAAAATAATTAGGCTTTTTGGCCTCTCTTATGTTCCATAGTTTTTTTTCTTTTCTCTTTCTTCTTTTTATAATGATTATGGGAATCATATGTGCTACTATAGAATACTTGCTTTATCAATTTTGTATATCTTTCTCTCTTGATGTACCTTATGCTTTTGATATTTAGAAATCCATTTGCATGTAGTTAGACAGTACATGAGTACAAATCAAACCCTAGCTCTTATTGATGTCATTTTTTTTTTATTTTTTTAGTACACTTGTAGCTTCTTGTAACATGGATGAAAGATGGAGCTAGAACTGGAGACAAGAAGATTAGAAGAAAAACCCAAGGCAATGATGGGTTTCTTCTATACTCTTTTACTTTTAACTTTATGCACATGTACTTATTTCTTCAGTAGTTATGAGTTACATCCCATGGCTTGTGTGGGAAACATTGAATTTCTTCATGAATAAATAACATTAATTTATGTAATTGAGTTGTATACTTCTTTTTGCATTCATCTTTTATGATGGATATTGATTGTATAATGAAATAAACAACTCAATCACATAATTAAATGTATTTAAACATGCAGAAATAATGAGTTTTGAGTACTTGTAACTTAATAATGAACTCTTTCATGTAAATATAACTCTGTTTGTAGTTGTGATTCCCGCCTTCATCAAGGAAATGCATTAGTCCTTCAGGGATTTTGTGTTTCCTTGCTGAAGATGAACATGGAATGAATGACCTATGTGAGGTGTTACATTTTGTAACAACACGTTATAGTAACTTATATTCATGCTCCTAACATGGGATGCCCACTCTTTTCCCATTAACACTCCATATGGGTACTACATTTCGAGTACCATTCCTCCTAAACATCTATTTTAGGGTCAAATTTTATTTTCCTTACCTCTCTTCTTTGGTGACACGGTTCTAATTTCCTTAGTGCCATATTAATTTTGCGAGTGTACAAAATTTCAACTCTCCTTACTTTACACTCTTTACTACAAACCTTAGATGCAAAATTGATACATTTCCCTAATGTTGTCACCGTCAAAAAATCCCCCTCATTTTTTCAAGTCAAGCTTTCAAATTTTTTGAGTTGGTGCCTTTGAGAGATGTTTGAGTAGAGTGAGAAGTCTGGAGAGATAGAAAAAAATGTGCTTTGAAGAAATTGGTGCTCATTTGCAATCTTGCCTTGTTAATTTAAAATCTTGCAGTCCACATGGTTTGATAAAATTTCTGTCTTCCCATCTGGATGCTTGAAAATTGTTTCCTTCATTCAAATGAAATTCTCAAATCCTTTCTCTATGGTCATGGATCACATAGAGTGCAGATATTGATTACTGAGTACTTCTTTCCACAAGGAGCAATTTTTTATTCGGCGTAAATGGTGGAGTTTTCCTTCTCTATATTTTTCCACATCGTAAATGACAGTGTATCTTCCTATAAATTTCATTTTGGGCATCCACGAGTATTTGGAAATCTTTAATTCGATGCGGCATGGCGAGTTATTTTACAAACTTATCATTTTTTTATTTTTCAACTCTATCAAATTGGTTCCCAGGCCCCAGAGGATCCTAATTGGCTTGAATCGGCTAAGTATAGAAGGCCATGCGGAAGGTTTCACGTGTCTCTTCGGCACACATTTAGTATGATGAACAAAAGTGGAGACCCCAAATGTGTGTGGGCCTTCTACGTGTTAGAATCTAAAAGGGATGGAGCCGAGCGATTAATTGACTAAGTATAAGAGAGTCGTGGAAGCCTCCACGTGCCTCATTGGCGCAACTTTAGAAGTGAGACCCAAGGGACAAACCCCAAATGAGCACCAACCCTCCACGTGGTCAGAGCCTCAAAAAGTTAAAGTGGTGTTGAAAATTCTAAGGCCAGTGGACGGTGTCACGTGCCTCATTAGCACACCTTCGTGGTCGAATCCAAAGGCAGTTCCCAAACAAGCACCACTTTCCACGTGTCCAAGTTCCCACAGAAGTAAAAAGGGGTAGAACCATCCATTGAATTGGCTAAGGAAAGGAGAACCAACGGAAATCCCCACGTGTCCCTTTGGCACTCTTTCAGGGGGTGAATCCAAAGGTAGCTCCTAAACAAATGCTAGCTCCCCATGTGTCCCTTTAGCACTCTTTTAGGGGTGAATCCAAAGACGGGTCCCAAACAAGCACCAGCTCCCCATGTGTCCAATCGGCATACCTCTAAAGGTCGGAATGAAATAGAGTCTCCAAATGAGCAAAAATCCTCCACATGTCCCAAGTCGGACATAAATCCTTCACTAAACAAAGTCAACACGTGGCCATGTCTCAATGCGGAAGCAGAGAGGTGGGCGGTCAGAGTAATTTGAGATTTTGAGCCTTGTTTCCAAAATGGCTTAAAGTTATAAAGTGACTCATGGCCTCGCTCATGCCAAGGGATAAAGTCAAATGTTGAGCCCACATCAAAAGTCAAAGCGGGAAGGCGGGTCGTCGGAGAAATTTGAGATTCGAGCCTTATTTCCAAAAGGGCTTAAAGTTATAAAGTGACCCGCAACTCTGTTACCACTCAGGTAAAGCCACATGTCATACCTATATTGAAAGTGAAGTTGCAGGCCTTTGAGATTTGAGGGATAATTTTGCACTTTGCATTTTTTGCACTAAAGGTGCAATTTCAATTTCGGGCCCAGATCTATTTTTGCCAAAATTGCATTTTTGTAATTTTTGTATGAATTCGATTCAAATGTTCAAATGAGCATAACTTTTACTCCAGGTGCTTGAAATTCAAAAAATTTTATACTATTGGAAAGATATTGGTCTCCTCTACGCCATGGAATAATAAAATATTATTTTTATTAGGATTTGTTGGAAATCTAGAAAAACTTATTTCATGCCATTAATACGCGATGTGATCACTTCAAATAGATCAGATTTGATCGATCTTCTATCCTTCCTTCTCCAACATGCCAAGCAGGACATGGAAAACCAACTGGATATATTGATTTGGGTGGAAATCTGAAAAACATCTTTCGTGGCATTAATATGTGATCGGACTACTCCAACCAAATCAAATGTGATCCGATCTTCTATCCTTCCTTCTTCACACACCAAAGACATGAAGAACTAGATTTGATAGATTGTAGGTGGATTTGTAGTGGCATTTATTGGTTGGTAGTTGAACATGAAGAACCATATTTGAAATGAAGAATCAGATTTGACAGATTGTAGGTGGATTTTCTTCCTCCTCTTCTTCTCCTCTTTTCTCTTCATTTATAAATGTAAGAGCTTGGCTCATTGCAAATGTTGTACTCTGATACTTTTGAAGTGTAAATATAATTGAAATCAATCAATACAGAAGAATTTCCCCTTTCTCTCTATCTCATCTATTGTCTCTTCTTGCTTTCTGAAATATGTGAATCATTTATCTTCCGTAATAAGAAACTTTGTGTCTATGGAATGATATTCTATGATGTGGATGAGAATGATTCTTTTTTGGATCACCTTTTCTTAGTATGTATAAGGTTATACTTTGTTATCTATATTTCATGAAAGTACTCTTATATTCTATTCTTTTCTTTCTTCGATTCTTCCATTCATTTGTATTGATAAGTTTTTTTGGTAAAAAAACATTTCAAGATGTCGAAGTCCACCTTAAGATGAAAGTTGTACATTTGTATATAAGCTTCACTTTGCTTGCTTTCAATAAGGGAACCTCTCCCATAAAGAGGAGGGACTTCTTGTCCCCATTGTGGTTTTCTTAAAGTACCAATTTAAAACCCAACACCTAATCCAACTCTATACGTTTTTCCCTAATCTTTGAAACCCTAGTCATAGAAGTCGTGTTTACTTTAAATTCTTATCACACCATCTCAACTTGTAAGATTCTACACACTAGAACTCACACTATACTAGGTCGTGTCGTCTTTTACCTTTTGGTTTGAAATTCTTCAACTTTGCACACAAATTCGTTCTTGATCGTCAAAGTTTTCCCTAGGTCACAAAATAGCTCTTCAAAATTTTCATACGAAGGTAAGGTAAAAATTATTTTATCCCGATACTCAATTTATAGTGTTTCAATTTTTACCCGCATTAATTTCTTACCAACTACCACCGTATGACTGCATTTAATTCTACTTTTCCACTTTTCTTTCCTTTTCCATAGTTCTCATAGTGCTCATCGCGCACTCTAGTTTGACCTTTTGGCACGCATGACTACTCTTCCCACATACCTCCTTTTGCATGCTCAATGCGTCAAGTATATAAACTTATGTGACTTATGACAAGTAACTATTCATGTTGTTTCCTCCCTCATGTTACACTTTGCATGCTCATTCACTATACATGGATTTTCCTTTGGCATCATCCTTATTATCACCATTCTTCAGTAACCAACATCACCAATGACACGCGCACTCCTTAGTACATAGGCCTTTGTAATTCTCAACTTTCTCTCCTGCGCTCTTTCTTTCCTTTTACCCCACACTAATTATATGCATGGTCCTCTGTGCATGAAATCGCATGGATAGTAATAAGCTACAAACATGTAAACGTGCTTATTACAACAAAACACTGAAATGAATTAACAAAGCATAACAATGATGAAAGGAAACACATGTAAAGGAAATGCATTATAGGGAAATATAAGCTAACTAGAAATAATACCTTATTACAAACACCAAGAAAACTTATTAATAGTATGGATTCAACCTACTCTGTTAAAGTAACTAGGCAACCGAGTACCATCCAATTGCTGAATCAAGTATGTAAGTCACAACATACGATCCCAACCAATGAACTTGGAACTTTCCAGGGTGGTGCTAAAACTTTGAAACATAAAGAAGAGCCATATGTCCAACCTCAAACTATTTATTATTAATGTGTCTATCATGTCATTCCTTCTTCATGGCATTTTCTATCTTCTCGGATCCAATGTGTAATGGCATACTACTTTTCCAACTACATCAATTTATCAATGTGCTCTTCAAGTGATTTTTCATCATCGATCGACATGTGTGCACAATACCCAAGGATGGTAATATGAATTCCATTGGTAAAAATCCTCTATGCCAAACACCAATTGAAATGGCGTGGCCTTATTTAATATTTTATAAGTTGTTATGTATGCCCAAAGTATAACAAAGACTTTATCATCTCAATCCTTTACGCCAACATCACAAATATCTATCAATGTATGTCCCAATATTTTTTTGAAATCCTCAGCAGTCCCATTAGCCTATGGATGATAAGGTGTTGTCTTGTGATGTGCCACCATAAAATCAGCCAATAGTATCCTGATAGTCTCATTGAAGAAATGAGTGCCCCTATCACTTGTCGAGTCAGCAGACATCCATATCTCATTGATAATTTTTTCTCCTAAGAACCTTGTTTCTATAACAATCATACAATCCTTTGTGGGCATTGCTTCTACCCACCTTATCGAGATAATCTATACATGTAATAATATAGAGTGATCCATTCCTACATGTGGGTAGGGAAATATAACCCACAAAGGCAATTTTCAACTTCTAAAAAGGTTCTACACTAGTGATAGGCCTCAAAGGTATTTCATCTTTATGCCCAGGCTTTCTAAGGTATTGACAATGGTCACAAGTCTTATTATATTCTATACAATCCTTATACACCATTTCCCACTAAAGGCCTTCTAACAAAATCTTTCACATAGTAGCATTTCTTGTATAATGACCACCTACAATTCCACCATGAGCTTCCTCCATAATGGCTTCACTTTCATGTTCAAGTACACATCGGCATAAAACTTCATCATGACGTAAATTGTATAAATCTCCATTGATCAACATATAAGGGGAATATATGTATGACAAGTTATTTTTTATGTAATCTCCTCATCTCCTTAAGCACCACACAAGTATGCAAAAAAAAAAACAATATTTTCTAAGTCGGAGGGTGTGCGGTTCAATCTAAACAACTATACATCTAGCATTGTGTCCTCAATGCTCTGCACATCCTCTCTTGATTTAATCCTTGACAAATGATCTTGTCCAAAATTGCTCTTCCCTAGCTTGACAACCACTATAAAGTCAAATTCTTGAACCCCTGCAAAATGAGCTTATTAACCAAGTACATCAAATCCATGTGAAATGTATAAAATATAAAAGGAGTTTCTAGTAAGTATTTTTACACTTACGCAACGTATAAATCATGGATAAAGCTTCTCACTTTCGATAGTTGTATAATTCTTCTCAGTTGGTGTCAACTTCCTACTCACAAAATAAATAGGATGATCAACAATCCCATCACCAAGTTGTGATAACATGGCGCCAATGGCCATGCCAGAGGCATCAACATGTACATGAAATGGCTTATCCCAAGAAAGAAAGAGAAAAATGGGTGCAAAAGTAAGTCTCTCTTTCAATGTCTCAAATGATATCTATTCTGCCTCATTCTAATGAAAATTTCCTTTACTCTTCAACAATTCCTCCAAGGGCACATAAATCTTAGCATAACCCTTGATGAAATTTCTGAAATAACATGTATGTCCTAAGAACCTACACACCTCACTCTGATTAGTAGCATCCTCTAAGCCCAAATAACTATAACCTTAGCAGGATCTATGAACATGCATTCTTTGCAAATAATGTGTCCAAACAAAGTTCCAAAGGGTGTAGCAAAGATACACCGCTTAATGCTCAAATAGATTCTTAGCTACCTACATATCTTAAACACGAGTCTCAAGTTGTCACTATAATATTTTACCAGTCCATACACATTTGAATCATCCAAATAAACCTATAAAAACTTGTGTATAAAGTCTTCAAATGCTTGTACAAAATGAATGCAAAAATACTACAAGTGCATTCTTCAATCCAAAAGGCATAATTGTATACACAAAACTTCCCCACTAAGTGGTGAAAGTCATATTTTCTTGATATTCTTGAGAAATCTGCACTTAATGATAACCTTATAATCCATCAATAAAAGAGTAAATCTCATGCCCTGTAACACCTTCAAAGATCTCCTCTCTAAAATGTGTGGGAAAAGGATCTATGAAACAAGCATCATTCAACTCTTTATAGTCCAAAAAGATCCTTATCCTACCTTTTTATTTATGATTATTACCATGTGGCTAACCCACTATGATTCCTCAATGGGCTCAATGATTCCAATTTTTCAGCATCTTATCAATCTCTTCCTTAACTTTAACGTGCAAATTAGGATTCATTCTATAAGGTCTCTTCCTAACCGGGTGTGCACCTTCCTTTAACTTGATCCTCATCTCTCCCAAAAATGGGTGCACTCCCTTCAACTCATGATAACCTAGTGGGAATAAATCCTAGAAGTCACGAAGTAGATCAATTATCTTTGAAACCTTTATTCATTCATGGCCTCTTTAGGTTATGTATTTGTCCCAATGTTGACCTTCTTCATTTTCATAGACTCATGATAAACGTGTGACTTCTCATCAACACTTTGTATAAGACCTCACGATTATCTACAATGTGATTGACTTACAAATTCTCTACCTCTTCATCATCAATCATGTAGACCATCTTAGCCTTTTATTTCTTCTAGGTAGGTGCACAAAATTTGTGCCTCATCTATCTCTTCTTCTTCAAAACATGCCTCCAAGTCTAACTCTCCAAACATATCTAATATGATTTCTTCATCTTTTGCACTATCCCCCATTTTAAGGTGCTTTATAATATCTAATACTTCATTCACTAGAGGTTTATTAGGAAAATATTCAAAGGTGTGAATCATACCTAAGGTCATCTCCTTCCAATTAATTGTTCCCCTTGTTAACTCTACATGAGTATACCATGCACACGTGCAAGCAATTACAGTGGCGTAGAGTTTATGTACCTAGAGTGAGGGCGAAAAGGCCTCCTGTCCCTTCGTCTAGAGTCTCTCACACTTTTGAATGTGGTGAAAAGCATAATCCTTCCCATGGTATTCAAAGATCTATAAAGGTACGCTGTTCCTAAGAAATATAGCAAAGAAGGTGATTCTCACTTCTCACCAATTCAAAAGGTTATCTCTGTCTATAGTCCACTAACATGCGGTTATCCCATGCAGGGTATAAACTAGTATATTTCTTCTTTCTACTTAATATTTCCATTAAAATTCCATGGTGTGCGAAATAAATCAGGGTTTCCTTCACTAGTATATCGAGGTACCTAGTTGTGACCCAAGAACCTAACCATGCATGACCTAATCACGCATGTAAGCGTGTTCTAGATCTCCTCCCGACCATTTCATATGTTCTATGTGCCCAGTTATCACAAGAAACAATGGTTATGAAACTCATGGACTGAGCATCATCCCACTAAATAACACCTTCCTTAGATGACTCAAGTAGTTTAGGATTTCTAATTGTACGTACGTATATCTTGTTCAAATCCTCTTCACTCAAATGTTCTACATAAGGTGTAACTTTATATTTTGTCAAAGGAATAATAACGCACTCTTCCTTGTTTTCAAAACTGATATAAAATTTATTAAAGCACAAATCAACATTATTCGTGTAACACCAAGGGCACCAAAGAAATGCTATAATACTTTCTACTCGCAAGTGCCAAGACCTCAAAGTCCCCAAAACATGACCCCTTGTATGGTAATAATGGAATCCTTCTCTACTCTAATGGGCGTGGATTTATTTTTGTTCGTTATATACAAAACGTTTGATGATGGCTATAATGGTCACCTCCCAATCTAATTCCACGTGTCCTAAGTGAGCACATTTACTTCTACACTTTTATCAATCAAGTATATTACTCAACAACTACATTCAAGGTGATCTCTTTGTCATATTCAATATTGTGAGGAAGTAAGTTCACATGCAATATCTATCTCTCGCACTCAACTCTAGTGCATGACACCTTCTCCCTTAACCATTCCCCTAACAAAGGAATGATTTTTTCTTTGAGATGCATCTTACAAACCTCCTTTAAGTCATCAAAATCTTTGTGAGGAAGCTCAACTACCTTTGCTTGCTCCATATTTCATTATTGATCCTTCAAGGATTGTATGTGACCTTTTAAGTTTCTAATAACCTCTATAGTTTCCTGATAAACTTCCTTCTGATAGGTTGGATCTAGATACTTTGCATGCAATACCTCATGTTTTGTAATAATAGGTTTTGCATCGAATCTCACAAGCGCACAACCTCGGTGCGTGTAGTCACCAACACAGGTATCATCTCAGGGTTAGGTGTTAACTTTGTCATCCACTGATCTTCCACAACAAATTGTACTCTAACCATTCCCGCACCCTTATCCTAATTGTGTTTTGTTCTCATATTCTCATACAAATTTGGGAATTCCTTAAACTTGTTATTCTTTGCACACCATGAGAATTTTTTTTTTTGAGGGCATTTGCACCTATAATGATCGGGGATCCACATGTAAAATAGGTTCCTCATGGGAATTCACCCCTTCTATTGTCATGACTTCGGCCTCTGAATCCTCCACGGTAACCTTGACCTCTACCACATCCATCAAAGCACCCTTTATTATGATTGTTATTATGATGTTTAACTTGGTCCTTAGAATTGTTTGTAACACTTTGTCCGACATATAAAAATATCAATTGCCTCATGAATATGATCAATCAACCTACATTTCTTTGTATCATGAGTGGTAGACTTATAAATCTTACAATAAAAAAACATGTTCTTCCTAATCACGCACCGCAACAAGAGGTAGGAACCTACTTGAATCGTGATCCAAGTGATAAATCTCACAATCCAAAAATATGGCATGCACTAATCTACATGGGAATCCATCCTTAATATGTCCTTCCACCTCTCATTCCGTATACCGATACCATTATGCATCTCATGAGTTGAATTGAATGATATTTTATCTAATTGTTTCACCTAGATGTAATATGTGCCTCTAAGAATGGGATAACTCTAGTGTCTATGATCCCAACTACCTCAACATGCAAAGCTTCCTCTAAAACCTTGTGTAGATCTATAAACATATTATCAAAAATCATCCTTTTGAAAGGTGTGATAAAACCTCTTAAAAACCACTTGTGCATGTTGGCTACACTGAATATGATCAGACAACTTGGATATTAGAGTTTTAAATCATGCATCATACTCCCTTGTGCTCTCATTCATGTCTTTCTTAATGTCCTTCAACACACTGATGCTCTTATGTTCAAATTCAGGTATATGGAACTCAACTAAGAAAGCATCACATAATGCATTGTAGTATACACAAGTCTATTTCCAATCATACTTCCTATACCAACTATGTGCATGCCCTTGTAAAGTAGTAGCAAAATAACTTGCCTTACGCACATGAGATGTAATCCTGTTAGCATTCCATAGTATATCATACATATGCACATGATCAACTTCATCTTCAATACCTCTTTACTTTGGTCGGTGAAGATACATCTCTTAATAGAATTGTTAGGGTTGGTGTAGGCCATGCCCATCAGATCCAGAACATGTATTACCTCCACTATTCCCTCCACCTCCAGATCCACTAGATCTCAAACTGCCTGATCCTACCCTATAGTAGGAAATAAACCATAGGATGTGCTACCTTATGTTCCAACAGTTTTACTAAATTTAACTCCCATGGTCTGTGAATTCATACTACTTCCAAATGTATTACCAACATTCTGCGCACCCATGTTCTTCTCTAAAGATGCACTAGAAAATATACCATCAATAGGACCAAAAAATAAGGAAGACTGCATGGCCATCTGAAAAAATATTATATTTAAAGGAAAATGAAAGCTACCTACTTCTACTAATTCTCAATAATTGTCTCAGGAACTAGAACACCAAGCGCAAGGGATAGGCCGCCAGGTGGATCGATGTACGCCCAAAACTCTTAGTCATTCTTCCTTAGATGTGCTCTCATGAGACGCTGAATGGGATATTATACCATGCTTATTTAAGGATGGGAGAACCGGATGCTCTGGTTTCATGTCTTCCATGTGAGCTCCAAATCCTTCCCGAGCCATCTCTCTCCTCAATTCCAAAGATTTCTTAGTGTCTTACTTCTTCGCCAAGTCCATCTCTTGTGCCTCATTATACTTAAGCCACATTTATTCCCTTTTCCTTTCTACCTTCACAAAACCTAATCCTACCCTCATGCGTGGTGTGGTTTAGCTAGTCATAGATCACTCTCCCAAATCCAAAGTTATGATCAAAATCTTAATCGCTAAAGGGATAGTGCACAAATAAGATTCTTTGGGTTCATGCAAGAACTGAAAATCAACAAATTCTAGACAGGAATAAGTAGAAACAACATACTCCAATGTGTAACTATTCAAAACACCACTCCACCAATGATCTACAACATGTTTCCAAGTCAAATCAACATCATGCAGATTCTGGTAGTCTTCATGTGTCTAAACAATTATTCTATACCTCCAATTTCTCTTTGATGCATATGCTACCAACCACTCATAAAACTCTATAGGAAAACAACAAAAGAATGTCTCATAGAGTTCATGATACAAATTTTCTTCAACCCATGCGCGAGCATCAAAATCAGGTCTAATATTATATATGTGAGAAAACTCTTCCTCTAAATTCTCTACCCAACTCTCAATACTAGGAAAAGTCAACTGATATGTCTTCATCATGTAACATCCTTACAATAACTTGAAAAGAGGTCCCAAAAATGGAACCAAAATGTAGTCTTATTTTACCATTCACATCCCAAGGTGCGTTGACACATCACTCAAATAGATTTGATTTCTCACCCAAAGCGTGCAAGGGTACCAAGTTCCTCTTTTATGGTAGTTTTGTTAAGGAGTTTACATGAAAGAACATATAATCCAGATCCATTATAACAATACAAAGGTAAAACATAAATATATCTAGATCACAACCATAGGGCATAAAGAATAAAAAATAACTAGCAACAGTTTACAATGCAAGATCCATCAACAACAACATCAATGACAAGAATCCAACCACAATGATCCATTATCTTAATCCACTATAGCTAAATACATATACATGAATGTCATAAGTTAGGTGCGCTTATAAACCAACAACATAACACTAGCAAAATATGATCCTCTAAACCATGCAAATCAATACATATATATAAGTAATGGGGACTTTCCCTTCACTTCCCATGCACTTTCAAAAATAGGTGGCATGCTAATATTATCCATGCACCGCTATAAGATAGCTATAGAAGCATGCAATCTCCTCCTATTAATAGATCTCTTATAGTTACATCCTAGTTCGATCCTATTAACAACTCCATGCGCTGTTTGAACTGCAAGTTATTTCCTAAAAAATAGACTCTTTATGATTTTATAATCATCCTTAAGTGTTGCAAACTCTAAGTCTATATTTACCTTCATAAATCAAGAAATAACTAAGTCATTTTTCTATCTCGCAATTATCCTTGCACACATCCCTTTCCATCTTCCACGTGCAAACCCTGTCCTCCTAGTGTGATCACCATAATTATCCTTCCACGTGTTTTTTTGTGCCTCTTCATGCCGCGCAAACTCTTCATACTTCCAACACTTAGCCATTTTCCAAGTCCCAATAGTGGTTCCAAACAAGCTTCTACCTTCACATGGTTGGCATTGTCATTAAAGAATTAATTTTCTTCAAATGAAAAAAAGATTTACCATCTTCAACAAAATGATCCTTTGATTCCTTTAGTTTAAGACCTTTGTCTTTAATCCATTTATGTAAGACTTTATCCTTTGATTTTCCACTTACTTTATTTCATTTATTTTTACTTTCTCTTAAGGTTCATACACAAATATTAATTGAAAGTGTGAATTTTGTCTCTTAAGATACAATAGGGTTAAAACTATCAAATTTCTATGGAAAAGTTATTATAATCCATGAAACCTACTAATTCATTGTATAAATCTATAGCTAGACATTGGGTTGATATAAAAATAATTTTCTAGTATATCTTAACTTTGGATGATTTTCATGTTGTGGTAAAGAAACGAAACATTACAAAAACCATCAATTTGCTTCAGATATTAGGGTGTCATGGGTGAGATTTTGCAATCCATATCTCATGGCAGGTAAGGGAAAGGAATTAGGGGGCCAAAAATGGACAACATATGGGAGAAATGAAAATAAGAATTAGGATGGGGAAGATTTTGGTTTGGTAATTACCAAACCATAACGCGTACATGATTTACAAAATGTGTACGCATTTCCTCAAAATTTAAATAAAAAAGAAACACATTCTCCATATTTTATTTTTCCTAAATGTAAATTTTGATGCAAACCATGTACTCATATTTCCTCTTCAACCATTTTTCTCTCAAACAAGTGTACAGATCACTTAGAAGGTTGCATCGAGGTGGATTCAATGATGTCACGATAGAGAAGAGGTAGGAAAAATAATTTATCTCAATTACAATCAAATTTGGTAATTGTTTGATATTTTAATTATAGATTTTAATAAAATACATGTTTTTAATTCTTACAGTTCCTCCACAACCACAACAAAACCATGCAAATCCTCATATCCCTCTTCTGAATGGATGTAGATCCTCTAGGTATTCAAGAGGATTTAGCTTCCCATATAGTGGAGAATAATCTTGAAATTGAGGAATTGATTAAATTAATGAGGGATCCCCATTCCACAAACCCCCACCATGCCTCGCTTGCAAACACATTGGAGGCATTATTGGCTTAGGTTGACATGAAAATGAGTCAAATTGATCAATGGACATCCTATAGAGAGTCTTGTAGGGAATATTATGCTAATAAATTATCATATGTAGATGTAAAACAAAACAAAATTACAAAAGACCTCATTTGTGCATTATTCATGGACCCTAGAACCAATTTTCTAGTTTCATTGTCATGTAAACACTTTCCAATCCATTGGTGCAACAATAATATTTTTTAAAATAATTTTTAGAACCGATGGTGGATGGTATTTGATATACCACCTTACAATAAAAATGAGGTTTGATTATACTTTTGAGGAATCTCTATTTTTATATTATCCTCAACAAGATCCCCAACTATTTTGACTACCATGTGTTTCAGGGGACAAGTAAAAGGATCTATACATGATAGACCAGGTGCACATTATGCTCATATTCAACTTTTTAGATTCCTCATACAAAATCCCCCTCATCCCGAGACTGTCCCCAGTAGTGAAGGATACATAGAGATCAATACACTGCACACACTTCAGTACCTCTAATACCCTTTTCCAACATATAAGGGAAGTTTCGATAATGATGTTAGTAGAGGTAGACAAAGGATTCCTCCACATACTAGTAGCATGAGGCCACATATTTTCACATCTTGTGGTAGCATATGCATTGGACTCGATGAGGATGATAGTTTTATACATAATGGTGTTGGTGTATTTTACGGAGGTACAAAATGGTGTTGGTGTATTATATGACACTATTTTGAGTGATAAATTTAGATTTTGAGAACAACTTCATAGGTATTTTTATTTTTTATTACATGTTACAAAAAGATATGAGTACTTGATGTACATATATATGATAAAATTTCAAAATAATTATATTTGAACTTGGTCAAATTTATTAATTTACACATATATATGTACATGTATGCATTAATATTACAATGCGCGAGAGGGACGTCATCATCCCAACCATAGGTTGTGAGCACCATGCCAATGTATACATTCACAAAGGTAATTTAGAATGTTAAATTTGTAAATTCACGTGTGTGTGTATATATATATGCTCAATAACCTTGACGTAATAAATTTTTATAAAGTTGATGACCACACAAGACACTCCACCATCTTTGCGAGGAGTAGAGAAAGGTGTTGTATTTTCGATTTTATCTATGTAAAAACTCAACGAGGTATAAAAATTATGTATTTTCATGAACTAGAGTGTAATTCATATTATGTTTAATTATTTTAATAATTTCCCTCATTGTAGCATCATGTAGATAGTCAACATGAATGCATTGTGTATATGCAGGAGTTTCTTACAACTAGTAGTAACCTGTACATATGATTCATAGGCGTGGTGTGGTAAAAAATTATTTGTATTGATAAACTTAGTTAAAATATTGTCATTATGTACTTAGTTGGTGTAAATGTTTAGATCTGCATTCAAAATTTTTATTGTTAATATAGTTCTACAAGCTAATTTTGATGTTTGATTTTGTAATTTTATATGTATGTAGGGTTCAACCCCTTCCATTTTTTCTTTGAGGGCACAGACTCCTTGAGCTCATCATTTTGACACCTCGATTCTTGATCCAAAGATCTCCCATTGACTTTTCTCAGTGAGATGCAGATTTAGCATGATTGAGAGATTGGGCTAAGTGCATGTACATGTAAAAAGTTTCATTAGCATGGTCTTATACATAAATTTTTGACAAAAAAAATTGTATGCATTTATAGGTTCAACAAAAATCGATTTTTTAGCATAAGAGGACTTTTAGTCAAACCGTGAGGATCCCAAGTCATCTCATAGATCTCCATCTATGTCTAAGGGAGATCCTTCTTCAAGAAAGACAAAGAGAGGGATACATTTTGATAAATAGGATATATATGTCTTATGAAATTTATTTTGTATGCTTATGTGCATGACAATGTATGCATGTTAACCATTACAAGTACGTCTATATGGAATTGACTTGGTATTATATGACCTATTCACATATTTGTATTTATTGCATGTTAATACTATTTGGAACTCAATATGTTTTTATGGTCTTACATTTATGAGATTATAATTATATCCAAACTAATATGATGTGCACGTGACAATATATGACATTATGGATATTTTTACATTTATTGGTGTTGTATACTAGCATTTTTATGTCTTATGACCTTTTATGTGTTAGTAGTTTGCATACATAATATGCATGAAACTTTGGAAATCAAGTCATAAATTGGTTAAAACAATATTTATATAACATATAAAGAGTTATCTAATCAAGTAATTATTCATTTAATTTATCAATGTGTACATGTGTATATATATATTTTTCATATGCATGCCAAAAGCTTAACTCTCATAATATGGAGGTGAAAAATATATGTTTAGAGAACCTTTTCTAGAGGAGGTTCAAAGTTTTAATTCAAATAAGATATATTATTGAATTTTTATATGTTTTTGGTTTCATTAGAGTGGTTTCATAATAATAATGACTAAGTATCCATATTCATTATTTAAGTGATTTCATCTCTTTCAATAAAAATGATAAAGAGCATATTTACCAAAAGTACAAATTTATCACCAAGAGTGAGAGAGAAAGTAAGAGAGGGGGAGATAGAGAAAAAATGAGAGAGAAAGAGAGAGTGAGAGAAAGATAGAGTGATATGGGTAATGAGAAAAAGACAGGTGCGAGAGAGAATTCAATGCAAGATGTACAATTTCTTTTGGTTGTATGATCAATTTATTTGAATGAAAGTGTTGATTTTTCTCTAAGGAAGATGGCTAGATACAGTTCTTCATCCATTTACTCATGTATTTGAGAAGTAACTTGATGCAGAGAACAAACAAGTTCCTTGTCAATCCAACAAGTTAGTACAAACAATTAATCCAAAATTGTCCTTGTACCCTGAAAAAGGAATCACTTTCTCAAGCCTAGATGGCTCTCAAACCTGCAAAATTTGATTCTTTTGCACCTTAACTAAGTTTTTTCACTTCAAGAGTCTTCTACCTTGTTCTTTTCACACCATGAAAACTTTCCAAGTGATGAGAATCAAAGTAAACATTAGCTTTTACTCAAACTCCTAGACTATCATGTTTTTCTTAGATTGAAACAATTTCATTCATGAGTTCATGTTGGGAATAAACCAAAAGGTTCCAATACTAAGTGATATATGTTTTAGACACCCTTTAGGCCCCTTAAGGTGTAGGAAAATTTTTATTTCCCATCTCCAAGGCTAGACCTACTTTCTACCACCCTCCTTCTACACTAAACTTTGCTCCTTGTAGCCCTTCCTTGAGGGTTTTTCAAACTTATTTTCTCACTCAGAGGGTTTCAAGACTAACTCAAGAGCTTTTAGGATACCCTTTTCCCTATTTCACTTGCCCAAGAAGTTTCAGGTTCAAACTCAAACTTTAAGCATTTGTTTTGACTAAATTGTTCTTACAAATTAGGTCTCCTCCTAAGACAATCTTGTCTACAACAAACTAGTATAGATTTTGGGCATATAGGGAATAAATAGTTTGAAAAATTCTTCAATAGAATAGAAACTTGACACCAACCCTTAAACCATCTAGAATCCCTACATACCTACTCTAAATTTGAATTTTTGAATATTTGGACTCAATTTAACATTATGAAATGAACCCTAGCGAGGTTTTAAGGACCTCGGAACCTCCTATAGTAAAAACAGAGAATGATATAATATATATAGAGAGAGAGAGAGAGACCTACAAATGTAAATCCCTTAAGACCCATGAGACCAAAACAAAATCTCATGACACCAAAAGAATTCATAAACATGTCTCGGGTGGTCTTGTAAATGCTTGGGAGGATTTGTTTTGGTGCCTAATGATCTCGGTGCTTCCCGATAATGTTATTCATGTATAGTCCTGTTATCACCGAATCACAACACCCTTATGTTTACACAAGTGCATATACTTGAGCTCACGGTGTGATTGGATAACATGGGTACTATCTCCAAGTTGTGGGACTTGCTACTTGAGATAGACCTCCAGAGAAAGTTGGTTCTTACTCCTAAACTACCTACCACAATCTACTCTAATGCAGGCAAAACTAACTGTCCTAATCTAACTTTCCAAGGGACCAAGGAGAGAGAATGCAAAAAAATGAAATCCTACACTACAACGGTGATACACCAAAAAAGGAGGGGTGTGAGAGTAGTCTTCCAATGTGTGAGATACAGAAGAAAAGTGCACACTAGAAGGGGTGATAACAATTCTCCACAATCTAGCAAAATGCATTCACAACAATATTTCATACATGCACAATAATAATGAGTCCTTGTAAGAGAATAAAATAGACACAATATTCTTGTAATGGAGGTTGAAAGGGCAAGAAAAGTGCAAACAAACACAGCAGGGGAAGATGCATCCACAAACTTGTATTTTATTGCTTCATGATATGCACAGTTTAATCTATTACAAGATAAGGGCCTGGATCACCATGCAAGGAGTCCACTACAAGGGCCTGTAGCACATTGGTTTCACAAAATAATTTTGACAGAGCTTTACTACAACAAAAACTACTTGTTTTTAATGAACCCAACACTCCAATTTCTTGAAAAAGAAGAAGAGAGAGAGAATGGGAAAGTAGAATCCAAAAACTGTCCTTCAACTACTTGTAAGAGATATTAAATGGAGTGAAATGATGTTTTGTTGCTTGCTAAAGGCTCCCCATACTGCCCCATGACTTGCAACAGTGAAATATGTCAGCCCATGCTTCATTGAATGCATCCAACTACCAAATAAAACACTATTATGAACTTGGCCACGTTTTACACGTAGAATATATATTTATCCTTTATCAAATCCAGAATTTATGGATTGTTGTGCATCAAGTTTGGAGCCATGATTCCAATGGTACCAATTTCATTGAGAAATGCAAAAGTTATGGCCTTCTAAGTGCGAGCGAGCAGCTATTTTAGGTCTACTGGGCATTTTCTCATTTGTCGACGGGAATGAGCATTAACCGACTGGAGCTGAATATGTTTCTTTTATTTAAATATATATATAGCCTTATCATAATTAATAAAGTCCAATTTTTTGATGCAAAGGAGGTTCTCGCTCATTCCGAGAAAGTCCAATTTTTGAAAATTGGAGCTTGGACTCAAAAGTTATGGTCATTTGAAGATCAAGAGGTCAAACTTTGACTTTTCTCTTTGTTGCACTTATTTGGCAAAATCAGGTCCACGTGCCCTAGTTTTCCTGACAAAAATATCCACATCACCCCATTCATGCTTCCTTGTCCCCACGCGTATGTTGTTGACTAGGCCGTGAGGGTTGTTGACCTTCGTATTCTCCTCAATGTATGGTTCCTTTTGCAGCTTTTTCACCTTTGTGCGTCCCGCATGTACTTTTGTCCCGATTGTCCTGTACACATTTCTCCACACCACCTGCAATAAAATGACTTGTGGAAAAATCATATTTTCATGTCCTACGTGTACCTATGTACCAGATGTCCTGCAGACCGCGTGGGATGAAAACTTCTACTTTTTCTCAAAACACTAGAATGAGCCCATTTTTGGATTTTTTTCCAATTTTCTCTAACTTCTTGGGTTTTTTCCTGGATGGGGAAGTTAGAGAGAATCCAAGGGGACCCCAAAAACATGATTTTGGGCCTTGAATCAATTCCACTTTCTCAAGCCGTAAGAAATCATGCAAGTTATCAAATTTACCTCGAGGGTGAATTTTGGATAACAAGTCCCTTAAGAGCCATGAGAACAAAAAGGCTATAAGTTCACCATGTGATTTCTCGGTCTCTGTGACACCTTTAAAGGTATCGTCTAAACTTACAACTTTGTGTTGAGACCCTCTACAAATTTCTATCTTGGTTTTACCCATCTTAATTTATTCTTCTCGATGTCCTATTATTTTCAACGAGTCAAATACTCCAGTTTGAGTCAAGATAAGGCTTCCCAAAGAAATATTTTACAAACATAATCTCGTGGCACCAAATAGAATGTACCCATACATTGGGGTGGCCTAGTAAAGGCTTGGGAGGCTTCATTTCCATGCCTAATGATCTCATTGTTTCTTGACAATGTCATCCGAGCATATTCCTTAAAATCCTTGAGAGAAAAAAAAGTCTATAAGTTCACCACTGATTTCTCGATCTCCATGGAAACTTGAAAGGTCTCATATGAACTTATACCTCCACATTGAGACCCTCTACAAATGCTTATCTTGGTTTTCCCCAACTCAATTTGGTCTTCTCTAATGGAGGGAGGAAGGATGAATACTTTGAGGGAATCTGCGCACATCAAGGAGTTATACTAAATCATGGAACGGAGTAGCTTCAAGATTTAATAAGAAATAACTACACCATGAGAATAATATTCATGCATTAGGAGAAACAAGACTCAAACTCATGCTCATAGATCAAGATGAGAGGTGTACATATAGGGAAGTGCTAAGTAACTCCCACATAGATATAATGATTGTTTCCTAATGGAGAAGAGGAGTTACTTTCCACAAGGAAATGTAACTCCTATGAATCACGCGTACACATGAGGGAATTTGTCATAGCTAATATGACATGTATGATCCATGCTCACACCTTAGTGAGATGACTCACCCAGGTGAGGTGGTAATACACCTAATAAATAAATAAAATTTGAAAGATACCAATCAAACCAACACCCCCTTCATCATAACTTAGGATGAGGTAAGGAAAGTTAGAAAAACATGCCGAGAATTAAAAATGGGTCCCGACAACTAATCCTTATAAGGCACCCATGAACAACAAGGATATCAAGAAGTGGAGGAAAACCTAGTGGGAAAAACATCCACCACAAGAGATGATAAAAACTCTCTAACAATATAAGAAAGATGTCACAAATGGTTCCCAATGCCCGAGAAGACTAAAACGGTACCCATGTACAAAAGGAAAGTCTCTCGGAGAGAAGAAGAAGAGAAGAATAAGGAGGAGATGAGATGAACACAAAAGATTTCATGGATGGATCTGAACTCTATAACTCTAGGAAGTATCCAAGAAGAGTGTTGATGATGTGGTCCTTTGCCTCTGGACTAAAGAAGAGCCACACGCTTCAAAATTTTTGTTTACCCTTATAAAGGATAGAAATGATGTATTGGAATTCTGCCCACTCTATGAAGGAGGTTGAAGGCGAAGTACGAAGAACTCGAATATTGTCCACAAAAAATGTGACATAGGTCTAGAAAATGAGCGCCAAAGAATCAAAGGTAATACCACAAGTGTAGAACTTTAAAAGTGTGAAGGAGGAACATCCACCGAAGGGACACTTTGAATGAAGTGAAGGTAATACAACAACCCCCACAATAGAAAGAGAATACATAAGCAAGGGTGGATTAATGATGGTCTCCTACAAAGTGTAAGTGATAAGAGTCCCAAAAGGAACTCCAAAGAGATGACCAAGGTTGGGTAGATACTTTTCCCAAAAAGGGGTCTCAAAAATAGAAGAGAAATTTTAGATAGGTATGAATCATCACATGAAGGAAAATGAGTGGAAAGGGCCTCACACACTGGAAGTGGAAAGGAGGCTGGTGTAGTGATGGTATGAGGATGAGAAGGAGACTACCTGATGTTTGATGAGATAAGAGGGGTGTCAAGATACTCCATAAAGGTGAGAGAACAAGGAGAGGAGTCCTCAATAACACTCTCATCATCAGAAGTAGAAGTAAGGAGTCTATTTCGGGGGGAACTATCATCACATGAAGAAGAAGAGGAGACAACTAAATCATCAATAGTAACGATAGTAGTATGTGAAGAATATCCATATAAGGATTGAAAGATGCTCTAGATGGTGTGGGGAGGATATGATTCTTCCACATGAATGTGGAGAGGTATGGTGATATGCATGTAGACACCAAATTTGGGTCTTACGACGCCCTTTACCCCGTATCTCATCCCGTAACCTAACCCTACCTCACCACCTAAAACCTTACACACCTAATGATTTATTAATTACCTTATAATTAATAAATCCACATCTTCAAACCCGCCACCTCATCTCGCCACCTCACCATGACCTAGCCCTAACCCTAAACCAACCTAATTAAGACCTATGACTTGGTCCAGACCCACACCCATGACTCATCACCCCTCACCCGCATCAAAACAAACCTAATAATAACTTGACCAAGCCCACAACTGATCCCTCGGGAGAAAAGGAGGGAAAGATGGTTGTTTTACTAAAAATAGCCACTTTGACCTAACCGACATCGGTTCCTACTCGACCGCCATGTCAGTTACGTAACCACCATCGGTTCCCTGTTAATGACCTCCCCCAACCAAAAAGAAAGGATCTGGAATTCATTTGGGCAAAAAAAAAAGAGAAGTGAAATAAGCAGAAGAGGTTGCAGAGAAGAACATCGAGCTGAAGACTACAATTGAGCAACTGGATCGCTGTCACTCTCATTCAAGCATTGGAAAAGACTGAGGATAGCTTCATCAACTTGCTTTCTAATACCGGATCATCCCAACTAAGCCTTACTGTCACCACCACATTCCTTGGACCTGTATCTTCATCAGGAACCAGTAGTCCTTCCCAGACAAAAAGGAGTTCTTCACAATCGATCTGATCTCTCTACGGTATGCGCAAACCTTCCCAACATTCAACAGGTATTCCTCCTACCCCTAACCCTTAGCTGTTTCTCAAGAGAATGAAAGGATAGAAGCAACTCTATTCGGCGGAAACATTATGTGTGAAACATTTTGGCACACCAGTGGTGGACCCATTTCGGTTTCTTTCTTTCTTGCTTGCTTTCATATAGGGAGCATACTTGCTGTTTCTTTCTGCTAAATATTCACAAAATATTTTTTCATTTTGGTAAAAGAATTTGTCTTGCTTTCATATCTTTGCATTTAGTGAAAGTCATCTTCTTTGCTTCATCGAATATCACTTTCGATTTGGGCTTAAAACACGTGCATCACATTCTTGCTTGTTTTTTTAATTCTAGTGAACGTATATTAAGTAACAGTCATACACGTGGGGTGATATCCATGGTATTGACGAGAAATTAATCTTATTCTCACTTTGCACAACACATACCAAATCACATCATAATCAATACAACAGCTCAAACCTCCCCCCTTTCCGCGGTATTCCTCCGCCCGATTGAGGTAGCCTTATGAGCCACAACAAACTTGACATCTCCCTTAGGTCTTTCGTTTAGGATTGACATCATCTGGCGTCTAAGGCATAAGCCCAAAGTGATTAAAACTAATCCTAGGGTTAGTTTATTGGTTTGTTTGTGCGTCTTTTGTTTTTAGTTCTGTTTTCTCTGTCATACATCTTTGTTTCAATGATCACTTCAAGATAGTTTGGTAGGTATATTAAGCATTGTTATCCCCAAAACCAGCAGCTTCTTACATCCTCTCTTTTCTTTCACAAAGGACCGACACTAGTCCCATACTACCGACATCGGTTAATCGACCGACGCCGGTTATATTTTGATCGACATCGGTTATCGACCGATATCGATTCTCGTGTTTAACAATTCGTGACACACCAACAACCTAGCAATTCCAACATTTTGTTGTTGTTTTCATTCCGATTGATTAAATCCTGTTGTGTCCTCTTTTCTATGGTTTTTATCACTTGGAAACAAGCAAAGACCATGGTTTCACATGCCTGCTCCGTGCCTTTGCCCGAGTCACCCCCTTTGCATCCTATGGGGAATCCTACGGATACGAGCAATTTTCCCAAGATCCCTGTAGGAGATAAGGAATTTGCTAAATTTTTGGATGCTAATCCTAGCGCCGTACAATATTATTTGTCTCATACCCCTGACCATGCACCCGACGGTCAGCTCCTTGTTGGTATGCCTATTAGTATCACCGCTCACTTAGCCCCTTCCCCACCTAATAACTCCACCTTACCATCTTCATCCTTAGCCCCGTCTCCCAGCTCAGTAGCTTTGGTGGTTCATACTGCATCGATTGGTTTTCCTCTGGTTAGTCTGGGACCCCACATATCACTACTGTCCACTACCCCTACCTCATCTCTCTCGCAAGTTGCCTCTTTCATCACTTGCTCTCTGCCACCTATACACACGAGCTTTCCCTTGCAAGTTCTGCCCACCTTTTCATTTCCACAAATTCATCCGATGGCCTCAACCTCTTATATAGGACACCCTTATTCGCCTGCCCCAACACATTCATCACCATTATCTTATCAACATTCAATCCCATCATTGTCTAGTAGCGGCTCTTGGACCAATCCTCCTCTGTTTACAACGACAACACCATCATCTAACCCAACCAATGATTTAATCAAACAGATGATGGACAAGATGCAAAATCTTGAGGCTTCTATTTCAGGAAGTCGTAACACCCTGACATATAAGTAAGTTTGTTGGGAGCCTATTCACCCTTCTGTCCCCCTTCATACATATCCTCCTCAATGGGAATTACCGAAATTTACTCACTTTAATAGTAAGGAGGACCCTCAACAACACTTGCGATCGTTCAGACATGCCTGCTATTTGATTGCTCGTGATGATGCCTTACTACTCTATACCTTTCCCATGTCCTTATCAGGACCTACCTTGGAGTGGTACAGTGCTTTAACCCAGCATTCAATATTCTCCTTTAACCAGTTAGCCCAATCTTTCTTGGATCACTTCTCCATCAATATTGCCAAGAAAGTATCCATTACCGACTTCTATGCCATCCGACAATTTGAAGACGAGTCTATCGCAGATTTCTTTGGACGATGGCGGGCCTCATCAACCAACTTACTTATGCCTTACCTCAAAGCCGAGCTCATCGAAATATTTATGCGGTCCTGTGCTAAACACATTTCTCCCACCCTCCAAATTCAAACTTTCCGCACCTTTGATGAGGCCTTTACTATGGCTCAGAAACTAGAGATTTGAGCCTTAGAGGAAGAGAAATTGAGGTTACGCAACAAAAGCTCAAATTTCCAGGACCCAAGACTCTACCACCAAACCCAACACCACCAATTCTCACACATCGGCTGCTTCAAAATCAAAGGGGGCCGTACACGCTGTGACGGTCAAATCTCAAGCACTGTCTAATACCCAGCCGAAAGCCACCTATAAGTATAAAGTGAGCCCATCAACTATACTCCCTTGGGAGAAACTTATGGTGTGATCTTAGACAAATTGCTTAAAGCAGGAGCTATCACCTTGCCTCTTGTTAAACCTCACTCCGGGTTTGATTCCACCCATGCTATTCCTTCTTGGTATAAAGAAAATGACTTCTGTAACTTCCATCGTGTGAAGGGACACAGTCACAAAAACTGCAAGATGTTGAAAAACATAGTGCAGGAAATGGTTAATGCAGGGGATATAACTCTTGACAATCCAAATGCCCCCGCTAATCAAAATTTAAAAATCTTCAACAAACCATTTCCAAACCATGCATCTAATAGTAACACAAATCAAGATACCTCAGCCAAGGAGAAGAGTGTTCATGAACTCCATGCAGTTTTCAACTCCCAACCAAAAGCTTCTATCGAGGAAATTCTCAATCGCCTCTTCACTAACGCAGGATCTGCACCCCTACACCCCATCAAGACAAGACGATAACCTTGCCATTCCTTTACCCATAAAGGAATTAACCGCCTAGAGTCCTCTTCTCATGAATGAGTCTTCTTACACCACATCCCTGCAAGACTGTGAGCGGATGTTATCTAACTTATCTATTTCCCAAACATCTCCTTCCACCACTCTTGCTGCAATGTAAGAAGGCTTGCCACTTTTTTCACCTTTAGAGGAGAAACCCCTTGAGCCTACATCACAAAACTCCTCAATCATAATGGATCCCCTCGAACATGCCCTCCTACCTATTAGTTCTTCATCACCTAAATCTTTCCAGCAACCGAATTGACCTCTTAGTACCCATTGATACAGTGCCTCATTTACCCCTATATCACACCCACAGTGGACCGGGATCACAACCCATCTCTCTTCCATACCAAGGTTCCTGTTCACACGTGAAGAGTGTCATCCCTCAAAAGATAGACGAGTCCTATGGGAGCGTTTGAGTACACCATGCTCTACTCAAATGCAAATGACCGATCTAGACACCTCTAACATATACCCGAGGTGTTTACAAAAGCTCAAAATGCCTATGTCCTCATCTTCACCCCCTCATCTCTACCAAATACCTCATCCACCTCTATTAACCTAACCAAACCTTCCCCTACGCTTGGGACTTCACCAATACCCAGCCTAACACACCCACCTAAACGGTTAGATTTATCCAAAATAAAACCGTCCATCCACCTAGAGACAGACCCAATCTCCTCAAGTCCAATCTATGCCTCTCACAACTAAAACCCTCGCCGTCACACCTACCTTCTATATTGGGACCTCACCCCTCCACCTTGCCTTAATACATCATACCTCTTGCATTTTCTTTAAAATGACCTACACCTTCTGCACCCATACAAAGATCCACGGGTGTATCAACACCGTCACCCCAAGTATCCTGTCCACCTACCAACCCTAAACAAACTCCATCATCAAAGGATTTGTTTGCTATCACTCCTCTTTCCCCGTGGTTGTTTCCTGCCACCACGTCATCTGTGGCCTCATCATCTAACCAGCTAAACATGACTTCTACGCCAAAGAAGCCATGTTTAGTTAAATCCAATTATCAAAACCCCTTGTCTAAACCACCACCCGTACGAACCAACCATACCCAACCATTACCAAAACCCACCCAATCAATAGCCTCATCTTCCTCTGACTTTGACCCGCTCAAAGGATCTTACGCCAAGATCCTTGATATGTTGGTGGAGAATGCGACCATTTCCCTACCCCCACTCAGACCCTATGATCCATCTAAACCTCGACCTATAGGTTATGATGAGTCTAAAATCTGTGCTTACCACCGCACACCAGGACATGATGTGGAGGGATGCAAAGCTTTGAAAGCCATCCTTCGTCAGTCACCTATCTCGGATAGAAAGGTTAAGAAAGACAACTTACAAAGGGAGAAACCTTTAGCTTCAATCCCCTCTCCTATACCACCTGTCCCCGCCTCACCAAGATCTATCATTATTGCAACCCCACCTCTCGAAGACAATGACTTATCCCTGCCATCTTCCTCCTCTCATGTTCATGAGATCAACATGATTAGTATTGCTACTCGAGGGTAGAAAAACAATGGGAAAGCTAAAGAAAGCACACCTGCGGCCTCTCTTTCTCCGTCCACCATCCCGATCGCACCACCACCTAAAGTGGTTATTCGTGGACCTACCTACCCCATCTCTGATGTATTTTCCCATCGTACCATGATCAAACAGCCTTCACCAATCACTTGTAAAAATGACACTTTGTATGATCTCGATTCAAACCTCTAAATCTCATCGACAAGCTCTCATTGAGATCCTTCAAGGGATAGAGGTCTTACCTAACGAAACCTTTCCCATCACTTCCATCTTAACACCCAACCACGTCCCTCTCTCACCAAACAACCTACCTCCACAACCATTTCGTCCCTCGTAGATCAAGCCGCTGGCACGGTTTTCTGAAGAAGAAATTGTTGTCTTTGGTGCAGAAGATCCTGATCCCACTCTTTTCATCTCGGCTTACGTCCGGGACATCCGGGTACGTCGTGTTATGATTGACAGGGGTGCTAGCCTAAACATCATCTCTTCTAAATCCTTCCAATAAATGAATATCCCTTCTAGTTGCATGTGTGCCAACCCCACCATGTTGCGTTCATTCAATGATGTTATTACTTCTACTTTAGGCACCGTGATCCTTAACATTCGTGTAGGGCCACGTACCTTACCCGAACTCTTCTATGTCCTTGAGGGAGAATTCCAATACAACATGTTGTTAGGCCACCCTTGGATCCGGGCTATGGGATGCGTTCCCTCCACCTTACATAGATGCATAAAATTCAAGTATGAGGGGAAGTCATACACCGTAAAGCCGACGCCCCCTTCAAAACCTGTAATATGTTATATCGCCCTAATGATGTGCTTGTACCAGTCAAGGAACCCATTCATCTAACCCAACCATCTACTTCACCCACACCTCAACCATCCACCTTAGCCGCACCTACACCTTCAACCAATGAAACCGCCGCCGCAAATACCACTTCCTTCCCCACGGACAACATCCAAATCTCATATCCCTTGGTAGATGTTTTTCAACACCTTACGCTGGGAAGTATCACCTATATAATGTTAGCACTTTCCATAACCCACAGGAGTAGGGACAATTACATGCACATCCTACCTACGACCGTCGTGTGGGGAGGTGATCTCCTACGGACCGCCTAATTTCCGCACCAACCTAACGTATGGGGTGTCGACGAATCTTCTGCATACCCTAAACCTCTCCTTGGTGTGGTTCCCTTCCAATCTAATTTTCGTATCTAACAAATCATCATTTCGCCCTCACCTTCTTGACTCGCTGTGCTTGGAAAGGTTTTGGTTTCGGTCTTTATGAACAAGGCCGATATACAATCATTCCCGTGACTACATGCAAACATAAAGATCATAGTGGTCTTGGATTTTCTACAAACACTTACACCAAAGAAACCTCATGTCGGGCTTATATCCAGGAAGACAACGACATTACCTCTTCTGAACCATCATCACCTATTTTTCCATCTTCACCCATAGAGTCGATAGACCCGGAATCTATCCCTCCCAACTTTTTTTTTCGTAAATGCTATCTTTCTGGGTCCTCTCACTTATCAACATGATAATGAAGACCCATATTCTCTTCCCCTTCGTATCCAGACATGATCGAAGAATACTCGCCTTCAATTAATGTTGTTGAGTGCCAAGATGATGACTCCATCCTCACTTACCTTGGCGCGGACGACTCTTATATTCAACACGCCTTACCATCTGAAACTCAAACCATATTGAATGAGTCGACTATAGAAATCAACATCCACACAGAGGACGATCCTCACATTGTGAAGATCAAACAATATCTTAACGCATCAGAACAAACTACCTTCACTACCTTCCTCCGTGCCCGCAACCAAGCTTTCGCTTGGTCCTACGCTGACATGCCAGGAATCGATCCTGACATTGCTGTCCATAACATTACTCTGAAACCCGACTCCAAACTAGTTAAACAGAAACTGAGAAAAATACATCCACGCATTGCCCTCTTGGTCAAAGAAGAGCTTTAACAACTCCTTTTTGTTTCCTTCATCTTACCTATTGACTATCCTCAATAGATTTCTAACATCGTACCTGTCACTAAAGCGATGGGGGGACTTTGGATATGTACGGATTTCCGAGACCTTAACCTCGCTTGCCCAAAGGATGAATTCCCCCTACCTAGTATTGATCAACTTGTTGATCTCACTGCAGGCCATGAGATGCTTTCTCTCATGGATGGCTTCTCGGATACAATCAAATTTTGGTAGCCCCGGCCGATCAACATAAAACCACCTTCATTACTCCTTGGGGAACCTTTTGCTATCGTGTCATGCCGTTTGGCCTTAAGAATGCTAGTGCGACCTATCAGCGGGCTATGACTTACATTTTTCATGACATTATGCACACTATCCTTGAGGATTATGTCGATGATCTTCTTGGCAAATCTAAACATCGTAGTGAACATCTCGATGTTTTAACCATTATTTTCGATCGCCTATTACAATACTGTGTTCGTCTTCAACCAAATAAATGTGTATTTGGTGTCCTTTTGGGAAAACTCCTTGGTTTTATCATCTCTTTGCATGGCATTGAGGTTGATTTGGCAAAAGTCAAAGCTATCCTAGAAATGCCCCCACCCACTAACCTCAAACAATTGCGTAGTTTGTAGGGAAAACTCCAATCTATCCAGCGTTTTATCTCATAACTCTCGGATCGATGTCAACCTTTCCATCATCTCCTTAAAAAGGACATTGTCTATCAATGGAGCAAAGAGTGCCACCAAGCCTTTGAGGCTCTTAAAGCCTATCTCTTGCAGCCACCCGTGCTTGTCCCACCTCAGGACGATCACCCTTTCTACCTTTACCTTTCTGCCACCGACCATGCTTTAGGAGCCATGCTCACACATCGTGACTCTGAGCATCGAGAACAAGTAGTTTATTACATAAGCTGTACTCTTGTGGATTATGAGACTAGGTATACACATGTAGAAAAGTTGTGCCTAGCCCTATCATTTGTGGCCACCAAAATCTGACATTACCTCTTGAATCACAAAACTTTTGGCATCACCAACGCTAACCCCATACATTATATGTACGCTAAACCTCATCTAAACCAATGCATCACCCGATGGCTTATGCTACTCGCTGACCTCAACCTTGAGTTTGTACACCAAAATCAGTCAAAGGACAAACTATCACGCACAACTCGTGGAAGCCCCTTTACCCGGGAATAATTTAACAATTTTACTTTCCCGATGAGCTCATCACAACTCTTTCACTCGGTGATGTGTCATATCTAATGACACTCTTCCTCGATGGATCTAAATGCTAGTGCGGTGGAGGGATAGGTGTTGTTCTCCTCTTGAAGGTGAACCTATGCCTCTTTCATTCAGCTTGATTTCCCTGCACTAACAACACAAATGCGGAATACGAGGCCCTTGTTTTGGGTCTCCATGTTACGTTACACTTAGGTGTGAAGTCTATTAATATTTTCGGTGACTCTCAATTGGTAGTAAATCAAGTTCTTGGCATCTACCAATGTAAAAATGAGAAACTTCAAAAGTACAAACATTATGTGGATTCACTTTTGACCTTATTTTCTCATTATTCTATCCAAACCATATTCCCCACTCAACTAATAAATTGTAGATACTATGGCTTGCTTGGCCTCGCAAATTCTCGCCTCACCAACTAACTCGGACATATTTTTCTTGGTCCAACAACTCTTTGCCCCATCTTACTTAGTTCCGGATGTTTTTATGGTACATAATGTATCTACTAATTTGCAAGATACAGTATCACCGGTTTCACGACTACCTTATAACCTCTCGTTCTACCACCTAACCTTAATAGTAATGGCAAACGTGCTTTTCTTAAAAGTGTTTCTTGTTATGTCATCATGGGGGAACTCCTCTATAAATGTGGATTCGATGGTATCCTCCTTCGCCGTCTAACCGGTGCTGAAGTCACTCATACCACCCAACAAATCTACGGTGGACTTTGTGGCGGGCACTTTAGTGGCCTCGCCATGGCCAAGCGGATCCTTCACCTAGGGTATTATAGGCCTACTCTCAATAAAGACTGTTGCGAATATGTTAAGCATTGTGTTATGTGTCAACAACATGCCAACCTTCAACATACTCCTAGCCACCCGCTACAGGTCGCACGAGATCTTTGGCCTTTCTCACAATGGGGTTTAGACCTTATTGGTGAGATTCACCCGCCTTCTTCGCAACGTCACCGTTGGATAATCACATCAACTCAATATTACACTAAATGGGTGGAGGCCATTCCACTCATTTCAACCAAAAAGAAAAAATCGTAGAGTTCATCAACCATCACATTATCTGTCGTTTTGGTGTTCCTCATCGCCTGATAACAGATAATGGAAAATCTTTCAAAAATAAGTTGTTACAAGACCTTTGTGACAACTTTGGTATCAAACTTAGCTTCTCATCACCTTACTATCCACAAGAAAATGGTCAAGCCAAATCTTCTAACAAAACCCTAACCAAAATTCTCATGAAAGTCGTTAACGATTCTGGAAACAATTGGCCTGATCACATCCCCTTTGCCCTTTGGGCTTATCGTACCAGCATTCGTACCTCCACTAATGCCACACCATTCTCTTTGGTATATGGTACCGAGGTTGTCTTACCTCTCGAAGTAAAATCCCTCCCTAAGAATATCTCTCCAGGATATTCTCACCAATGATGATTTCCTCCAAGAGCGGTTAGCCCAATTAGAGGTTTTTGACGAGCGTCGTCTTACAGCTCTTGACCACCTTCAAATCTATCAAAAGCACATCAAGCGTGCTTATGATAAGCGAATTCATGAGCGTACTTTTAGATTGGTGATCTTGTCCTCAAATAGAATCAACATGTGACCAAACTACAAAAGAGCAAACGTGGAAAATTTGCTCCTAATTGGATTGGGCCTTACATTATCACTCACACTTACGGATCAGGAACTTACCGTTTAGCTTTGCTTAATGGTAAACTTAAGCCTAAACCCCTTAATGCCTTGCATCTCCGACCATTCTACTGTTGAATTTAGTGTTACATCACTTCTTATCTACCTTGCGCTCATCCCTTGAGCTCATTTACCACCTCATATAGTTTGTTTCATGCATCTCAAAGTAGAATCAACCTCACGTGGTTTGATCATCACCTTCCTCTTAAAGATGTCTTCCCCTTTTTAGTTTGGTCCATGACTTAAAAGTATAAAAATAACAAGTTCTCAATTATACAATTCTGGGATATTCTTGAGTCAAACTTCCTGCAAAACTAGATGCTTCATGTCAAATAGACATCTAGACCTCTAAGCTATAAACTAGATTGTTCCCTCGAAGGACAGCTATGTGCAAATCCGCATCTGCTATTATAAACTAGACTGTTCCCTCGAAGGATAGCTATGTGCAAAGCCACATCTGCTACTATAAGTAGACTGCTCCCTCAAAGGACAGCTATACAAAGTCAGCCTCTATCAGAAGCTTTTCGCATTGATCAGCTTCGTGAAGACCTCAAGAACAACAAAATGCATATCCCATATAGACTTCCCACATCGATCAGTCTATATCCAAAAAATAAAAGCAATATTCAAAAGAAATTTTGAGTCATGGACTTGTCTATTCAGGTTTGGTTCTCTTTCGTCGAATAAACACCTTATAACAAGTTCTCTCGTGCCCCAAATATACCATTCACCTCACCTCACCATTCTTCAAAACAAAAAACTCAAGGGACGTGACATATATCCGATATATTGTGATTATACAACTCTTTTCACCTATCGACTTCTCGCCTATGCAAGGTACCTAGGGATTCAAGCTCATCCTCCGATAATACGTGGTTTGTTTTGCTCTTTTCAACTACGGGACATTTTTACCTCTTTTACCCGAATCTGGGATTATATGTTGACCTTAATTAGGACATGGTTCCCTTATGCTTGGGTAAGCTAACCCTCGCTTCATCTATACCTTACCAACTCCAACAACCTTACCCTACCAATATCAAAAATTTTACCAACCAACAAATTGCCTAAACACAACCAAATTGCCTAAATTCATCTCTCCCTGGTCCTGAGGGAGAACTACATCGGTCTGAGGCCCCTCCTTGCTTTGTGCAATGGGCTATGTAGGCAGCACTTAGGAGACATGGGGTCTCCCAAGGTTAGCTCGACCATCCCCTACCATAACCTATCATGTGTTGTTAAAATATAAATGATTTCGCATATTTATATTGATAACACTCACCTTGGTCTTTTATCAATTCAAAACATTCAAAACACAAACATTCTTATTATTATTGTAAACTCAAATCAACATACATATTCAGTTTTATTTAGATGTTAAACAAATACATCTTCTCTATCATCGACACGCAGGTCGGCATCCTTATTTATTCTTCTACCCCTATGAAATTCACTTAGACCCTTGCGCCTCATCCCGAACCAGGTGGTGATCGTGATCATCGACGCCGCTCACCTGGCCTCTCCATCCTCAAAGGTGCCACTGCTATTGGTTCCTCCCACTGATCCACCAATCTCTCCTGTAACATATGAATATGCCCTCTCGCATGGAGGAATCTCACCTCTAGTCTCTCCACTCGTGACTGCAAAACCACTAACAATCATGTTGTCCCATTCACCTGCGTTTGAAGCTGGTGAACTAAACCCTGCAGGTGATCTCTCTCTGCTGTAATCACAACTATATCAGGATGATCGGCCCTCTCACGTGTACCTCGTAGCTCTACTACCCACCATAATCTATAAGCCTCTGTCACTCCTACATCCATTACCCCGGGATCACCGCTTTGTCTCTTCTCGGTCCTTCTTGAGGTGTCGGCCGGGGAGGTGAGAATGCCACCTCGGTGTTGATCCTCATGTATGGTCTATAAGCCATGGGTATATCCTGAACAAATCCAAATTGTCGCCGCACGTGATCTAGAGGAATCCTCTCATACTCACCCTCGGCTCGTGTCTCGCAATCCACCTCAATCACTCTACACCCCTCAAATCCTCAGCTATGTTCTCCATCACCATATAGTTCTCGTAAGGCCTCCAACGGATATCCGTAATCGTCACCATCTCCCACATCTACCTATAATACTCGACGTCATCTGTCACGGCCTTAGATCTCGCCTCTTGCTTTGTCTGGAACCCATCATCTGAATCCCAACCTCTGCACTCCTGTCTCTCTTCCTTGGATTGGTCGGCCTATTGGTCGCACACACACAATGTGTTCATAGGCCCAACAATGTAATAAGTATGCACAATCTAGTGTAGTCCTATGATTTCACCTGCAGGCCCATAAACCCCTGCATAGCTCCGCCAGATATGCGGGTGCCCATGCAAAAGTCACACTCCTTTCTATCATTTCCCAAATAATACACATCAATGATTTTGGAAATCTTCCCCCATCTCGCCCTCGGTAATGCATAATACCCCACCGCTATCATTAATACCACTGCCAACCTTGTTGCCTCAGGGTGTGCTAAAACATTATACCATAAGTGAATGTCAAACTCTTGTATGTCAAATCTCATGCAAATGACCAAATATCATTGTTATCGCTCCCCGCGCCACGTTAGGCCCTGCCTGATACACTGGTCTTCCTGTAATTGGGAGTCTCAAAATTCGAACACATCTTCTAACATCACTATCATCTCCCCTGTTGGTAGATAGAAGGTATTCTTTTCTAGATTCCATCTCTCAATCAACGCCTACAACATAGCATGATTGCATGCGATTCGTGAATAATAGTGGATTCCACTTAACCCCACATGGTTTATCAATGCCCACTCAGCTGGTGTTACATCTGCTCGGACCCGTGACAACAAAGCTGGCACCCTATCATTCATCCTCAACCCTGCCTCTGCTTGCATACATCAAATCAACAAACAACAAATCAATAAATAAAATCCCCAGGTGTTTTTTATCACATTCTGGAATTTTACACAGTAACCGATATCGGTTATAGATAACCGATACCAGTTACCTAACCGATACTGGTTATCTTTAAATGATATCACCATCCTTTATCAATTCTATACACCCTGCTTAAAAACACCACCTACGATAATTATTCGCTTGTTTACCCCTCTCTGTACCCACAAACATACCCGAAACCCCTGATTACCTACCCCATAACACTCACCCCATCCCAAACCCTTGCCTATCACCTTTTATTTTTCATCTCTACCCACTTACCTTCTCTCATCCTATTCATAAACATGCAAGAATTGAATTTCAACCAAAACTTATACCTCTTGGGATGTAGCAGCTTGAGGTGGAACCTGTCTTCCCTCTCTTCTCTGCCCACTGGATGCTTCTCCTTGTTCATCCATGTTCACCACCCTCTTCAATATAACTTTCCTTTCTACCTTCTTAATCTAAACCCACACTTACTTTACATGTCTCTTTCCACCTTATCACTCAATTCTCCCATGCAATTACCTGTATAAGCCGTAAACAATGTCGCATTCTCATATTTAACTTGTTGCATGACTCTAAAAATAAGAACTTAAGTTACCTCCCAAGCTTTTCTATTTTTAGAAAAGCTTGTTTTAGCATAACCGATATCGGTTACCTAACCGGTAATGGTCGAATGACTACCGACATCGGTTACCTAACCGATATTGGTCACCTCTCTCCCTTTGGTTATCCTAGGCCATTTCTTTTTTTTTTGCAAATTTTTGGTGGCGCCCGCCTCTTTTCCTTGCATAATGACATAGTTATCAATATCTATCATCGAATACCATCAACACATATGCAAAACTTCATCAACATCATTTATATATACATCAAATTTCAATACCATCGACAAAACACATGAAACATTCTAATACATGCATCAAATCAAAAAATTTACACACCATGTGGAGCAAACTCATCTATATATCATCATCAAATCAATGTCAAAATATACAAATTGCCCTGCATGGGGCCTCTGTGATCTAAAAATACAAAGTTAACACGCAAGCCGCTGTCTCTATCAAAATCTCGACTCGGCTCATAGGCCGGTCTCTCATGTCAAAAATATACTCAGCTCGCAGGCTGGTATCAACTATACAAAATGTACTCGGCTCATAGGCCGATATATACAACAAAAATGAATAAATAAATCCTATGTGGGCACGCAGGCCTCTATATACACACTCGGTTCGTAGACCGGTGTCTCTATCAAATCAGAAAAACCCGGGCCTGCTCCCGGTGACTCGGCTCTCTCCCCTCCTCGACTCATCTCTCGGTGGCCTCGTGCGATCTCACCTCCTACCCATCACTGACCCACCGGCTGTGGCTGCGGCCCCCTGTGACCTGTGACTCCGGGATGTCTCCGCCCTGTGAGCCACATATGGCTGATAGTCGGCACCGGTACCATCTAGCACGTCCTGATAATATCGGGCCTCCGCTCTCACCTCCATATATCGGGCCCGTGCCACCATGGCTGGTGGGGCTGGTCCCCTGGCTCCTAATAGAAGTGGCCCCCGACTACTACCATACACCCGATGTGCCCGAGGCGGTGCCTCGTACTGCACTACACTGTGTCTTAGGCGTTTCTGCTTGCTTGTGTTAGTGCCTGTGGCTATGCCTGTGCTTGTCCCCGTGCTCGTCTTGGTGCTTGGGCTAAGCGCCCCTTTGTAGAACCCCAATTTGTGCTCGCGCAGAGTAAGCTACCCTTGTAATAAATTTTGCTGCACTGCCCAAGAGACGGTCCCTCTCCACTATAACAGCCACCAAATCTGGCTGTGTGGGCTGTGCTCTCATGGCTGCTCTCTTCGCTCACCAAACCAAAAATGAACCTGTCACACCGGCATCATCCACCGTATCATCCGCCGGTCTCTCTGTGACCCAGACTGGGTCCAATGGCTGTGGAGGAGGCAGTGGTGCCTCTACATCCTCCCTCCGATACTGTGGGAAGGGAGGTGGCTCGTCCTATCATAGACCCAACTGTCGGCATACCCTCTCTAGGGGAATCCGCTCATGCTCCCCGGGTCTCCATCTAGCTATCCAGAAGATATACTGGATCCATCGTAGCTGCACTCGGGCTCCTCCTCGGGGCTGATGGCCTCTGTATGGCCTCCATATAATATTGAGTGTGGTCAGGCCCTCTAGTATATGCCGGTAGTATGCCACATCTTGCCCTGTAATCACCGCTCGTGGCTGGCCCATGACCCCCAACCACCTCTGGAATCCATATTTATACACTACATATGGCCCCGGTCTGCTTTGGGGCAACCCTCTTTGAGTCGTATATAGACAATATGCTCGTAGGCCCAGTAGTGTAACAAAAATGTCGAACATATACCAAATCACCTCATACGGCGATAGCCCCAGAGCTCTCTGTATAATCGCACCGAGATACACTTTGGTGCCCATGCATGCAGGTGTGCTCCTCCACCATCTCATGTCATACTCCCATCAAATCCCGTGGGAAGTGGCCTCCCTCTGAGTCGGGAAGGGTGAAGCGGGTGATACCAATCATCATCGACATGGCAAGCCGTGTCTCCCTCGTCTATATGCGCACGATACATATCGCCATAGCATATGCTCACACTATGATATGTAATCAATGGGGTTGCATCCCCAAATACCTGTAGGATGCTGTCCATCACTGTCTCGACATCCACCTGGAACACTACCTCACCAATGATTGATAGTCTCAGGATGCGATACACATCCTCAAGTGTGACCGTTATCTCTCCAAGGGGAGATGGAAGACATTGGTTGCGGGATCCCATCTCTCGATGAGGGCAACCATCAAGATGTGGTCCCTATCCACAGCCCTATATCTCTGGACTCCGCCAAGTCCAACCTCCCACATGATCGCCACCGTGTGCTGCAATCACATGTGGCCGCATCCGCCCGAGAGAGGTGGCATCCGATCCCGCATCGTCGTCATTTCAAATGGGCGCATGCCTACAAAACAACACACTCCATCAGCCTACCCTTTACAAAACAACTACCTTAACCCTCTATACTCACTCCCCACCCAATAACCCCAATATCACTATCCCCACCCAACAAACACCTACAATATCCCCTTTACCTATTCCACAACCTACAAAGCCTACCCCACTCATACGCCACCTGCTTTATTCTCGTCCTCTAACTATATCCCACCCATTTAACCCCTCCCCCAATTCATTCACAACCCATAACCTATCCTACCCGCATCGGTCCTCGACCACCCGATTACCCCCTACCCCACTCACCTTTCCTAGTCACTCTACCTTCTCCCCCTTCACCCCAAAACTCTATCCTACCCGCCTACAACAAATCAATATACCTACTTTCACAACATTACCTCCTGCCCATAATGACCGGTACTGGTCACACACGACCACCGTCGATCGACACATGACCGACACAAGTCTCGGAACCAACTAACCTTTAGTTGTGACCACTACCCGTCACTGTCTGATTTCGGGGCCGGATCGAAAACGACCCCCAAATCCCCTTTTTTTTTTTTACCTATCTACCCAGCCCAATTGCCTACAAACTTACCCGCCCTACCGTGTTGACTTACCTAACATATCTACCCACTCCATTTTACGATTTACCTTCATTTATTCCTTATTTTATCACATTTTAGATTCCTACCCCAAAACCCACATCCTAGCTAAATTCATCAACTTCACACAAATAGGGATTTAGAACCTACCGGTACGACTACACGTCGTCGCGGTGGGATAGGTGGTGGTGGTCCAGCTCCTCCCACACCTCCTACTCCTCCAGGTTGTGCCATAGCTCCAAATCTCCTCAGCAGGGTCCTCCACCAATCAAACTCTGCCTCCTGATCACTGGGGCCTACCAATCACTCACTCCTCCACTCAACTAGTGCCAACTCAGCCCACAAACTCAACAAAATCAATTCAAAACTCAGACAAGCAAAAGGTTAGTACTCAAATTGACAATGTGAAAATGACAGTCGTATTTTTCTTTTTATAGGTTTTGACATATAACCGATGCCGGTTATGGCGCGCCCTAGAAGACCGGTATCGGTCTTGTGACCGATATCGGTCACTCATAACCGATATCGGTTACCTATTTACTTAACCTAACTCCCGCCCTTATCCACCAATCTCCATTTTTCACCACCTCACCTACCCCCAGCTTTGCTAAATAGCCTTATTTTGAATTCATCGGCCCGACCCAAGGCCACACTTCTAACCAATCGGTCCGACCTAAAGTCACACCCAACCAATCGGCCCGACCCAAGGCCACACCCAACCAATCGGCCCAACCCAAGGCCACAACCAACCAATCAGCCCGACCTAAGGCCGCACCCAACCAATCGGCGACCCAAGGCCACAACCAACCAATCGGCCCGACCTAACACCGCAACCACCCAAACGGCCCGACCCAAGGCCGCAACCAACCAATCGGCCTGACCCAAGGCCGCACCAATTAAGTACCTCGACCAAGACCCGCAATTTACGATTCTATCATGTAGCTATTTGTTCCATCGAGCTCACCTGTTCGTGTTTTAGCATAACTAGGATACTTGACTTGTTCAGCCGACCAGCCTTGCCTAGACCAAGACCGTGACATTTATTTCAACCAAACCAACCATTTGGTACTGCCGAACATGCCTAAACGTTTGGTACCTTATCCATTATATCCCCCGGAGCTACTTCCTATGCCTTAGATACTGGATTATATCAACCTTGTTTGGATAAACTATCGACCTTTGCCTATGAATTGCCTATTTTCTCTTCAACTTGTGTACCCTGGTCGCACTACTGCATTTCAACGTGCGTCGGCTTCTTTGAACTTACCCCACCATCTTACCATCATCTCATCATAATTCACCCTTTATCAACCCTATCCCTGATTTCATGTCGCCTCAATCGTGATAGATTTGAGGGGATTACCTATACCCTTAACCGGGTAACCACTTTTTTTTTTGTCAAGAGCTTTAAAATACAAGCTACATGACAACAAGGGGAAAATGTAGACACCAAATTTGGGTCTTATGATGCCCTTTACCCCGTATCTCGTCCCGCAACCTAACCCTACCTCACCACCTAAAACCTTACACACCTAATGATTTATTAATTACCTTATAATTAATAAATCCACATCTTCAAACCCACCACCTCATCTCACCACCTCACCATGACCTAGCCTTAACCCTAAACCAACCTAATTAAGACCTATGACTTGGTCCAGACCCACACCCATGACTCATCACTCCTCACCCGCATCAAAACAAACCTAATAATAACTTGACCAAGCCCACAACTAATCCCTCGGAGAAAAGGAGGGAAATATGGCTATTTTACTAAAAATAGCCACTTTGACCTAACCGACATCGGTTCTACTCGACCGCCATCGGTTCCCTATTAATGACCTCCCCCAACCAAAAAGAAAGGATCCGAAATTCATTTGGGCAAAAAAAAAAGAGAAGTGAAACAAGCGAAGAGGTTGCAGAGAAGAGCATCGAGCCAAAGACTACAACTGAGCAACTGGATCACTGTCACCCTCATTCAAGCATTAGAAAAGACTGAGGCTAGCTTCATCAGCTCGCTTTCTAATACCGGATCATCCCAACTAAGCCTTCTGCGCCACCACATTCCTTGGACCTGTATCTTCATCAGGAACTACTAGTCCTTCCCAGACAAAAATGAGTTCTTCACAATCGATCTGATCTCTCTACGGTATGTGCACACCTTCCCAACATTCAACAAGTATTCCTCCTACCCCTAACCCTTATCTGTTTCTCAAGAGAATGAAAGGATAGAAGCAACTCTATTCCGGAACGGAAACATTCTGTATGAAACAATGCAACATCAAGTGACTAACAACATGGTTACATGTGTCGATATAGTCCTCAAGACGAGATGGATAAGTGGGTGTAGGAATTGGCCCTAGTAGAAAGTGTGAAAGACCCTCATAGAAAAAGTAGCATTCCATAGAATCACACGATGATGTTTAGTTCTCTTTCTCAAGAAGAAGTGGAATAGGTTGTAATGTGATCCTATGATGCGCAAGTATGGAAAGAGCATCCTCCATGAAGTGGAAGTGGAAGCAAGAAGTGCAAGGTGCACAATAAAAGGGTGTGTGGATACAAGAAAGGTGGTAAGATGTTGGAATCAATAGAGAATGTGCCCCGATACAAAAAGAAAAATGATAACCCTTGATTTTTGGAAATTTATAATGTAGGGAACTTACAAAAATGATAATACCATCATGTAACATGCAAAATATTGTGTAATTTTGATTAAAGAAGTTATCAAAACTGAGCAATTGGTCAAACGTTATAGCCAAAAAATTATTCTCGCAATCGATGGAAAAAGAAAATATGCCCGACAAATAGATGAAAAGAGTTCCCAAAACACGTGCAAAAGGACTTATATTTTTACTTATTCAAAAAGACATCACATTTCAAATAGGATTTACTTTTCTTGTGAGGGGTATTTTCCTCCTACCAACCCCCGAACCTCACCCTCCATATATGATGCTCGGAGGAAGGGCATACATTAACAATAAAAATGAGTCCAAAATGATTATAATGCCAAGAAATGAATGCTTTTCACCTTAAAACATTAAAAGGGTATTATTTTCACCTCCAAAAAATACTAAAAGGAATGGGCGTGGACCAATCTAGTTGATGGTTGACTAAGCTAAGAGGCCAATGTACAAGTTAAGTGGTGGACTTTCGATTTGAGGACATGTTGGGTTCGGATGCACTGAGTTGAGTCAGTTTAGGTGAGCACGTCGTATCAAAAAATAGGTCCACATGTGAAGGGTCAAAGCTGCCTATTGAGTATTGAGCAATGGTGAGCTGATGCCAAATGCCAAGGGGTCTCAGTGGCTACATAGTTCTACGTGTTGTCCAAGTCAAGATGTTGTTATAGTGGCCACATGTACGAGCTATCGGTCGGAAGAGCACGAATGTTGAGGAGATAGGTAATGGCCAAGGTATAACCACCGGGTAGAATGCAACTACCGAGAAGAGGGAGGAGGTAGAGTTGGTGTGCCATGTGAGGATCCACTCAAAATTCTCGTAAAACAAGTGAGGATGGTTCGGACCAATGAGAGATCAAATGTGAGAATGGAAAAGTGGAGGGCACTACAAGAAACCGAGGGGCCTATTCAACCACCTCGTAGACCAAGTGACAACTTGTAAACCAGATATGAGATTCCAAAAACCACCTCACACACCAAGTGACAACATGCGGACTGAGCTCGTCTAGTCAAACTAATGCATCAATGAATTTGAAAACTAGTTCGGAAAGAAATCAATAGGATGAGAATGGTGAGAAATCTGAGTAACAAAAAAAAGAGAGAAAGGAAAGTCTATGCCGAGATAAGGAGTGTACAAGAAGACCAAACAATGCATGAGTCATGATAGTTCCAATGTAAGTAAAGGATCAAGTCATTTCCACATCACAAATGTGATCAATAGGAAGAAGTGAAAAATAGCAGAGTCATTGCAGGGGTTAGGCGGAAGGAACCAAGAAAATTGAGTCGTCAAACAAATGAGAAATAAAAAGTGATTATATTACAAGGAGTACAGGGTTGGATGATGCATGGAGAAAACTAAATTGTCAAACAATGTAAAAGGAAACTCGATACAATATAATGAATGTAGAGTCAACAAGTTGTGAGTCAAGCAACCAAAGTAATGTAATGCGAATCGAGAGATAACTCAGTGAGTTGGGGCCAAGTTGGACCTTAAGATCAAACTTTCACCCTTTAAAAACTCAAACTAGCACCATTTTGAACATACACTTTATCTTAATCTTGAACAAACATAATATGAGCACAGAGCATAACCAACAAGACACAACCCAATTACAAGATCTCTTAAAAAATGTAAGTAGAGCACAAAGAAAGGAATGAGAGATTACACATGAAACTATAAGGTAGTGAGTAGCAAGAAATCGGAAGTGAGCAACATGATTTTGATCCTTGAGCTCTGATACCATGAAAAAGGGAGGAATGACAAAGACCTAGAGGGAATCTATGCACATCAAGGAGTTACACTCAACCATGGAATGGAGTAGCTTCAATATTCAACAAACAATAACTCAACCATGAGAGCAATGTGCATGCATTAGGGGAAACAAGAACTAAACCCATGCTCATAGATCAAGAGGAGAGGTGTACATATAGGGGAGTGTTGAGTAACTCCCATGTAGAGATAATGATGCCTCCATGATGGAGAAGAGGAGTTACTTTCTGAAAGGGAATGTAACTCCTATGACACACACTTACACATATGAAATATTCCATGAGGGAATCTATCATAACTAATATAAAACCTATGATCCATTCTTAAACCTAAGTGAGATGACTCACCTAGTGAGGTGGAAAACACCTAATAAATAAATTAAAGGTGAAAGATACCACTCAAACCAACATTTACTTTGTCCTATTATTTACAACGATTCCAAATACTCTTAATTGAGTTAGTGTAAGGTTACCCAATGCAATAAACAAAATGGAAGCTTGAGGCACTAAAGGGAATACACCCACATGTTAGGGTGTAATGGTAAATGCTTAGGGAGGCTTCATTTCTATGCCCAACATTCCTATTGTTTCTCAACAACGCCAAACAAGTGTAGTCTCTTAACATCCCCGAGAGAAAAATAGGCTACAAGTTTACAAGGTGATTTCTTGGTCTCTATGGCACCTTGAAAGGTAATATCTAAACCTACACCTTCGCATTGAGACCCTCTATGAATTCTTGTCTCGGTTTTCCCAAGCTATATTTGGTTTTCTCGTTATCCTATTGTTTGAAATGGTGGAAAATACTCAAGTTTGAGTCATTATATGGATTCCTAATGCAATATTTTGCAAACAGAAGCTCGTTGAACCAAAAATATTGCGCCCACATGTAGAGGTAGCTTAGTAAAAACTTGGGAGGCTTCATTTCTATGCTTAGTGATCCCAATTCTTCTCGGTAATGTAGGTCAAACATAGTCCCTTAAGAGCCTAGAGAGAAAAAAAGGCTATAAGTTCGTCGGGTGATTTCTTGGTATCCCTAACACCTTGAAAGGTATCATATAAACCTAAACCTCTTCGTTTATACCCTTTATGAATTTTACTATATTGGTTTTCCCCTTCTCAATATGGTCTTCTTGTAGTCCTAATGTTTCCATCGGGGCCAACTACTCCGGCTTGAGTTAGTGTATGGCTACCAAATGTAATATTTTTCAAATGGAAGACCATGGCACAAAACGGACTCCTCTCACATATTTAAGTGTCTTGGTAAATGCCTAGAGAGGATTCACTTCCATGCCCAATGATCCTGGTACTTTCCAGAAATGTCAATCGGGCATAGTCCCTTAAGATCCCCGAGAGTAAAACATGTTATAAGTTCACTGAGTGATTTCTTGGTCTTCGTTGCACTTGAAGGTATCATCTAAATCTAAACCTCCATGTTGATATACTATAAAAATTCACTTTTCATTTTTCCTGATCTTGAACCGGTCTTCTCGTTGTCTTATTATTTACAACAATGCCAAATACTCCGACTTGAGTTAATGTATGGCTGCCCAATGAAATATTTTGTAAACGAAGCTTGTGGCATGAAATAGACTACACCTACACATTGGGGTGATCTAGTATATGCTTTGGGAGGATTAATTTTTTTACCCAATGATCTTGATGCATCCCAAAAACTTTGGTCATGTGTATACCATCAAGAGTCCTAAGAGTAAAACATGTTATAAGTTCGTCAGGTGATTTCTTGGTTTCTAAGGCACCTTGAAATATCTCGTATGAACCTAAACCTCCATGTTAATACCATCTCCAAATGTCTATCTTGGTTATCCCCATCTCAATTTGGCCTTCTTGTTGTCCTATTGTTTGCAACAATGCAAAATACTCAAATTTGAGTTCGTGTATTGGTGTCTATATGCACCCAAATTTGCATATGCTACATTGTTGGAAAATGGTTACAAAACTTCCCCAATGATGATTCGTGTCTTTTCTAAAGTTTTCAAGCTCCCTAAACCTCTTTGTAGCTTACATTTATAGCCAAGTTTACCCTAATTATCCATTAACTACTTTTGGCATCTTCCTCACCATTCTCGCCTTAGTTTTTAACTTTATTTGGAAAACCGCTGCCTGCTTGGGGTGGCTCTCCTATAACCGTTACCTAGGAAGGGAAGTGGTTCTATGCACTTTTATAGAAATCTTTACTTGAGAATTGACGCGTGATTACTTCACTTCAGTTCACTTTTAGAGCATGTTTCTCAACCATTTTATCTAATTTTGGGCTTGACTGATTTGTATCAACTTCCTCTTCCACTTGTAATTTGTAAGTGACTATTTAACTCGCACCTTCATGTGATGATATGGAACCCCATGCTTTCCAAGTGTGGTAGTGGAATTCCCAACAAACATTTTATAAAACCATCACTTGTTCACAAGCAAATGGATAAAGATTATTTGTGTATCTTGTCTAGTTGAGTTGTAACAATCTTGTTAGAAAATGCATAGCCAAGCTCTATTCTCTTACTTTATCTTTCTTTTTCCTGCATTTCCACCACTCTACCATCAAGTGACATTGATCCAACGCTTTCTCCTTGTTGTTTCTACTAAATTCCCATCATCATGGACTCATGTGAACACAAGAGATTGAAAAGACAAACTGAGGGGACACAAAGGCACCACAACTGGATTGCCACAGTACTGCAAATACCAGGTTGGAGTTATAATTAGGTTTCTTTAATTCTTTGTTGAAAATATTATTCATATTATTCATTATAGTAGAAAAGGCATTTCATTATGTTATAATTGAGTAGTTACGTGATGAGATCAATTCTTTCAACAAATCCTTAAATTCCTTTTCCTATCTCTGTAGATTTGCAAAGAGGTGATTCTAGAAGAAAGCTTCTGTGTTAGTTTAGAAATCAACCAAAGCATCATCCCATATAGAAAATCCTCCATAAAAATCTTCTTTACTTTTTTGGGGAAGTTGTAGGGGAGGAGAATATTTTGAGAAGCTCTGATTTCTTCTTGTGCCTTTGAGGCAAAATAGAAGATTTAATTCAAATCAATAGTTTAGAGAAGATTTTAATTGATTAGTATAGATTTAATTACACCATTACACAAGTAAATAACTACATCTGGTTATTTATCTGTATAGGATTTATTTGTTAGATTAGAAGCTTTCCATTTCTTCATTTCTTCTAAATTCTAGAAAAGCACAAAAATATTTCTTTTGTTAGATTAGTTGCTTTGTATTTTTTATTTCTATTACATTCCAAAAATATAAAAAAACATAGTGTAGAATTTTCTTATTTAGATTAGATTGTTATTTACCTTGATTAGATTAAAATGCTTTGAATACATACATGACCATAAATGAACCAAAACAAGATAAAACATATGCTAGTGATACATTGGTCCCATAACTGAATAGGCCTAAACTAATTAAACTCATAGATATAGGACTCCATATTCTTGTCCTCAGAACATGAGCATGATATGCTGACAAAATTGAAAAATAAAATGTTTTTAACATTGTGGCTGACAAAGCCTATGAATACTAGATTTCCCACAGCAATAGAGTCTAAACTTGTATGACCAAAAAGGACCACAACTTCCAAGAGTGTATGGTTGTGAACCACGTGTGCCTCAATCGCAAGGGCCCAAAGACAAGATAGGAATTGACACAAGATTATGCTCATTATTCGTTATGTCATCCCCACTTCCACCATAAATTGTTAGAGAGTTGAATGTTCTGAATGAAGAAGTTCACCGAGCCCTCACATTTTGGACCACTCCACCTAACCACCCATAGAACTAGTGGAACCATGCCTCTCTTTCATTCATTCCATGACCTTGTCTAGAAATCATTACGAGGCACCCATTAGTTTTCCATGTATCTTAAAACCATTAAAAGGAATTTCCTCAGAGCTCGATATTGATTGGAGTCTTTGTGTGGCCATCCTTTCCAATCCATTTATCGACCCGTTCACATTAAAAGGGCCTTCTTTTCCCTTGACGATAAGATCCCGATATATTGCGCGTTAAAGAATTTTTTTCCTTGATATCTTAGTTGTCTGATTCCCACATATTTTTTTCCATATACCACATACTCACTATAATTCACCATCCATAGCCATAAACATCTTCCACATCAGTTTTCTGGCATGACCTCGGCAGGTGTCGGAGTGCGGTTGAAGGTTGCGTGTCGATTTTCATCCGTACAAATTAGTGAACCTAATGTGAAGAGCTAGTATCTTTTCATTTCCATTTATTTCATCCATATTCTCTCTCTCCCATTATTCTACGGGTATTCATATACCCCCCAAATATGTCAAGATAGGAACATGGCCGACCCATTTTGGGTCTTGAGGCATATTACTACCAAATGGGTAGGCAACATCAATTGCCCTCACTATCTGTGTGGGTGGACAACTACTCAATTAATCTTCCATTATATCAAAATCCTCCTCCTCAAGGGACAAAAATGGCTCCTCGATTAGGATCGAGGATATTGATCAACTTACACATGGGAAACAACCTGAACTCTCAAATTCTAACAATATGACATTCACTAGAGAGTCAAGCTCCTCTCCTTGGGTTTTGTTTAGAACATAAATTAGTTTGCAATTTGATCAACTCTCTTACTTGGATGAGGATTACTTAGCACATTATGCTCAAAGTGAACAATGCTTCAAAAATATGGACCAATCTCTAGATAGGATGTAAGGATATGTTGATGTATTACTTTAGAATAATACCTCTACCCTCCCATAATAGAAAAAAATCTAATGAGGGGTGGCCAAACAACAACGAACAGTTCATAGCAGATATCACACTCCTTTGCAACCTAACAAGGTTCAACAATGTGCACTAAAACAAAACACCATACCATCATTAGGTGAGGTCATCTTGACATTGGTGGACATGGTTAGAGAATTAGAACTTTCCCAGGCTACTCATGTCTCACCTTCTACTAGGAAAGGAAGGATTCTCCATCATCCACAGAAATTTGGCCAAGTGCCTACTACGCTAAATCCTTCTTTGGTTTACATGAGCATCCATGGCCTTGGAGATCTTCACACAGATCTAACACCTTGGGTATGCCCCCTCACACCATGTACAAATACCCTGAACAAGCACCAACCGAAAGTGCATTCTCAAACACTGTCCCAACTGGTAATGCAATGTTCCTTGGTTTTGTGCCTCCAACTCCATACTGAGTAATGTCCCTATATGTACACATGTATTCCAAATCACCATAAGGGGACATGTACTCTTTTCCCGGTCCATATGGTTAGCCACAGGGGATGCCTTATTCCTCCAAAACATTTTCCCTACACCATATCAACAACCTATTCCAACTTTTCCTCCCCATCAGGGGTCATTGATGGTTGAGTCTTATGTAGTGGGGACCTACTCTGAATATCTTAAAGAGCCCCTTGACTTCACCATATGGAGTGTTATGCTCCCATGACCTCTACCAGATATTCCTAAATTTAAAGGGGAGGGATATCTAAATGCACATATCAAAACATATGCCACTGCGATTTTAGATCTCCTCCCATGAGATATTGTCGTAGAAAATAAATTCCCTAAGAATCTTGAAGTAATCGATCTCAACTAGTATTATAGGATACCTGAGGCTTCAATACATCCCTTTAAAAACTCGCGTCTAAATTCATCAAACCTTTTGACATTAACAAGTTATTGAGAACAGGAATCAAGAAATTCCTACATATAAAGCAAGAGAAAATAAGTTTGCTGCGTATTTCATCCGGAGATGGTGGCAAATCCTCTACTCTTTCATAAGTGCTTCCAACATTGATCAAACAGAGCTCTGCAATCTATTCCTTCACTCTCTTAATTGGGAAATGAAGGAAGAAGTCTAGAAATCCCCTAAGGAGTTACATAGAGGTGTTGGAAAGTTCTCTCCACATTGATCAGGTGGAAATAGACAAAGGTGGTCTAAAGACCTACAGATCAAACGAGAAATTGATCACTCCCAATTAGGGTAATTCAAGTTACCCCAACAAAAAACAAAAAACCAAGGACCTAAGGTCCTCAACAAAAACCATGGTGTTATAACTAATGGTGTTACAGACCAAGAAAAGAAACCAAATGTTGTTAACACCTCAAACACAAATAATGTCAACAACAACACAAATGGTAACAATAAGAGGAGTAAAAACTTTTCTCTTATGATCAATGCGGTAGATTTCAATTGTCCTCCGCCCCAACAAAAACAAAAATAGCAGGATGAAGTCCATAACCAATACCCAAATGGGTACCAAAACCAATATCAAAATCAAGGGCAATGACCTCCAAACTTAAATTACAATAACCAACAATTGAATAAAAATCAGAACTTTGGACCACAATAAAACACAAACCAAAGACCTCGGGATTATGATCTTGACCTATATTATGGCTTCCATGGTTTCGAGGGCATGATGTAAGAACTTTCCGAGACTCAACAAGTTCCTAAAATGCTTACTAGAGGACCAAAGGCATTTCTTTGTCAAGATGTTTTTGGAAAATCCTATGGCACCAACTCAAAACACTTGCATGGGGCTTGTATCCCCTCAAAACACACCGCTCAAGATCTTTAATGATCCCCTTCCAATGCATCCTAACAATGGTAAGTTGGACCCAACAACACAAAAAGGGTAACCCAATGGGAAAATTTGATGATGAACCTTTGAATTCATCAAAGCCATTGGTGGCACCTCCGTTGGATGATCACCAACAAACTAAGTTTGTGTATAGAGTAGAGCTAGAAATTGAACCCCAAATAAACACCACTACGAGAACTTGAGACTACTCTTCGTAGCCCATTCCTATTTACCCATCTGTGTTAGATGATGTTCCAACACTTTCAAAACTGGTGGGGGCTTATGACTTGATCAATGATTTAACAAAGACCTTTTCTCACATCTCCTTCTTGGATTTGTTGAAGAACTCCCCTGCTCATAGAGCTTATTTATTGGAAGCATTGGGTCTTGGACATTTGATCAATATCACCCCTCCTCTGGAGGTGCAAATAAATCACATAGAATTTGATGTCTATCCTCTTGGATAGCCAGAAAGAGATGTTGGATTCGTATTCGACATTAGTAAGATGTCCAAAAATGTTGATTTGGCACGTAGAGCCGATCCAGCTATGTATATAAGTTTGGATTTACAACAACTACATAAAGTACGTAATGATCGATGACGGGAAGCATTTAAAATTGTCCCCCTTTTCTTTTCTCGAGAATGTAGATTATGGAGAAACCAATTTCTCTTCGACAAGAAAAACGCTAAGAGGGTATGATAACCTTAATGCAACATCGATTAGAACCATAGTGCTACCAATTACCCTGGGGCCCAAGATGATTCTTACATAGTTTTATATTATAGATTGGGAAACCAACTATAATATGATTCTCATCGTCCCTAGATACATTGCATGAAGGTAATCCCTTCCACATTGTTTCAGGAAGTTAGATTCCTACATTTGGGGAAATTATTCATTATGTAGGGTGACTCGAAGCCCTTTGAAATTCACATGAATAACCTAAAGAAGAAACTTGGGGTTCATAATGAGTTTGATCTCCTCAAAACCAATTGAATAAACCCATGAGTTCAACCCCATAAACAAAACTAATTCCCACAACAGAATTAGAAGTTACTGGTTTGATTGAAGGCATTCCCATAATCAAATATGAAATTGGTGTTGTAGAGATAGTAACAACAAAAACACGATAAATATCATGGATCTGTTGGAGAATGATTTTCCCATTTTCCTTCCATTTGATTCCATGGGCATAGGACATGCTCTAGAAATAAGCTCTCTTCCTTACGATGGGATTTGCATGGTTCAAATCTTAGAATCAAGGGTAGAAGATACAAAAATTAATCCAAAATTATTCTTTCCAAGCAACTATTGGACTCTTAATTTTGATGGAGCAAATTTTTGTTTCGGTGTTGGGGTAGGTGTGATCCTCACTTCTCCTAAGGGGAAGGTCATGCCTTTTTCTTTCAAGATAGATTTTGAATGTACAAACAATGGTGTAGAATACAAGGCTCTCCTTCTTGGTCTCATAGTAGCCAAAAGGATTAATGCTTGTAATATTAGAGTGTTGGGTGATTCACACTAGTCGCTAATCAAGTTTTAAAGGTATATGAGACTAGGGTAGAACACTTACAGCTCTATAAAACTGTTGTACTCAACTTAAGAAAAGGTTTTGACTTCATTTCAATCGAAGCCATTCCACATGAACAAAACCTTTTGTTGATTCGATAACTTCTTCTTCTCACTTCTCATACATCCGAGAAGATAATTAGAAGATACTAACTTCATAGTTTTGGTTCATGTTGAACCCTTAGTTGAAAAAATTCCAATGAATCCGATATTGGCATATGTTGAGGCTGAGAACGAGCCTACTACCCTAGATTATGCAAGAAAACAATGAGGCTATCTTAGGGTACCTTAATGTGTATACGGATTTACATACCACACATCATAATAGAGGATTTTATCTCATTCTTAATTCTTCCTCCTATTTCGAAGATCACACAATGGACCCTTCCTCCTCGGAAATCCTTGAGATTTGTGAGATAGAAGCCGAAGGGGAATTAGAACTACCTCCGACCCCGCCCGAGTTTGAAGAGGGTAATGCCTCAAGAACACCGGTGCCACTTACCAACAAAAAATGAATTTCATATTCCATGATATTATTCATAAGATTTTGGAATCATATGTTGATGACCTTCTGGCTAAGGCTAGAAAACATTGTGATCACCCCGAGGTGCTTCGCATCATCCTCTCTCGTCTCATTGAATACGGTGTTACATTGAATCAAGAAAATGTGTATTTGGTGTGACAGAGGGAAATTACTAGGGTACATCATCTCTTCACGAGGGATCGGTGTAGATCTAGCAAGAATCAGTTAGTTCTAGAGATGATCCCACCATCAAATGATTCAGAATTAGGTCCTTTCTCGGAAAGCTCAATGCAATCCAAAGGTTTATTCTTGATTTAACCTTTGTCATTCATCTGATAAACAATTTGTTAAAGAAGGATTTCTGTAACATCTAGATAGATGAGTGTCATGAGGCATTTGAATCGGTCAAATGATTCCTTCTGTTACCTCCCACACTCATGCCTCCCAAATCATATCACCCTCTCATTTTATATTAGCAGGAAGCTACAGACATCTCATTAGCTTACATGCTAGCACAAGAAGATGATGACACATGCAAACATGCAAATTACTTCATCAGTCATACATTACTAGAATATGATAAATGTTATATGCAAGAATAAAAATAATGCCTCACTATAGTATTTGCAACAAAACGGTTAAGGCATTATATGCTTAACCAAGAAACGAGTTATTGTTAAACTAGACTATATTCAAAATTCCTAACCCAAGGTTCATTGTCCAAGAAATTTGGATGCTTCATAACCTTAATGGGATAATTTGAGTTAACTTATGTCAACTAGGAGTGCGTCAAGGAAAAATCATTGCCAACTAGTTGGTAGATAACCCATTAGATGGTGGAGAGTTAGTAGACCTAAGTTTCCCCAATGAGTGTATATACTACATAGAAGTTAGACCTCCCATTGTTGCATGTCCATGGTATTCGGATATTGTTAATTTTATTATGGACCACACATACCCTAAGGGAGTAGCTTTGTAGCGAGAAGATGGCTATGCGAAGTACATAGTTATAGAACAAGTGCTCTATCGTAGAGATTTTGATGGAATGCTTTGCTAAGGTGTGTCAATGAGGAAGAGTCTGAAAAGATCCTCTATGGAGCCCATAGTGGGGTTTGTGGAGGTCATTTTGGAGGACATGTAACCTTTAGATTGATACACTAGATGATTTATTTCTGGTCCACCCTAGAACAAAACGCAGAGAGTATGTATGCAAATGTCATAAATGATAGGAATTTTCTCATGAAATTCACATTCCTTCCCAAGCTCTACAACCAATTGCAACACCTTATCCCTTTTCCATGCGGGGCTTAGATCTGATAGGGAAATTCTCTCCCTCATTGATAGATGACCACAATTTCATAATTCCGGCCACAGAGTATTTCACAAAGTGGGTTCAAGCCATGCTTCTTACAACTGTACTGGGATATGTAATTACAAAGTTAATTTTGAACCAGATCATCTATAGATATAAAGTCCTACACGTCATTATCTCTGATAATGACACATCATTTAAAAATGAAGAGGTGTGTGAATTGTGTGAAAATTTCAAGATAAATCATCACACTTTGCCTCTTTATAAAATCCTCGGAGACAATTGATAGGCTGAGGCAACTAATAAAATCCTAAATTCCATCCTCTTGAAAACTATTAAGGAGTACAAGTTTGATTAGCACCTAAAAGTATTTTCAGCCTTGTGGGCATATAGAACATTAATAAGAATGCCAATAGGGGCAACCCCATATTCCTTAGTATTTAGTTTGGAAGTGGTCTTACCACTTGAAGTTGAGATACCCAATCTATAGATATCATTACAAGGAATCTTAGGAGAAGAAGGATATCATGAGGCATGGCTTGTTGAGCTAGAGACCCTCAATGAATCTCATTAGAGCTGAGGCACATCATAGAGTTTACACTAATCAAATGTGCCGACAAAACAATAAGAAAGTATATGAATGTGATATATTCGTTGGAGATTTGGTATTAAGACTTGATATCTAGATAGACAAGAAAACCGATGAAGGAAGGAAATTTAGGCCCAAGTGGTTGGGCCCATATTGAGTCATGGAGGACTACAAAAATGGGGCATATCACATGTGTACTCTAGAGGGTGAATAATTTGGTGAATCCATCAATTTACTTCACCGAAACGTTAATACGCATAATCTAACTACATTTTCACATGTATACTATTACATCTTCATTGCATTATCATTTGATAGCCCATTCTGTAAAATTTGTAATCAAGGAACTTATTTTCAAGTAACTTTCAAAAACTTCTAAAAACATTGGTAATCATTCAAATCACATCTCTTCAAACATTCATAATATTTTCATCAACATTTCGATCATTTCATCAATTCAACAAGATAAGTCAAATATTTGACACTAATCTTACCAAGGCCTGCATACTTGGTTCTACTCGTAGTTTTCTTCCAACATAGGTGTTTTTGCCTATAGTCTGTTCTAGAAGCTTCTTGGAGTCATATCTTTCCCAGAAAAACCTCTTTAATAGCAAAATCATTCTAAACATTTTTACCCAGTTTTGTGTTCGCCTATCTCAACCTTTAACGATGAGCCCTCGCATCCTAATGGTTGTGTGGTATTGAGGATAGGGAAATCTCTCCCTACCAAAAGCACAACTCAAAGTTAAAAATGAAAATGAATACATATATATTTCTCAGGTCAAAATCAATACAAAAGTTTCATTTACACACTTCGTTTCCCCACTAACCTTTGGTGTTAAGCCCATGCCTCTTACAAGTGGCATGAGATTGCAATGGGAGGGAAGTCCCCTTACTCTCTTATGCATTATCCTTGGTGATGATCACATGCTTCCTACTTTGGTATCATGTGGTAAGGTGTAGGGGTCTCTATAAATAAATTAGTAAGCTAAAAGTAATTTCATTCAATAAAAAGTTATTTGAAAATCTTAAAATCCCAAGGAATGTGAATTAGATATGTATTTTCTAAGAGAATTAAAACCTTAAAATCAGATTTTGTCAATCAAGAGGCCATCTACAGGTCTAAGTCTAGATAAAATTGCAAGAAAATCACATTCTAGGCTATGTAGTAAACTATGTGTAGAGTTAGGTTGTAGGTCCCTAATTGGGTTTATGTCAAAATCTTGTCCTTCTCTCACCATTTCCATCTATCAAAATCATACAATTCATGTCCCTTCTAGATCTTGGTGTTGAGCCCTCACATCTTACTAGTTGCATGGGGTTAGGAGTGGAGTGAGTTCATTTTATTATCATATCATTATTCATCACATATTTCCAAAATGAAAAGAAGTATCAAACATTGCTTGAAAAACTAAAGTTTAGCATTACATTGTGCTTGCATAATCATCACATATCAGCATTACAAAACAAAAAAAAGAAGATCATTTTGTTAGCATTCATCATCCACTACATGCATTTTAAAAATCATATAAAATCAGAAATTCTAAACATCTAAGAGTACACATGCAAAGTAAACCATAAATGAATTCAACTCTATGCAAAGGATAACCAAATCAAAAAGAGATATCTGTATATATCGTAATGAGTCAAGTTTTTGTACAATGCCATCACACACTAGATGTGGTCAAAATGCTTACAAGGAGCACAAAATCACAAAAGAAAATCATATATGCCTCAAAAAATGGCATCAAATAAATAAAGGCTCACCAACCTATCCCTCTCTCCAATAACCCTAAGATGGTGTGCGATTATGGTTGGGAATCATGTTGCGGATCCAATGTCATGAATGCACCGAGTGGTGAGAATGACCATGAGGTTAACCACTGGTCACAACCTCACCGCATGGGTGGCTCCACCTCACCATCCTCTCTATCAACTCATATGTAGTGACCTTCTTGTCCTAAGAAGTTAAGATATATGTGGCCTTCCAAAGAGGTGCAAACATGTATATATGTCGTCCAAATGTAAAAAAGTTGTCCCACATCCTCTTTCAACTCCACACGGTCTTCCCTAAATGGATCAAGTAAAGTTTCAACATGGATCTTATGAATAATATATCACCAACCATCAACAAAGTGATCGCAAAATAAATAGAAAAATGATGAGTTAGAAAACCATCAAAAATAAACAAAGTACGGTGCTTAACATATTATAGCTAACAAAGTTGAGAAAAAAGTATCTACATACTCAAATCTCTAGGCATCTAGGTGGGATCAGCTGGTGTAGGCTGGAGGTGGAACTGATACAGTAGCACGTGCTCGGCCTCCCCTCTCTTGAGGAAATGTGCAATCCCATCACATACTGCTCATCGTCACCTCCCTCATGAGGAAGTGGCTCCTATGAAACTAGAGTCTCCTTCTCCGCCTCTACTTCCTCTCTCTTTGCCATATAGATCTCCATTATAACCCACCACTATATATCACTATCATCCTCCTCATCAACCCCCTCTACTATAACCTCTTTACCCGTCTCCCGACCAAACTCACTCTCAGTGTCTTTATTTGTGACTGTGTGAGCCTCCTCCTCCTCCCCATATGAACGAGTGTGGCCTAAATATGGAGGAGAGCTCTAGGTGCTCTACTAACTAAGAGCTTATCCACAGATATAGGTACTCATGGTATCACTTTTCCATCCATTTTGACCCTTAGGGTCTTCTCCTTCCTCTCTAACACTCCGATAGATAGACAATAGACATGACTAGAAGATCATCATCATAAGGTAAGCCAAACTGTTGGGGTACCTGGTAGTAATGTGGGCCTCCACCCTCGCAAATCTATCTACTAACTGTGAAGTGGTGGCACATGCAATCAAGATAGTCCCCTCATGACCATAAACCAATCATAACTTGATGCGGTCTAGTAACAAAATCATATGTAGTCAAAGTAACGTAACAAAGTTGATGTCCCCTCGATAATCGACAGGCCTTCCTATCTCACATCCCTAACCACCTCCAAATCATGTATACCATTTCCCCTACGATAGGGTATGATATGCTTATACACCCACTCATGTCTAAAGTAGGATGGATAAGGGATTTCCCTAGAGCCTCACCACTCAATACAATTCATGGTATGTAGTCCCCAAGATATCCACACCCCAGGAAAATATCCTCCCATGTTGCTCGATTTACATGATGATCGAGCCCAACAGTATAAGAGCTTGTCCCCGCCCTTATCCCCTACTAAACGTGAAGCCAGAATACCAATAATGGCCTTGCAAAGGGTAGGGATAGGTGCAAAGGAAACATATAAAATTCACATACCCCGCTTGACGTCCTCTAACACCCCATCATCCCCCATGTAGGAATCCCACTATCTAGATCTAGTTGTGCTCCCTGTACTCTCTAAGGTCAATCATCTTCCAATCACAAGTACACTAAGAATCCTATAGACATCCTCAAGAGTGATGGTCCACTCTCCCCTAACACTAGGAAACCAAAAAGTGTTCCAGTCTACATCCCAATAAGAAAATAGGTCACACAATATATGGTTGGCTAGTGCAATGTGTGGCACCCATGTGATCCTCCATAAGCCACCCGATGTAATAAATTTGTCTCACCCTGAGTCAGTTGATCAAGAATGCCTAGAATCTACTCTCTCTCTCTCTCTCTCTCTCTCTCGGCTCCAAAGTGGATGTATAACTCCTGTACATTCACCAAAACAAGAAAAATAACAAGTTAGTAACACATTTCAATAGGAAAGCTCATAAAAAACAACATAAAATAACTTAAAAACAAAAAAATCCTAACTTGGTCAAAATAGCTCTCTGTCTTGACAATTAAAAACCTCCACCCCGTGCAAAGCATCGTTTTGAAACCATCGCTTGTTCATGGCGGAAGTCTTGTAATGGCCACCCTAATCGGGGTGGCGGCATGTGTGACTACCGCCCTTCGCAGGTGGTGGTCATGTCCATAACAGACAACCTACTCCCTTTGACCCAAAAATTCAAAAATACAAAAAAATGACCTTTTACATGAAAAAGACAAACCCATCTAGATGTCCCCTAGGGAACACTTTAATACAAGAAATTACAAAAATAACCCCCTTGGTGTAGATTTCTCAAAATTTTACATTTTAGATTTCAAATAAAAAATGTAGAATATTAACCTTTGTCTTTGTTGTACAACCTCTCACTCGTGGGGCCATGGTTGCATCATTGTACTCGTCATTTTGACTATACTCTCACTCAAAATGGTGATGGTTGGTCTAGAGCTCAAAAATCATAATGAGGATATGTGCAAATGAAATTGAAAATAAGTGTTTTGGTTATAATATATATATATGGATTGTTTTGATTTCATTTTCAGGTGTATATGCTTTACGGGGATGGAGCACTAGCTCAGTTTAAATCTATCCTCGCACAGATGGTAAGTCCTCTTGTCATTTTGTTTTAGTGTTTATTTTTTGATATCATATCTATCTAGCACTTGAGTTTTTCTTTCATCTTACAGATAGCAAGAGCTTAGATGGTGACATTTTAGCACACGGGCATGGCAGGTATAGCTTCTAACTCCCCATTTCAAGAATTCCATACTCGGACTCTACATTTTACACCTCTTCATGGCTAAAACACTTCTCCAAGGGGGAAATATGTACGCACCCAAATTTTCACATGTTACATTATTGGAAAATAGTTACAAAATGTCCCCAATGATGATTCATGTCTTTTCTAAAGTGTTTGAGCTCCCTAAATCTCTTTGCATATTACATTTGTAGCCTAGTTTACCCTACTTAGCCATTCCCTACTTTTTGGAATCTTTTTGCAACATTTTTCCTTAGTTTTTTCCTTTAGTTGCAAATCATTTGCCCTTCCTAGGAAGCAGTTATGTAACCACCTCCTAGGAAAGGTGGTGGTCATGTAACCACTACCCTTTATAGGACGGTGGTCATGTGTGATTTTTCTAGAATTCTTTACATGAAAAATCACACTTGATTAATTCACTTCAATTCATTTTTAGAGTGTGTTTCTCAATCATTTTAGCTAATTTTAGGCTTGATTGATTTGTATCAACTTCCTCTTCCACTTGTAATTTGTAATTGATTGTTTAATTGCCCCTTCATGTGATGATGTGGCACCCCATGGCTGTCAAGTGTGGTAGTGCACTTCCCATCCAACCTTCTATAAAACCATGGCTTGTTCTCAAGAAAATGATCGGATATTATTTTTGTATCTTGCTTAGTTGATATGCAACAATCTTTATAGAAATTGCATAGCCAAGCTCTGTTCTCTTGTGTTATCTTTATTTTTCCTACATTACCACTAGAATGTCATCAAGTTGTCATTGCTCCAGTGCTTTCTCCTTTATTATTTTACTACATTCCCAGCGTCTTGGACTCATGTGAACACAAGAGATTGAAAATAAAAACTAAGGGGACACAAAGGCACCACAACTAGATTTCCACAGTACTACAAATACCAGGTTGGAGTTGTAATTGGGTTTCTTTAATTATTTGTTGAGAATATTATTCATATTATTCATTACAGTAGAAAAAGGCATTTCATTTTGTTATCATTGAGTAGTTACAGTAGATCAATTCCTTCAACAAATCCTTCTTAGGAAAGATAACTTCCTTTTCCTATCTTTGTAGATTTACAAAGAGGTGATTCTGGAAGAAATATTTTATGTTAGTTTAGAAATCAATGAAGCATCATCTCATATAGAAAATCCTCCATAAAAATATTATTTACTTTGTTGAGGAAGTTGCGGGGAAGAGAAGCTTCTGAGAAGCTCTGATTTCTTCTTGTCCTCTGGAGGCAAAATAAAAGATTTAATTCAGATCAATAGTTTAGAGAAGCTTTTAATTAATTAGTATAGATTTAATTACACCATTGCATAGGTAAATAACTACATTTGGTTATTTATCTGTATAGGATTTATTTGTTAGATTATAAGCTTTCCATTTCTTCATTTCTTCTAAATTCCAGAAAAGCACAAAAATATTTATTTTGTTAGATTAGTTGCTTTGTATTGTTTATTTCTATTACATTCCAAAAATACAAAAACATAGTGTAGAATTTTCTTATTTAGATTAGATTGTTATTTACCTTGATTAGATTAAAACACTTTGAATGCATACATGACCATAAATGAACCACAACAAGAGCAAACATACGTTAGTGATCCATTGGTCCCACAACCAAATGGGCTTGAACTAATTATAGACATAGATACAACACTCGTATGTTTGTCCTCGAACACCAACACAATACTCGAGAAAATTAAACAACTAAACATCTTGAACATTGTGGCTAATAAATCCTACGAGTAATGGACTGACCTGACAATAGATTTTAAATGCGTATGACCATACAAGGACCACAACCACAAAGAGTTTATGGTTGTGATCCATGGGTTCCTCAACCGCAAGGGCTCGAAGAGCAATTAGACCTTGACACAAGATTACACTCATTAGTATTTAGGTCGTCCCCACTTCTAAAAAAACATCATTATATAGTTGAATGTTATGAACTAAGAATCTCACCGAGCCCTCACATTTTGGACCGTTTCAACTAACCGCCCATAGAGCCAGTGGAACCATGCCTCTCTCTCATTCATTCCATGACCTTGTTTGGAAATCATTATGAGGAACCCATTGGTTTTCCACATATCACATAACCTTTGGAAGGAATTTACCTAAAGCTCAATATAGATTGGAGTCTTTGTGTAGCCATCCTTTCCAATCCATCTATCGACCCATTCAGGCTAGAAGAGTCTTCTTTGCCCTTGATGAGAAGATCTTGATATTACATGTTGAGTACATTATTTTTCCTTGATAGCTTGTTTGTCCCATTCCCACATATTTTTGTCCACATACCACATACTCGATATACTTCAATATCCATAGCCATAAACATCTTCCACATTGGTTGTCTCAAAGACAACCTCATGAGGTTGAGTGTGGTTGAATGTCGTGTTTCAATTTTCATCCGTACAATACCCAATGCATTAGTTTGATCATCTAGAAAAATTACAAGAAACATGTTAAGATGATATTGTTCACACAATATGTGTGTTGAAATGATAAATTTTTTCTTGTTATTCATTTTCAATATTTAATTTCTCTTAGCTTCTCTTGGCTTTAAGAATAAGGAATTCTTTACTAAAAATGCAAACCAAGTGAAGGAGGAAGCATGTTTGCCACCACTAACCTATGTAAGCATGTTAGTAAGTAATTAAATAGAATTTTAAAACCTAAAAAATTTAAACAAAATCATTAAAGTAAATATTCAAATCAAATTCACATGTAGATGTATATCTAATATTAAGTGAGCATACCTTTGGAAATTCAATCCAATGAACCAAAAAGATATACTCTACTCTTGACAATAACAAGAATTGATTCATGATATGATTCACGAACCTTCCACAGATTCTTGTTTGATGTCCTACCTTGATATTTGATCAACTGAATATTTGTTGCAAGAACCAAATGTGAATAGTAAAGTATCTTTCTAAATATTTAAGTCTTCAAATAACCAAGTATTTTATATTTTTATATGATATCATCGAAGCCAAGTTCCAGTGACTACCACTGACCTAGTGGGATACTCAAGGTTTTCACCATCAATGACTATGGAAGTCAATTTTTATTTTTCCTCTACACAACAAAACAAGTAGTATGTTCCCTCTTCGTTAAATTATGTCACAATAACTACAAAAACATGCCCTGCATCACAAAGTAAAACTTAAGTGAAATATAAAATACATTAACATATTATCATTTAATAATTTATAAATTTATAACATGACATGTATGTACCTTGTTGCACTAAATCAGATACTTGGTCAAATTTAGGTGATGTTGTCATATGATCTAAAGACACTGTAAGTTGTAATGCTCATGGAACTTGATATGTGTTGAGTGGAATTAGAGGTTTATAAGTCCATTCATCCACCCACTGTTGTGACTCACATTCATTCCACATAAAATCAATGCATGATATACAAAAACATGTCATGCACCTAGTATGAATAGTGCAAGAACTTGCATTTGAACTACAAAATGAGTGCATATCACTTGATCTTATAACTGTCATACAATATTCATATCTTGCAAAATGTTGTTCCTCTATCAACTAGAAATATCTATGAACTGTTGAACTCTCTTTAGATTCATGGCCCATGTTCTTGTTACACTAATCAACAATGCTTTCTACACCTATAAATTTAGCACCATCTTTGAAATTTAATTCTTCTCTTACAAGGGATATTTTCACACATGCTCTTACACCATCATGCTCTCCTTTCCCATGTCTTGCCTTAGTAAAAATCTAAATATGTTGTACACTTATTTTTATGTGCATCCTTCTTATCCAATAAAACATCAATATATTCTTGAATTGTGATGTGTAGTTATCCGACCAAATGTAATGTTGATTCAAAACAATGTTCCTCTCAGCCAAATTCACATAAAACAACTAGAAAAACCATTGCACATTTTCTATATAATGTTTTTGATCATCACTTATGTAGAAATTATACTCTCCCAATATTTTTCTTTCTTGCTCAATTATTTTCAGAGAGTGCATGAATGTTAAATACAAAAATAACAACTTTCTTTGAGTTATAATATTGTGATTGAACCTCCATTTTTGAATGCAATGAGTAATTCTCTATGAATTTAACTATTGAAACAATATTACCAAGTGGGAATGTGTCCTTCTTTAACTTGAATTGATCATCCAATCATCAAGCTCTATGTGTGTGACTTGCATACTCATAAACAATTTCATATTTGAATTTGACCATATATTGTGATACAGTAATTGTTAAAAGTGTAACAAGTTCACACATCTTAGATATTTTTCCATATTTTAATTGATATGACCAAATTTATGTTTGCTGAAACAAACTAATTTTTTTCCTAGTGCATGTGTACTCTCCTCACGGATACAATTTTCAATTTCAGAAAGCCACCACATACATTGCACGTTCCATCCAAACATTCTTTATTGTAAAAAAATGTCCAATTGATCTTTCACAAAATATGGTAGGATTAAATTCCCTTACAAATTTTGGTGGGAAATTTAATCCACACTCCTGCAATATGATGTCAGTATGAAAAACACAACATACTAGACATAAAACATCGTAATGCACTTTGAAAATTCAACATGGTGCCTATAACAACAAGTGGTATGTGAGTAATTGATTTTCACATAAAAGGGTTTGTTCATTTCAAAAAATCTTTGGCTAATGTTAATTTCTAGATTTTCATTCTTAAACTTAGAGAATAATTATGTTTGAGTCATATCCAAGAAATGTTTTGCATGTGCTTCACGATTACAAGAACCTATTCTTATTTTTATTGTATCTCTTATATTTGGTGACACCCTTGTGTTCTCATTCCAAAAATTTACAAGTAATTCTTTTAGAATATCAGATGTATCATTTTCTTTTCATGGGAGTCTACGAGAGAATTCCCAATATTCAATATTATTGGCTTACTCAAGAATTTTGCATCTCCCTATTGATTTTATTAGTGTTTTTCTATTTACATTCAAAGATTTACTTTTTTTTTTCTAATCAACCATTTATTCACCTTTTTATCACTTATTATACAATTAGTAAGTGTTTGTTGTGTAGTATTACTCTTTGGTGCATTTTTGACACCTACAATATGGTATGATTTATGTATATTTTCAACAATTGTCCCATATCAATAATCAACATTAGATGTTCTTAGCCATAGGGTCTTCATTATAGGTCTCATCTTAATTAATTTCATCAACGTAAAAAATAATTGGCATCTTTATGTATCATTTAATTTCTCGAGTAATTATCCCAAATTCCCATAGCTTTTCTTCTCACATTTCTTTTAGACATTTTGTTAGGCATTATTTTTATAATGTTTTCATCAATTTCAATTAAGTGAATTAGTTTTCTAAGTAAAATTGAAGGATGTGTTCTTAGAGGTAAAGATTCATTAGCAACTTTACTTTCTTCATTCAATGTTTCCATACAAATTTTAGATTTAACATTTAGATTCTTAGGTAAAGGTTCAAAATTTGGGTTCATAATTTTTTATCCATAACAACATTATCATCCAATTTATTATCAATACTCATTAAAAAATAATTATTCTCCTCATTTTCATTATGTAATTCATCCTCATTTTCTAAAACATCAGGTACATTTGAGATAGTAGATGTACCTTTCCCTCCACGAAGTTTTTGCATATGCTTTGCTTTCCTTATTGTAATAAATTCCAATTGTTATGATGTCTTTTTATCTACATTATTCATGTCCTTATGTTGTTGTTTATCCCCCATGACTAGTAAAATATAGATAATGTGGTAGGGGACAACCTCAAATACTAAAAATTCATGCAAGAATGTACAAGAATGTGTAGAGCAGACATAGTAGGGACATGAATCCCGTGAAAGAGGTAGAAAAGGATGTTAGATGGTGGGGATATATAAAAAAGGAAACATGTATGCGTAATACCGTGTACACATTTCCTTTTTCCAGGGATAATATCTTGGCTTGGATCCGGTTTGGATCCCCAAGCCTTAGGCATGGACCTGCTAAAACACACCAAACAACATTTTTTTGAAGAAAATGCTAAAAAAATTATTCCTTCATAATGAATCCCCACAAAAAATATTAATAAATTTATTAAAAATATGACTATGAGGTCAAATAAACTATCTTCTTTCTAAATATATGATTTTCAATTTTTTTACTAGTATAAGGTTTCCATACTTATTATTTTTTATGTATTTTTATAGCTCTTTTTTGAATTTATACATTTCTATCTTTCATCGTATATATTTTGTTTTACTCATCCAAATTGAATAAAAATTATTTAGACCCAAACTAGGACTAATTTTAATACATATTCAAAAAATCCTAATTTTTGAAATTTTTTAAGGTAGTTGAGGGGCATGGTCAACTATCCCTAATTTTTACAAATTTAAAATCTTTTTACTTGAAAAATCATAAAAAAAACTCGCTAAAAAAATCTAAAACATATATATCCGAAACTAGATGCTCCTATCTATTTTTCTACTAAAGAGTTTTAAAAAATACTAAATAGTGCTAAATGGGGGTGACCAACCTGTCTACTATGTTTAAAAAAATAAGAGCACCTATTGGAATTTTAGATATTTAAACCACTTACACTTAACCATTTAAAAAAATATTTAGTATTTTAGAAAATATACTCGAAATGCTAAAATTCATGTTCTTATACCATCTTCAAATTTTGAGTGTAACTATCTCAAATAACTCATACAAGTTGAATATTTTTATTATTCGTAAAAAAGTGTCCACTTAAGACCCCTTTTTGGCCCTCCATTTCGATGCACTTACCATGGCATTAAATTGATAGTGCACACATGTTTGGGTAGGATGATAAACACTATTGAATGTTTCATTTTTCCCCAAAGCATCTTGATCCTTCCTAGCTATATTGAACCAATGATATCTCTTAAGAACCATCGAGAAAAATGTTAAATTTTGAAAAGAAATTTATTACAATTTGTGGGACTTTAAAAATTCATATTTGAGCCTCTATCTATGTATTAGGAAAATATAGAAACATTTCTATCAGATTTTACTAACTCATAAGAGTTTTCTCATGGTGGAAATGAGTGCAACATTTTAAAAAGCATCCATTTGCTTTAGTGTTAGAGTGTCAAGGATGATATTTTTCAATATTCACCTCATATCCCCAAACCAAAATACACAAAAATCTAGGTAGGTTGGTAGATGTTATTAGAGGCACCATTTCACTACTTAAGCATCTTGATCCTTCCTAGCTATATCGATTCAACGATGAATCTTAATAGCCATGAGAGTAAAAATGTCAAACTTTGATAGTAAATTTATCATAATTTTTGGCACCTTATAATGTCCCATAAAATTCTTTCCAAGTTTTACCTAACTCGCCAATGATTTTCTCATGGTGGCAAAGAACACAATGTTATAAAAACATTAATTTTCTTTAGTGTTAGGTTATTGAGGGTGAAACTTAACAATCTACACCTCTTGTCATAAAAACCAACAAAGTGCACATACATCAAGTGACATGGTAGATGTTATAGGAGGAATCATTTTTCTACCCAAACATCTTGATCCTTATAAACTACATCAACTGATGATGTCTGTTTAGAACCCTAAGAGAAAACACCTATAAAAATTTTATGGGCATGTTCTCACAATCCATAGGACCTAAGAATGTCTTGTATGAACTTAAATGTCAAGTATTGGGTCAATTTGAAAAATCCTCTCCTAGTTTCTCCCAAATCATAATGGTTTTTACCTAGTGGTAATGAACACAATGTTGTAAAAGTGTCAATTTTGTTTAGTGTTAGGTTGTCATGGGTGATATTTTATAATCCACACATTGTGGCACCAGAATAATAATGCACACATATTTGTATGGAATGGTAGATGCTACAAAAGGAATGGTTTTACTTCCCATAATATTGATTCTACTTGAGTTGCATCAATCGACAATGTCTCTTAATATTTCGGAGAGAAAATATTTGTCAAAATTTGATGAGAAAGTTCTTACATTTTGCATAACTTATGAATGTATTGAGTGAACCTATAGATGGTTAATGGCTCACTATACAAAATTATCTCTTGGTTTCTCCCAAATTATTTGGGTTTTCTCGTGGTGGAAGAAAACAAAGTGTTGCAAAAGAATCAATTTTCTTCAATGTCGTGGTGATGATGGTGATATGTTTTAATCCGCACCTTATGACACCAAATAAATAATGAAAAAATATTTACGTGGTTAGTAGATACCAATAAAGATTTCATTTTTTTACACAAGAATCCTAATCGGTATTGGCTATATCAACTGATGATGCATTTTAAGAGCCTTGAGAGAAACTAATTGTCATAATTTTATGAGAAAGCTATCCCAAAGATGTGGAACATACAAATGTATCATATAGTCCTATAGATAAGAAGTAGAATAATATACAAAATACACTCTCAATTTATCCCAACTCCCGATGATTTTTTCATAGTGGAAGTGAATGTAATGTTGTAAAAGTGTCAATTTGCTTCATTATTAGGGTGTCGAGGGTGATATTTTATAATTTTCACCTCATGACACCAAAATACCTACACACACACAAATCTAGTTGGCACTGATGGATAGTAATAGAGGTATCATTTTTATTCCCAATCATCCCAATTCTTCCTAACTACATTAACCCAACAATACCTTTAAAGAACCTTAAGATTAAAAAAACAATCAAAATTTGATAGGAAAGTTCTTGCAATATTTGGCACCCATCAATGTACCATCTAAACTAAAATCTAGGAATTGGGTCAGTCTCACAACATCCTCTCTGATTTCTCCCAAATCTAGATTGTTTTTTTCAAAGGGAAGTGAAAAAATATTACAAAAATTGTCTATTTTCTTTAGTAAAATAGGGTTTCAAGGGTGATGTTTATCAATCTACATATAATGGAACCAAAATGATTATGTACACATGTCCAAGTGGGATATTATTCACTAATGGAAGCATCATTCTTCAACCAAAGCATCTTGATCCTTTTCGACTACATCAATCCCATGATATCTCTTAAGAGCCCCGAGAGTAAAAAAATATCAAAAATGAGAGTAAAGATATCATAATTTGTGCCACATATGAATGTTCCATTTGAACCTAAATATATGCATTGGGTCAATCTACCAACTCCTCTCCTAGATTATCCCAAATCCCAATGGTTTTTTCATAGTAGTTACAAACTCAACATTACAAAATGATTCATTTTTCTTCAGTGTTAGGGTGTCAAGGGTGATATGTTGTAATTTGAACCTTGTGGCATTGAATTGACTACACAAAAACATCTTGGTGGGATGGTAGATGTTAATGGATGTATTATATTTTCTAGCCAAACACCTTGATTTGTAGTAGGTGAGTCTAAAAATGATTTCATACAATATAAAAGGTGAAATGAGAATGAGTTTTTTGTTGTTTGTTTGCAATATACATGCTAAAAATATGATTATCATACAAAACAAAAGGTGAAATGAAATTTTTTTCTTGTCATTGGTTTCCAATATTTAAGTTCAATCATTTGGTCAAAATCTTGGCAATCATCCATTAAAAATGTGTATTTGTCATTCATTCATATTAATAGTTTATGTGTGAAAAAATTAAATGTCCTCTTATTAATGTGGGAATGAATTTTATAATTAATGTGGGATTGAATCACTCTTAACATTAATTATTATGCCTACATGGTTTACATTGTTGGCCAAGCTATCTATCTTGTGGATACTCTAAACTCTATCATCAAAATTTAACTTAAATGTGTGGTTGTTGTGTGGATTTGTTTTGCTATAGTTTCTCTTAAAATCTTTTAAATAAAATGAATCACTATGAAATAAATCCTAACCATGTATTCAAATTATTTTATTGGAATGGAACCATACTATTTTGGTGGATGTGGGTTGTAAATATTTCAATGACATTATGTACTTATAATTGATCAACATGTGTTGGATATTTTAAAGAAAATATAAACTTTATCATCAGAATACCAATTAAATGTTTGTTGTTACATGGATGTGTTTTCTTAATGTGTGATAGAAGGGTTTATAATCAACCCAATTCTTGGAGATGATGGAGATACCATCTCTTATGGTTATTTACACTAACCTTGACTAGCGTGGATGTGTTTTCTTATCAGCATACTCGTAGCCTATACCAAAATGGGAGATTTATATCATCGTATGGAAACCAATAAAAGCATAATGGAATGTGGCTTTTGGTCAAATGTTTTATTTGTAAATACCCTAGTAGAAATGTATGCAAATTGTGGAAGCATACACAAGGCATGTGAGTTGTTTGATAAAACAATGCAAAGAGATGCGGTCTCATGGAATGTGATAATCATTTGGTATGCATAGAATGGTATTTGAAAATGATTCTCTCAAACTCTTTGATGTATTCTATCACTCTGGAATGTACCTTGACCTTGTAAGATTCATTTTTAGTTTATTATCATGTAACCATGCATGTTTAGTGGATGACGTTAGTAAACACTTCAATGTCATTAGGCCAACAAATGATCATTACACGTATGTGCATGACACTCTTAGTCATGATATATATATATCATGGAAAATATTAAATTTATCATCAAATTCCAAATAAACCATTGGTGTGTGCATGTATATATGTTCTTGGTGAGAGAAAGGTTTATAGCGAATCTAATGCTTGGAGATAGTGGATAGATAATATCTTTGTGGTTATTTACATCAATGTTTCTTAGCATACTCCTAACCTACACTATAATGAATATTTAGAGAAATGTATGGAAACCAATACATGAACATACTTTTGTTCTTAGTTTCTAAGATACATATTCCGTCATTTCATCAAACACATGGTGATCATACACTAAACATATGCACTTTAGAAGGACATCTTATAATATTTTTTTGTGGCAAACATAAATTCACTATCATTTATATGGGAGTGAATTTTATTAATCTCTTAAGGTTATTTATTGGAAATGTAGGTTTGTAGTAGGTGAAAGTACATGTGTTTTAGTTTACATGGGGTAGTGTTTAGTAAGTAGAATGTGTAACACATCTTTTAATAAACCACATCTACATAGTGTTATGAGATAGAGATTGACATGGCAAATGGAATTGGCATTATATTATTATAATTGATGAAATTTTATAATTATAACCATGGATAATTATATGTTAATTGTACATATTTTAATACCCATGTTCAAAACATAATAAAACATATAAAATTATTAAAACATGTTAGCATAGCATACCTATGTCGATTATGTAAACATTATCACCTCATTTGCCATATGCGATCATTTTCCTCTTTCCTAGAAATCTCAAACATCAATATAGTTCAGTATTTAATTGAGGATGAACTCACAAAATATTTTCCCAATAAATATTGAGGAAAGTCAAATTTATTGCAAGGGCATAACCTAACACCATCCACCATCTATCCTAAGAGTTATTTTTTATCTTCTCATGGTTACATAAATGGATTGAGAATCTTTTGAAGTTACTTTGTAAAGGTGTATTGATTTTGGGTCAATAAATAATGCACATAACTTGTACTTGGTATAAAAATATCTTCACAATATCCTAAGATAATTTCTTTACATAAAATTGCCGACAATTGTTTATGTGGTCCACCCATGTATTTATTTATCTAGTCTCAGAATCAATACGGGATATCATTAATTAGATAGTATTTGTTTCACCGTTTTCTTTACATTTTTGAATGTGAAGAAATAGATAAGGGTAAGGGCCAAAAAGCAATACTTGTTGTGTTGGTTTGGAGGTTGATGTGCATGTTCTGACTTCTCTATCTAATGCTTACTGTGAGAGATTCCTTTTGGCTAGGAGGAACTACCTGAAATAAAAAACAAGACCACGAAGAGGAGTTAAAAAAATATGACAATGGACTCCTAGCATGTGCTAGATCCGAGAAGTGTGATACTCCCTAAATGGTTGTCAATCCACTATTTGAAACAACTTAATATGAGAAATAAATAAATTCCTACTATAGTTGATATGATTTAGGTATTTCATTCAAGCACAATAAGAAAATATAATATATCATGTTAGGCTATAGTCATATCCGAGGGTAGGTAGTTGTTAGTGTTTTGGAATTGGTCGGGGTTAGGCTCGGGATATTTAGGTTACTTGGTAGAAGGTTGTTTGGTTTCGTTATTGGAAAAAGGTATGAAACACGAGACCACTATTGGTCTGCAGTGTAATCGATGACAGATTTAGGAAAAATCGACAACGGTCATGGGTAATCGGTGTTGATAGGGTCGGGGTGAAAGGAAATCAATGAGATTTGATTGTGGGGATTGAACCTGAATCTAATCACGATGGAAGGGTGGATAGGGAGGTTTATAAAGGTCTCGGGTATACTCGTAGTGTGTAGTAGGTGAGAATGGGTGATTTGGTGGTGTGGGTAGAGGAATGGCTGAATCCACAAGCAGGTAGGAGGTGGGAAATGAACATGTAAAGTATATACGATAACAAGAAAGAAAGACTATTATACTTTGAAATGGAATCATGTTGGTAGAAGGTACACTTACTGTGATGTAGGTTTGATGGCTGGATGAAGATAGAAGTTGATCAGAAGAATGGTGCTTGGTGCCATGATAGTGCTTCCTGGAATGATTCCATGAGTGCAATACCTCAGGATCTATTCTGGTCCTGGTTGTGGATGCCTAGGTGTGTGAAAAAGACTCTGGTTCTTCTTGCATGCAAGTCTCTTCTCGTCTCCTAGATCTTAGAATGTGCCAACCTACCAACAAGGTTTCTAAGGTGAATAAATGGTAATCGACGATGGTTTTGAGTTGACCGAAATTGGTTTCGGGGTGACCTACGTCGATTAAGGCGGGATTCCCTAGGTTTACTAAAAATAACAGATCTTGGAAATCATTTCGCCAGAGTTGTCTATTTTTCCGGATCAAAGCAGAAATTTTCGTTTTCATGAGTGGGAATGTGGTTAGAGGGATAATAGGTATTGATGTTTAGGGTTGAACTAAGTCTTAGCTCATTAAGGTAAGTGGGACTAAGTCTTAGTTAGTTATGGAAACATGCCAAGACTAGGTCTAGGGTAAGGTGGCTATGTGAGGTGGCTAGGTGAGATGTCTAGGTGAGGCGGAGGGTTGAGGTGGAAAGTAGCTTGAATAAAATAATTAAGTAATGAATATTGTGAGGATGGGTATTAATTTAATTAAGTTAATTAAATTAATATTAATGTGCATTGGAAGGGGCCATGGTTAGGTGAATATGTTTGAGTTGGTTATTCGACGAGGGGCCAAGGGGAGTGTGACCCAATTTTGGTGTCTACATTTTCCCCATTTTTGTTGTGTAGCTTGTATTGGTAAGCGAAAATGACAAAAATAAGATGTGGTTGCCCCATGTGTGGGTGAAGGTGATCCCCCTCAAACTAAGAACTGATGAGGTGGAAGAAAAAATCAGTGAGTGGTTTGATAAAAAGTGGTTGTGATGAAGATGAAGGTGGGTAGATGGGGTAATGGGGTAAAGGTCAAATTGGGAAAATAGGGAAATGGGCCAAGGTCAAATGTAGTGATAGTAAAATGCACGCACACGTAGAAAATGCAGCACAATACAGTATTGAAGAACTTACAAACTCTACATCGTCCAAGGTTGATAGGTCTATCCAAATAGGGTTGAAGTGAGTCTGGTATCCAAGGTATAGGATATGGTGAGGAAACACAATAGAGGTCACATACGGAATGGTTAGGTATGTTCCGATACACCAAACATCGGGTTAGGATAAACATCACCACAATAGGCAAGGTAAGGTCAATAGGCTAAACAAATACAGTACCACGTCGCAAGGTATAGTGAGCACAGAGAGGGTCAAAGGTCACAATAAGTGGTCCAGTCTAGGCATATAGGTCGTGGCACAAATAGGGCCGAGGTATGGGTAAAAGAACAAGACCTTAAACACAAATAAGGATGGTGTAGGTAATTAAGGTTTGTAGGTAGGTTGTAATAAGGGTGGGTAAGGTCAATCGGTGGTGGTTTGATAAAAAGTGGGTGTGATGAAGATGAAGGTGGGTAGATGGGGTAATGGGGTGTTATGGGGTCAACATGGGCAATCAAATCGGTCATGGTTAACCAATTTCAGTCTAGGGAAACCGATCATGCGATATACTAGGGCACATGACCGATGTCTACCTAAGTAAAAATGACATCATTCAAGTTGGGGAGAGGTTATAAAAGGAAATTTCCACTTTTTGCAGAATAAATTGTAATTTTCCAAATAGGAGAACACGAAAGAGGAGACAGGAAAAGGTGGAAAGTGACCGAGTGAGACAGAGAGATGAGTTGGCGAGCCTCGTAGTAGGTGATCAGCAAGTGATAGGTGGGTCTATGAGATCTGTTTGATTGATTCGGTTGGTTGGAGGTGAGGAGGTCGGTTAGTGATGAAAAGGCAGGAGAGAGATCGTGGGGACCACTTTGGTGTAGCAGCCCGATGTGCCACCGCAGAGAGATGGCAGCATGACGAGGTATGATTCAATCCCATTCCTTGTGTTGTGAGGTAGATTGGTGTATAGAGGTTGGGTGAGGGAAAATGGGTTTTGGGGGGAGAAGTGAATTTTGAATTTGGGAAGAAAAATTGGTGTAATAGGAATGGGGAAGGGTGGATTTAGGTAAATGAGGGATGGGGAGGGGTTGAGGGGGTTTTAGGTAGGAATGGGTGGGTAGTTAGGGAGAAATGGAGAATTTTTGAGGGAAATAGGGGTTTGGTGTTGCGAATTTTGACCGTGAAAGTGACCGACGTCGGTCAAGGGTTGGCCGACGTCATTTTGTGTGAGTGGTGATGGTCATAGATGAGGTGACTGATGTTAGTTGTGGTAGACTGTGGGTAGTCAAGAAAAATCGATGTCGGTCATAATTTGAAGAAAAATGGGCTTACAATGAGTGGGATGGGTGGGTGAGGGAGGGTAGGAGATAGAAAGGTAGGGTTGCTTGAAAATAGCTTGGTTAAGGGGGATGAATAGGTATGGTTAAGGTTTAATAATGTGATGGTTTATTGGATGCAGGCGAGAGATCAGCTACGGATGTGAGATAGGGTACCACCCCTACTTGTGGAGGTGCGAAGGAGGGCAACACCAATGATTGGCGCCATGTTGTAGAGGTCAACTTGATTGGGGTCAAAGCATTTATCGACATGTAGTCCGAAAGGTGAGTTTGATGGTCGTCCTCATCAATAGGTGGGACTCAAATGACCAACACATTTCATCTATTGAGGGGGTGAGATCATAGTCACCCTGGAGGATGTGTACAGGATCCTATGGTTACCGATAGTGGGGACGCAGGTGTATTCAATTTCCTCATAGGCATCTGAGGAGTTGATGTTGACCATTTTGGGGAGGGGCTGGCACATTGAGGCTCCATAGCACTAGTATGAGCTATGGAGATATGTACCGGCCCATCCGGAGGAGATGAGGCTAGTGGTGTTGTTGATGGAGGTAGTTTGCTATTTTGCACTGCCTAGATGCAGAGGGTGGGATATTTCCATGATCATTGATGGGGTTCTACACGATATGGTGGAGGATAGGACTTGTTTTGCATGGGCACCTGCATTCTTAGTGCAGTTATACCAAAAGCTATGGGCTTATGGGCAGCTACGGAGGTTCAACCTATGTTGTACTTTCTTACTACATTGCTTAGGCATATGAGCACATTGTGTGTGTGCGTCTTTGTGTGTGCCCCGAGATGATGCATTTGAGCTAGGTTTGGTGTGGGTGGGTTACAGGTGATGGGTACCTACTATTGGAGAGCACCAAGCAGCCAGGGTGACTCAAGATGTAGCCTATTACCAGTGTTTACTAGAGGGTTTGTCCAAAGATGGACATAATTTGGAGGTGCTATGTGATTTTTTCATCATATAGGCGAGATGGCTAATGAGCTATATGGACTATAACTATTCGATGGATAGACAAGTCGTCCCGGAGAGCATGAGATGATACCCATAGATAGGGTCAGACGGTAATTTGAGCTACCTTAAGATATACCCCACCCTTCCCATAGTATAGGAGGGATGATGTGGAGAGGCCTCTGCCTCTACCACAACCGATAAGCTTCTAGGGTAAGAGGAGAAAGTGGTAGACTGGTAGATTGATGATTTTAGAGTTATTGATGTGCACAGATAGTCATGGGCAGCACATACAGATTGTGAGCATCACCACCGAGGCCGGGCAGCTAGACCTAGCAACCATCATGGTTCGAGGGATACCCTACAAGGGAAGGTGGAGACTCTAGTCACACATTTAGGGATAGTGCAGGGACAGCTAATAGGGTCGAGGCACAAGTGCCCACTTTGCAGGCATAGGTGGCCACCCTATAGGCCCGTATAACACAAGGCGGAGTACTCTCACAGGGTGAGGATGGAGATGGGATACAAGTAGCCACCCTATAGGCATAGGTTATAGGTTTGCAAGGCCAGTTGGCCACTACACAAACACAAGTTGTGGCCCTCCTAGCCTAGGTATAGGCACAGGGGCAGAGGCCGATGACACCACCATAGGCTCAAGAGTAGTGTTGCACTTTATAGGCAAAGGTGGGTAGGGTCCCATGGACAACAGTGGTCGAGGTCGGGCGATGGCACCACCGCAAACAGTACCTATAGCCAGGTTGAGGGATGCCCTAGGCGAGGTGAGGTATTATCAGGATCTTTTGATGGCTGTAATGATAAATTTTCTATCCTATGGAGAGTATAGAGCACATCAAGCCTCAAGTGAGATGACTAGTTTGCACACCCACAATGTGGAGAGCACGGGGGGCATCGAGCCCCAAGATAGGGTCAAGGTGAGGCTACCAGTTCACGGAGGCCGATCCGGAGGTACCAGCAGAGATTAGGCTAGGACCCATGGTGGGTAGTGAGATGTTAGCGGGACACCGCACGATAGTAGAGGAGGAGGAGGAGACAGTGAGACAGATATAGAGGATATCTAGTAGTGTGATGCTTGATAGCCGTATATACCTCTAGTTTTTGTAGTTGTTTATTTTTGTTATATACCCTGGCCTACATGCCGAAGAGAGTGAGGATGTATACGAGAGTTTTGAGAGTTTGGATCATATACCAGCCTATGTGTCGAAGATGGTGAGGTTGTATATGAGAGTTTTGTATTTTTGATCATATACCAACCTACATGTCAAAGATGGTGAGGTTGTATATGAGAGGTTTTGAGAGATGCACATTATTTGGTATCGGTGTATATTATATGGATACATAGATTTGTATGATGAGATGGATGATTTGTTGATGATGTACTTGTGTTGGTAGAATTTGATTGTTATGTATAGATGGATGGAAAATAGGTGTGTTTAGGCATGGTGGAGTCAAGTCGTAGGCATGGTTGAGTCAAGTCATAGGCATGGTTAATTTGGGTGGGTTGAGGTATGATTGAGCCAGTTGGTTTAGTCATGAGGTAATGTCCAAGTTGTATATAACAGGGGGGACAAATGGTGATGTATATATAGGTTATGGTTTTAATTTCCAAATATGTGTTATAGTGGAAATGTGAAAATGATAAATGAATGATTTGATGATGTAATAAAAATGTGTATTAATTGATGTTTGTTTGGTTTAATTTCTGGTTATTGATAGAGAATGGAAATTAACTAGAGTAGAATGCAAATAGGAAAGTGAAAGGGTGTTTTTTCTAGGGTAAAGAGTGGTCGAGCTATCCTTCAAGGACCCCATGCCCTCGAAGTGTTGCCTACATAGTCCCGGAAAAAAAGGACCTCGGCCGATGTAGCTCTCGCATAAGCTAGGGAGAATATGTTGAAGTAGAGGAATGGGTTGGTAGGTGTTAGGCATCGGTGAATGTAGGTCATAGGCATGGTTAAGTGTAGGTCATAGGCATGTTTGATTTTAAGTTGTAGGTATGGTTGATTTTAGGTCATAGGCATGATGGAGTTTAGGTCAGTAGGTATGGTTGAGTCATTTTTAAATATAGGTGTCGATGAGATGGTCCTATTATAGGAGAATCAATAGGTGAGGAAGAAGGTAGAATGGTAAGAGGTTGTAAAAGAGACACTTAATTGATAATAACCCTAAGTATTCTACCACTCTAGATGGGCTTATGAACATAAGACCCTAAAGGCGTTGCATAATGGACTATTCAAAGGTGAAGAAAGTTAAATGATCATGAAATGTCGTATTTGTGGAAATTCCATTGAGTAGATAGGAAATTAGGATGAAAAGGAAATGAGGTGAGATTGGGTGGCTTGGCATATTATACGTCAAAGATGTTTTTCATAGTAAGAAACCCAGATCAAAAAATAGGCAAGTCCATGATGAAAATTTCTTCATTTTTTTGTTGATAATAACAATTTGATCGATGCGGGAAGTCTATATGGGATGAGTATATTATCTCCTTGAGTTCTTCGTGAAGATGATCGATGTGGGAAGCTTCTAGATATATTTTGATTGTATTTTGCAATGACCTTATATAGATGTCCTTCAAGGAGCAATCTATTTATAGTAGCTACATAGAGAGAAGAGATGTCCCTTTTGAGGGAGCCATATTTTGCTAGAATTTTGAAGCAAGGAGTTGCATCCCTTTTTTTTTTTTTGAATGTTTAAGTCATGGAAAATACTATAGAGGAAGATTAGGTTCTTATTTAGAAGACAAAACCATAATACACAGAGATTAACTATGAAAGAGGTGGTTTTAAGTGATGAACGACCATGGCATTCCATCTTTAAAAAAAAATTATCCATGAGAATCGTGCCATGAGTAGAGCCATGGTACTCATATTGAAGATAAGGTTGAAAGGTGACGGGTAATCACATGATTCTTGTTTAGTCATTTATCCTCAAAAACAAGTTACATAGAAGGTGAACAACGCTCAAGGATGAGTGGTCAATAGACATAAGGTTATATAGGACTTAATGTCAACAATAAAATAGTCGATATGCAAGGCATTGAGGGGCCCAGTTTGGGTTTACCTTTGAGTGAAGAAAAATGGTAAGCACTTGATCCATAAGCATGGGAATGATATAGGGTCCAAGCCAATTAGGAGCAAATTTTCCCTACTCACTTTTCTCTTCTTTTGTTACATGTTGATTTTCTTTCAGACGAGGTCAATGACTTGAAAGGTTCATTTGTGAACACGTTTGTCATAGGCACGTTTGATACGTTTTTGGTAAATTAGAGATGGTCAAGAGCATTGAGATGGAATTCATCTAATAACTCAAGTTACACCAAAAATCTTGGTGAAATTTATCATCGTTGAACATGTCTTGTAGTGAGATGCAGAGAGATGAATCGGACTTCGAGAGGTAAAATAGCCTCGGTACCATAGAAAGAGAGAAAAGGGTGTGGTAGCAGTTAAACTATGAATACTAGTGTGATAATCCCATAAGGAAAAAGGCATGTGCATATGCCAATCCTTCCCAGTATCCTTGAATACCTTCATATGAATTTTGTTCAATGTTTTATTGGTTGATTTAGATTGGCCATTGGTTTATAGGTAATAAGGTGATGAGAAACTAAGTTAGATGCCAAAAGTGTTGCATAGTTTTTGTAGGGTTTTGTTTTTGAATTACTTTCCAAGTATTAGTGATAAGAGGGTGAGGAACACCAAAGAAGAAAATGATGTGATGGTTGATGAACTCACATATTTTCTCATCTTTTGTAGAAATGAGGGGAATGGCCTTTACCCATTTAGTGTAATATTCATAGCGGTTATGATCCATTAGTGGTATTGTGAAGAATGGGGATTTATCTCACCAATGAGATCCAAAACCGATTGAGAGAAAGTCCAAAGGTCTTGTGCGACTGTAAGGCATGACTAGGTGTGTGATGGAGGTTAGCATTTTGCTGACATTTCACACAACGTTTGACATAGTCACAACAGTCATGGTTTAGGTTTGGCTAATAATAGCCCAGTTGAAGAATGCATTTAGCGACAACTAAACCACTAAAGTGACCTCCACAAATTCCATCGTGGACTTCCTTAATGGTGTAGGGAATTTCAAACTTGTAAGGAATCGTAAGAGAATTTCATCAAATCCGCACTTGTAAAGAAGACCACCCATGATGACATAACGGGAGATACTTTTAAGAAAAAGGAACATTGTCCATTATGAGTGAGATAGGTGGGTAGAATGGAAAGGGAAAGATAATATGTATATTTCTTATACCAAAGGTCACATGGGTCAAGGGAAATAGTTTCGATGGATTGGACCTCACTAGGTAAATAAGAGAGTGATTTTAGCCTTTGTATTGTGGCAAATATTTTAGATTCAAAGGGTGAAGCAGGTATCTGAGAATCCAAGTAGGCCATGGTATCCACAAATTTATTAGTAGAACGTGGGGTGGTTTGAATTTTATAACAATCAAAGGTGGTCAAAAGTATATCTATGTGATGTTTATACTTTTGAAGTATCTCATTACGACACTGGTATATACCATTGACTTGGTTTACAACCAACTGGGAATCACCAAAGATATTAATTGATTTAACATCTAAGGCATAAGCAGCCTAGAGACCCAATACGAGTGCTTCGTATTCAACAATATTGTTTGTAAAATCAAAATCGAGTTTGAAAGATAAAGGCATAGGTTCACCATCAAGAGTAATGAGGATAACACCAGCCCCACCCCCACACTGACACTTGGAGCCATCGAAGATGAGTGTCATTTGGTAAATGGGTTCATCTAAGGAGAGGGTAGCTATGGATTCGTCGAGGAAATCAAAGTTAGAGGGTTGATCCCTGAAAATAGGTGCATCTACTTGTTGGTTAGTGATATTTTGGCCCTTGATGGAATTTTGATGAATAAATTTGAGATCAAGGTTGCCAAGTAACATAAGCCAATGTGTGGCACGTTGATGTTGATAGGGTTTGGCATACATATAGTATAGTGGGTCAGTATTAGTAATGATGAAGGTTTTATGGTTAAGTAGGTAATGGTAGAGTTTCGTGGTGATGAAAAATAAGGCTAAACAATTTTTTTTGGTGTGGGTATATCTAGTTTCATAGTCCAGAAGGGTACGACTTATGTAATAAACCGTTTCCTCTCTGTGCTCCTTGTCACGATGAGCGAGCATGACACCTAAAGAATGGTCAGTGGTGAAATATATAGGTAAAAGGGTTGGTCATCCTTAGGAGGAATGAGCACTGGTGGTTGAAGGAGGTATTGTTTTAAGGCTTTAAAGTCTTTATGGCATTCATCATCCCATTTGAATGAAACATATTTCTTGCGAAGTTTGATGAAATGGTTGAAAACGGTCGAAAAACTACAAGATAAAATGACGAATGGATTGCAACTTACCTTGTCGGCTTCAAAGTTGATGGAGATTAGTGGGTGGAGGAATTTCCATAATAGCCTTAACTTTAGCAGGATCGACTTCTATGCCACACAAAGAAATGATGAAACCCATGAGTTTTCCTGAAAGAAAGTACCGCAAAGAAATAGTTTTTGGTTAAAGACACACACAATACTCGATGAGATGGTCAAAGATGACCTTAGGGATGGGCAAATGTTTGGTTCGATGTTTAGATTTGGGCAGAATATCATCTACATAATCTTCCAATCTTCGATGCATGATGTCATGGAAGATGTATGTGATGGCACGCTAATATGTGGCACCAACATTTTTAAGGCCAAAAGGCATGAATCAATAGCAAAAGGGGTGATGAAGGCATTCTTGTCTTGATCTTCCGGAGCTAGTAATATTTGATTTTAGCCCAAGAAACCATCCATGACCGATAGAATTTCATATCCAGCGGTGAGTTCAACTAGTTAGTCGATGCCCTGGTAGGGGAAGTAATCTTTGGGACAAGCTAGGTTGAGGTCATAGAAGACTATGCAAATGCGAGTTCAAGCCCCTATCATCTTTGTGACAAAAATGTTGTTAGAAATCCATTGGGGATAGTCAATAGGTAGGATGAAGGAAAGTGAGAGAATGCGCTATAACTCTTCTTTCACTAGAAGAGCAATGCGAGGATGCATTTTCAGCAGCTTTTGTTTGATGGATTTTTCATCAAGGATGGTTACGATATTATGTACCATGAATTTTGGGTTGATACCAGCCATATCAAAGCATAGGACCGAGTAAAAGTGTTGCTATGGTTCCAAAGAAAAGAAGTGAAAGCTTTGCTCAAGAACGCTAAAGATTGGCCTATCTTGAGAATATGCGGGTCATCCTAAGTGTTAACATTGATTTCGATGGTCACTTCATTCAACATGGTTTATGTCTCGAAAGGTAACGACTAGTGAATATAATAATCTTTTACACCTAGGTAAGTGAGGATGGATTCATCGTATTGATATTGAATGAAATTAATAGAAGGTGTATCGTCATCGATCATGTCGGGGTATAGGAATGGGAGAGAAGAGGAAGCCTCGCCATCACATTTATAGGTCGAGGTCCCAAGAAAATGGTGTTTACTAAAAAAATAGGAGAAATAGATTCGGGATCTATGGGCTCAGTGGGTGAAGATGGTAACATGGGTGAAGGAGGTGGGGAAGGTGTTTCGTCCTAAATGAGGTCAACTTGATCCTTCTTGGAAGATGGTGCATCAAAAACAATGCCAATATGGTCATTGTGTTTATGAGAGATATAAGAAATGATAGTATGGAAGCCATGTTCGTAAAAGTTGAAGCCAAATCCTTTCCATGCGCACCGGTGGAGGAAATTGTGAGTGAAGCAGTGGTTAGTGAGGGAGTGTAGGTCAGATGAAAATGGTTGGGTTTGGGATGGAGGTTCGGGTTTATAGGTATCAATATCAAGTCCCCATACATTAGGTTAATGTGAAGGTGGGGAGGGCCATAAGGAAAAATTCACCTATGCGGACGTCATAACCGGGTGTTGATGCAGGTTCCCATACTCTTATGGGGTGAGGAAAGTGTTGATATTGTATAGGCGTGTATTCCCCTTCAGTGAGGAATTGAAAAAACCCTTCTAAGGGATCGGTGAGTCGATACGTGGGTTGCAGGATAGACGAATCACTAGAAGATGAGGAAGCAGGTGAGTCAATGGTAGAGGCTGCAATGGCGTAGGGATAGCAAGGTTAGATGTGGGTGAGGTGGTGGCGAGTCTTGGTGGATGGGCTAGTAGGTGAAGGTGAAGTAGGGATAGTGGCGAGATACCTTGGTACCGGCAAAGCACATCATTGGGCTGGTATATCATGTTATAGTTTGTGAAAGGTGACGGGTCGGTAATGATGGTGTAATTATGTCCCTCATGTTCATATTTGAGGTAACTGTAAATTTGAAGGGACACAATCCATGGCATGGATCCAAGGCTAGGAAAGCAAAAGGATTATACTTTGGAACTCCCCTTCTAGGACATAGAAAAGTTCTAGGATAGTGCGGGGACCCACACAGACATGGAGAACGATGGTACCCAGGGTAGAGGTCATGGTGTCATTGAAGGACCACAACATAATCAGGTTACCATGCATGCAATTGGTAGGTATTCGCATTTGGTCATATGCATGGGAGGAGATGATGTTAATACTAGCACCACCATTGATCATAACGTGTCGTATGTGTATATTATCAATAAATATGAAGATGAAAAGAGTAGGTTCGAGGTCGTCGAAATTGAAAGGAGTGATCTCTTCATCTAAAAGTTCGAGGGCAGCTACTTGGTGAGTAGGTGGAGGTTTAGAGGAAGGATATGACTTAGTGAGAGACGCTATGTGGTGAGGGGTAATTATGGAGGCTACGGGTGTGGGGTCATTTTATAAAACCTCATTAGATTGAAGGACCTCCATGAGGGCTTGAGGATATGACTTAGAGGTTTGAACTAGGTCGTATAAAGACATTTTGAGGGGATTGGTGTAGTTGTTTTAGCATTTAGCATGTGTGACCCCATCGGAAATAGGATATGGAGGACCTCGAATGGTGACTTTGGGTATGGGTGTGGATGGTATGTTGGGTATAGGGTTGGTTGATGGGCCAGTTGCCTTTTCCTTGCCTTTGTGTTTCTGGGCATAGGTGGTAATATTGATCATGTTGATCTTGAATCTCGGGGGGTGGATCAAAGATTTTGGGGGTGGAGATATTGGTCGTTGAGTAGGTAATGAAAGAAGATTTGGGAAATTGGTGAAGGCGAAATGGGTTCCTCATCAAGAAGATCATCATCGTCAAAATTTTCTTCAGAGGACACAATTAGACAAGAGCTTTTTTTAAAGCCTTATAGTTCTCTACATCATGTCTGGTACACGATGGTAGGCACAAATTTTAGTTTCATCAAACCCTTTTGGTTTGGGTTTGAGCGGGTCATAAGGTCTAAGAGGTGGTAATGTGATGACAGAGGTTTCGAGGAGATTGGTTAAGATTTGTGTGTAGGACCTTGCAAGTGGATTGCAATGAGAGGTGAGTGTGGGTTTGGGTATAGGTGTGGTTGATTATGGAGGAAGAGGCTTTACAGGAGGGGTAATCGGTTGGTCCACTAGTTTGGTGTGTGGAGTGATCTTTGGTCTTGGTTGCATCTGCTTGGGTACATGCATAGTAGAAGAGCTAGTGATGGAAGGTTTGGTTGGTTTAACTACCTTATTGGAGGGTAGCAGATTTTAGATTTAGGTTGCACCTTCTTGGGCAAAGGTGACATGGGTGTACGATATGTAGAGGAAAAAGCAGATGGTGGAAGAGGATGGGTTACCCACGGGGTAACTAAGTTGCGATGGAGGTGGTTGGTAGAGGTTGGGTAGAAGGTGTGATTGGAAGAGAAGAAAGTTTCATGGTTAGTGAAGAAGTTATGGATGGTAGTGGTGGTATAGGTGGTAAGAAGGTTACTGGTAATGGCGAGTTTGTGTGGATCACTTGGGTATATTAGAGGTTTGTGATGAGGAGGTGGGTTGCTGCGTTCTTGGTTTTCTAGTGGAATGAGGTTGCTTGGCCAAGGTTGAGGGGTGAGGTCCTAGGATGGATGGGAGAGGCGAAGGTGATAACGGTGTGGTAGACAAGGTTGGTGTATGAGGCCTAGGAGGTTGGGTCTTCATTTTAGGGGTTGGAATTAGTTTAGTGTTGGTTTGGGAAGATGTGGCTAAATCTAATTTGATGGGTGGGTGAGTAAGGTTTGATGTCGGCATGACCCCTAAGGTAGTGATGGGTTTAGGTAAGGGAGATGATATAGGTGTGGGTAGGTGTTTGGGTGTAGATGTGTGTTGGGTTGTGGGTAGAGGTGTGTGTTGGGCTATGGTTGACGACATGGAAGGTGTTGTAATAATCATGGTTGTGTTTGGTTTGGTCACTTGAAACACTTTTGGATAGATAGTGGAGGTGTCGGTGAGTGAAAACTATATTTGGGTTAAAGAAGGAAGTAGAAGACATCCCCAAATTAAGGCTCTATCAACATAGTCAAGAGATTGGACAAGCATAAAAATGGTATGGCTGTATTCTTTGGATCGAGTGGCAATTCCCGTAAAATGTGTTTGAAAACAGGAAATGGTTGACTTCAGACTCTATGTGTAAGAGAGCTGAAAAAAGATTGCGTAGAGTCTTGGAAGTCCGATGGAGAATTGTCATATAAAGGAAATGGTGTTTTACAATCTCCTCTATGGGTAGAGGAGAGGATGGGTCAGACAGGTACAATCTCCTTGTGATGGTGTAGGTTGTGGATATGTATTTCCTATGAGTAGGAGAGTTTCTATTGACAACTGCTCGGTAATTGGAGGAGCCAAATGCGGAATTCTACTTATATGCTCTTCCATAGGTGAAGGAGAAAATGAAGGGGGTCCTCTGGGGTGGTGTTATCCAAAATTCACCCCTCAAGGTAATTTTGATAACATGCATCAAATTCTTTAATCCCAAGCAATTATGTTGATTCAGAGTGAAAGGTCATGTTTCTAGGGTCCCCTCATATTTGTCTAACTCCCCTGTCCAAGAGGAAGAGAGTAAGTTCTGAGAAAATGCAAAAAAAAGGGTTGCAGAAGGCAAATAGGTTGATCCAGGAAAAATCGTGAAAATTGGCTAAGTCCCGCTCAAGGTCGCCTCTGGGACGTTTGGGACAGAAAAGCGCGAACCGGCCGAACCGGTGAAATCAGCACAAACAGTCCGAAACGCAGCAGGGACAAATGGGACAAAAGTACGCGGCGGGCGCGAAATTCCGGTTCGACAGAGAAAAAATCGACTAACTGCTGAGAGGGTCGCCTTTGGGACAAGCGGGACAAAAAGGCGCGAACCGGCCGAACCGGGCGAATTTGTCCCAGACAGTCCAAAAGCAAATGGGACGCGCGGGCCAAAAGTACGCGAACCGGCCGGATCGGCCGAAATGGGAAATTTCAGTCCAAAAGCAAATGGGACGCGCGGGCCAAAAGTACGCGAACCGGCCGGATCGGCCGAAATGGGAAATTTCAGCACCAAAACCAAATGGGACAAAGGGACGCGCGGGACGCGAAAAGCCGAAATGGCCGAAGGCAGAGGAGAAAAGTCAACATTTGACCCGTGGAACTTCAAACGGCCATAACTTTTGACTCCGAGCTCCGATTTTGATAAAATTTGACTTTCTGGAACGAGCACGACGTCCTCTACGCCACAAAAACTGGATTTCTTATTTTTAATGAGGGTAGATATGTTTAAATAAAAGAAACATATTCGGCTCCAGTCAGTCAATGCTCATTCCCGTCAAATGACAAGAAGACGCCCGCAGAGGCCCAAAACAAATGCCTACACTCTCGAAGGGCCATAACTTTTGCATTTCTAAATGAAATCGCACAAAATTGGTACCATTGGAATCGTGGTTCCGAGTCCAATGCACAACAATCAAGAAATTCCAGATTTGATCAGAAATTGATTGAGTTTTTTAAGAAAACGTGGCCGGGTTCAGAACAGTGTTTTATTTGGTAGCTGGGAGTGCAATTAAGAGGCATGGTCATCATTCCTTCTCTGCTGCAGCACATGGGACAGTATGGGGAGCCTTTTCCAAGTAATGTATGCCCATTCCACTCAATTTAATGCCTCTTACAGGTGGTTGAAGGACAGATTTCGGGATTTCCATTTTCCCTTCTCTTTTCCTTCTCATTTTTCTATAAAATGAAGTGTTGGGCTCATTGTAAAGGGGGAGAGTTTTTGGGTAACAAAGCTCTGTCAAAATTGCTTTGTGAAGCTAGTGTGTTGCAGGCCCTTGTAGTGGACTCCTTGCATGGTGATCCAGGCCCTTATCTTGTAATAGATTGAACTGTGCATATCATGAAGCAATAAAATATCAGTTTGTGGATATATCTTCCCCTGCTATGTTTCCTTGCATTCTTCTTGCCCCTTTGATCCTTCTACAAGTATATTGTGTCTATTTATTATGTTCTTGCAGGAATTCATTATTATTGTGTGTGCTTGGAATATTGCTGTGAATGCATTTTGCTGGATTATGGTGAACTGTCATCACCTCTTCTAGTGTGCATTTTGCCTCTGTATTTCACACATTTGGAGATTACTCTCACACCCTCTTTTCCGGTGTATCACCGCTTTAGTGTAGGCTTTCATTTTATGCATTCTCTCTCTCTGGTCCCTTGGAATTTTAGGTTAGAATAGCTAGTTTCTCCTGCATTAGAGTAGATTGTGGCAGGTAGTTTAGGAGCAAGAACCAGCTTTCTCTGGAGGTCTATCTCAAGTAGCAAGTCCCACAACTTGGAGATAGTACCCATGTTATCCAATCACACTGGATGCTTAGAGTGATCAAACTAGAAATCTGATCAACATCCAGGGGTGCTGTGATTCGGTGATAACAGGTGGAGGAGTAGATGAAATAGGTTCTTGTGTAGGTAGGGGAGTGGAGGATAAGATTACGTCTATAGAAGGGATATGGGACAATTGGGAAGCAATCGCTATGTCCTTGAAAATTGGCATGGACCTCACGGACATTACTATCATCGATTTTTAAGTGTTACAAATTTGGTTGGAAGATGGGGCATGATTAGGAATGATTTTTGAAGATATGTAAGTTTTGGTTAACTTGGTGCATTTGGGTTATCCACGACTAGATCTCCGTTGTCTAACATTTATTGGACATATTTTTGAAGGTGATACAATTACCGTCACTATGACCTTTGAAATGATGATAGTTGCAAAAGACATGTTTTTTATACCAAGCGGGCATTGTGCAATCGTTTCAAAACCGGTGTGTGGTTTTATAGGTGGAAGGGTAATGACACCAGCCTTAATAAGATTTTCCAAAACGAAGAATAAGGTTACCCTATTGGAGTGTACTTCTCGTTATTCTCGTCCTTCAAACTCGAAAAGCTTTGACGAGAGAGAGATTAGAAGAAGGTTTGGCTTGGTTTGATGGGTGAGAGGGTCCAACCTTAAGAACTACGGCATTGGCAGATCCTTTGGGTATTGAATAGTTGTTTTGGGGTTTCGAAGATGAAGAAGCATCATTTGATTTGAACGTAATTTTCTTGTTATGTAACTGAATTTTCTTCTCTTCCATAGAACAAATCTCCAATTTTCGTGCCATGGTGAATGCCTCATAAAAAGTGCAGAAGGTCTACACTTTCAGGGTTAGTGAGATGTGTCTAGCACAAGCCCGTGTAAACAAATCTATGAGTTTAGTTTGAGGTAATTAAAATGTGAGCTGATTAACTAGGTTGCGCCAATGAGTGACAAAGTCAGCGATAGACTCGTCATCGTACTATCATGTGGAGTAAAGATCAGTCATAGTGACTTTCTTGACAACGTTGATTGAGAAGTGGTCTAAGAAGGCTTGGGATACTTGATTAAATGAGTAGATGGAATGTCTAGGTAGCCCACCGTACTCAGTCCAATGCGCAGTCTGTCAAGGACATCGAGAAGGTCCGTAAGAGTAAAGTGTCATCATGAACAATCAGAAACACCCATGTTTGAGAGACTCACAAATGTTGATGTGGGTCTTCTTTACTATTGAAACAGTTGAATTTTGGAATTTCCAAATGTACTAGGTATGGGAAAATAGGAATGGATAGATGAATGGGCTCATTATAGATTTCATCGTAGGTGAGAGAATTGCGTGAGCCAGAAACCGATGCTTCCAGTGTCACATCCTTTTCATCATTAATTTGATGAGGTCATTAGTAGGTTGTGATGGAAGAGCTCCTACTATGGCGTAAGAGGGCTGGTACTGACCATGTGATGTTGGTGGCATTCCAGTGTATGGCGGTGCCAAATAGGAAGGTTGAGAATAGGGGATTGACATAGATGGCATATATCCATAATGAATTTCGACGAGATAGGGGATGTTGATAATATGTATATATAGGTGGGCAACATGCAGTGACTCTAGTAGTGATTAGGGGAAGATATTGCGAGATGGAGAGGACAAGATTCTGAATGGAGTAGGGGTCACCGACACCATAGGCGGTTTGTGTTACAATTGGTATCCGTGAGATAATGGGTGTGGTTGGGGTTATGGTCCGGTGGTCAATGAGGGGACAAAAACACCGTGATTGCGATTGATATAATAAATGTAGCGGTCATAGTGAGTATGGGGCCTAGTTGCGAAACCACCGGAGTAAAGCAGTGAAGGTAATGCTTGAACTAGCAAGTGTTGATGCGTAAGTGGGGATAAGGGTAGGAGAGATGGATACGGCATGCCATATATCAACCGACCTAAGGAGTCTCGGTGGAAGAGTGGGAAAGGTAGAACTGTAAGGCCGTGGGATTCGATTGAGGAGTTGTGTGAATTCCTCGTTGCCTATGTAAATGGTGGTAGGTAGGGTTGGATCCATGGGTGACAGGGACGGAGGAGGTGAAGGACTAGGTAGGAGTGGTTTACAAGTAGTGTGGAATATAAGAGAATTAGCTTGGTTGCGAGTCAACACCATGTGAATGGATGTCTATACGGCGATGTTATATTCTCGCAGATAACACAGAGAGTAATAGAATGAAAAAACAGTGTTTATAGGTGGATTTTAGAAATGTATCGGTTGAGAATCAACACAGGTAATCGACGCCGTCAAGGATGACTGTTGATGGTTCAGGGGTAACCAAGGTCGATTCTTATGAAAAAGAACAGTTTGACCAAATGGGTCAGAAACTAATGAATGTCGAGATAGTAAGAGCTATGTGATGACCATTTATGAAAATACAGAGAGTACAAAGACTCAGAAACAACTCAAAACAATGAAGAAGATGAGAATAGGTGTCCTTTGGGCAAGTTAACCAAAAGGACAGGGAACTAACGATGGTTAGGTAGAACCGATGACGGTGAGGTGTAAACCGACATCAATGGATAAACTGATGCTTCTGTTACTATAAAAATTTAAAAATACGAGAAAATATATTGTTGTGAATTGAGATCAGATGAATGATCAACCCAGAATCGAGATGATATAATGAGGTCCTGACACACTTAGAAGAAGTTAGAATACTCCAACTATGATTGTGGAGTGTGCAAGGAAAAATAATGGAAAAATGGAGAAACGTATCCTCACACCTCAAAACGCACGTCAATCAAATGCTAAAAATATGTATCCAACAAGTGATTTTTAATGTGTTGAGCTTATGTTATTTAGAAGACTGACTCATGAATTTAGAGTAGATTTTTTGGTGAGGAAGGCTTCCTATGAAGAAGGATATCTAAAAGGAGAGGTTTTAGGTTATGTTATGGCGGGGTGGGCCATCCTCTGAGGTAATGACTGGACAGAAGTAACCAGATGGGTGCCCACTATCAATCCATTGATTGTGTGATCGTTGACAACTTCTTCCGGGTGAGATGTTGTTTAAGAAGATGTGTATTTTTTTAAATTTGTGTAGTTTGGTAGAAGAAGAAGAAAGAGAGTGCTTTTCTACAATTCTTTGTGTCAACCATCAGCTGGGCATGAATTCCAGCATATAGGTTTCCCTCATTTTAATGTGAGCTAAATGCAACATACAAGGATGAAATGCAACTGATTTTAAACCCAAATTGACAAATTATGTTTGATGAAGCAAATGATGAACAGTAGGAACATGCTCTTTCACTACTTATGTGAATGCAAGAAAGAAGAAATGGTTCGTTTTAAGCACCGAAAATAGATGTTGTTTTAGACAATTAGAAGAAGAGAGTATTACCAAGGAAATAGATTTAGTGTGAATACGTTTAGAAATTAAACAAACACACCCTCTTTACCTAGGAATGAAAAAAATTTAAGGAACCCCGGATGGGTCCCACTAGGCATGCCAAAATGTTTCACCATTTTCTTTATGTTTTGGAATGTGACGAAACATATAAGGGTAAGGGCCAAGGAGGAATACCTGTTGTGTTGGTTTGGAGGTTGATGTGCACGTTTTGACTTCTCAATCCAATGTTGACTGTGAGAGCTTCATTGTTGCTGGGAGGAACTACCTAAAATAGAAAACAAGACCACCGAAGAGGAGTCAAACAATATATGACAATGGAATGCCTAGCGTGTGCTAGATCTAAGAAGTGTGATACTCCCTAGATGGTTGTCAATCCACTATTTAAAACAACTTAATGTGAGAAATAAAAAAGAACTACTGTAGTTGATATGATTTAGGTATTTCATTTAAGCACAATAAGCAAATCTAGTATAACAGTCAGGCTATAGTCATATCTAAGGGGTAGGTAGTTGTTAGGGTGTTGAACCGGTTAGGGTCAAAGCTTTGGGATATTTAGGTCACTTGGTAGATTTTTTTGGTTTTGTTATTGGAAAAAGGTTTAAAACACATAGACCATTGTCGGTCTACTATAATTGACGACGGTTTAGGAAAAACCGATGATGGTCATGGGTAACCGATGTCGGTAGGGTTGGGGTGAAAGGAACTCAATGAGATCTTATTGTGGTAATTGAATTGAATCTAAACATATATGGAAGGATGGATAGTGAGGTCTGTAAAGGTCTCAAGTATACTTAGAAGTGTTTAGTAGGTGAGAATGGGTGATTTGGTGGTGTGGGTAGAGAAATGGCTGAATCTACAAGTAGGTAGGAGGTGGAAAATGAACATGCAAAGTATATATTGATAACAAAAGTAAGAAAGACTATTATACTTGAAATGGAATCTGCTAGTAAAGGTACACTTATTGTCATGTAGGTTTGATGGTTGAATGATGATATTAGTTTATCAGAAGAATGGTGCTTGGTGCAACGATAGTGCTTCCTGGAATGCTTCCATGAGTGCAATACCTCTGGATCTATTCCGGTCCTAGCTGTGGATGTCTGGGTGCATGAAAAAGACTCTGGTTTCACTTGCATGCAGCTCTCTTCTCATCTCCTTGATCTCAAAATGTGCCAACCTACCAACAAGGTTGCTAATGTGAATAAATGGTAACCGACGTTGGTTTTGGGTTGACCAGAGTCGGTTTTGGGGTGATTGGCATCGATTAAGGTGGGATTACCTAGGTTTACTAAAAATAAAAGATCTTGGCAATCATTTATGCCAAATATGTCTATTTTTCCAGATCAAAGAGGAAGTTGCCTTTTTCATGAGCGGGAATGTGGTTAGAGGGATAATAGGCATTGATTTTTAGGGTTGAACTAAGTCTTAGCTCATTAAGGTAAGTGGGACCAAGTCTTAGTTAGTTATGGAAACATGCCAAGAATAGGTCTAGGGTGAGGTGGCTAGGTGAGGTGTCTAGGTGAGGTGGAGGGGTGAGGTGGAAATTAGCTTAGTTAAAATAATTAAGTAATGAATATTGTGAGGATGGGTATTAATTTAATTAAGTTAATTAAATTAATATTAATGTGGGGTGGAAGGGGCCATGGTTAGGTGAATATGTTTGAGTTGGTTATTCGACGGGGGCCAAGGGGAGTGTGACCCAATTTTGGTGTCTATAGTATTAGTACAAGTGTTTGATGGTTGGTGTTTATGACATTAGGGTTTTAATCAAAACTTAAATCTCATTTTTGTTATTTTTAATTTTCCCTAAAATATTTTCATACATTTGAGGAAGATATGTGGGAATTATACGAGGAGTTTGATGTGGTTTTCTTTTTCATGCTCTTTGAGCACATTTTCTTCATGTATATGTCTAATCGAAGAAGAATTTTGAGGTGACAAATGGATTTGAGTAGGTAGAGGAGGGTTTGGATTTACCAAATAGAAAAAAATGAATATATTAGAAGCAATGCAAGAAAAACAGAGTTTAATTTTAACTAAAATGACCATAAAATTAGTTTTAACTCACGTCTTAGACATTCCACCATTGTTGATTGGGTTCCTAGAAGGTTTGGTGCTATCCAAAATGTGTTCAAGTACTTCCTCTCTTTCATTTTATGAAATAAAAATTTGTAAATTTTCCTGGTCTCGGTTGAGATTTTTTTTACATATTCATAAAGTGCTCACATTATAATGCGGCCAAGTTATAACCTATTCAAGTCAAAACACAAGAACATTATGTTAAAGATGTCTCTCAAATGTTTTCCTAGCAAATTTTTCTTCCCTCATTTCCATGAACATACCCCTATCCAACCTATCAACAATATTATTAAACCCTCTCCTTCTATTAGTCCAAGTAAAATGTCCTTCTTTAGGAAGTAAGTCCATCTGTGAGCTAAAGAAAATAGGTTCTTGAAATAATTTTTCAAACATTGTTTGTTGTCTAATTTACCCTATTTTATCGATAGAGCCAAGAATAACATTAAAATCTCCCACCGTAAATTTTTTTTTGAACTTTTTGCAATTCCATTAAATTTTTCCTCAAGTCCTTTTTTTCCTTATAGGTTGACTAGGCCCATAAGCATTAATCAATATCCCTAAAATATTTTCTCTATATGAGTGAAATTAAATTTCTATCTAATTATGCCCTTTCAAGATCATTAATACTTTGGTTGTTGAGGGATTCCAATAGATGCACCTTCCTGAATTATCTACTAACGAGCTTGTAAAACCTTACCAAAACTACTATTGTATTTTAAAAGATCTCCATTTTCTATTTTAGAAAGTTTCCTTTCTGGAACATTATGATATCAAGCTTTCTAATATCTAATTGGCACCTTACCAAGAAATTTTTGTTAAGGTAATTCATGTTCCCGACATTGTAAGAGTATCCTTCTCTTTACGGTTATGTGTAACACAATAATGTTCTATAGAAGAAACCTTTAACTAGGAGTTATTTTTTTTTATGTTACATCATTTAAAATCAAATTATTAAGATATTATATTTTTAAAACTTATCTTGGGATTGATTCAAAATGTGTGGGCATATATATTATTAGGATGACCATATTCAAAACAATTCCTACATATCAAATATATTTTTTCATAGTCTAGTTTTTGGGTTTTTGTTGACCCCAAAGAAATGCAATATAAGCAAGGAGTACTCTTCTTAAATCCACCCCTATGCATACATGTGCATGCATAGTCTTGAATTTACATTTGATCAATTTATCCATGGAAATGAATTTTGTAATAGCATTTAATATTTCTCATAGGTTTGAACCATCTAAAAATGAATAGGTAAATAATAAAACATTACCCTTACAATAATGGAAGAAAATATTTAAACCTAAGAGTCAAATTTTGAATACTAAGGCTTTATAAAAATCTTGAACCCTTACGAACCAAAGCCCTTTGATGTAGATGACATCCTTTATAATCTATTATATTAAAAGTACAATGAAAAATCCTTGGGCACAAGGATGAAATTCCATATCATTTAAAATGATAAGAGGCCAATTTTAGCATATCCACTGGTCGAAACCCATTTAAAAGTAAAAATTAATTCTATCTAGGGTTAAGAAAAGAAGAAAAATTGGATACCTCTTCATTTTATTGATAAATCAAACTAGTGAATATGCCTTCAAAAAATCAATTATATCCTATGAGATGGAAAGGAAGCATTTCCTTATTCACTCAAATTTTGGAATCTCACAATAGGGATCTCTTTGTGCAAATAAATTTTCTTTTAGAAATTTTATGTGTTTTGATTTCAAAGTAGCCTCTTTGAATGAGGTTTTACCAAGAGACATAATTGAATTAACATAATATCGTTCAATGGTTGGTTCCCATAAAAATTCTTATGTTTTATCCTAGGAAAGGTTGCAAATGGATGGTCCTTTTGATAATTGATTCTCCTATAGAACTCTAACATGCAACATTGTATGTTGATTTGGGTGATGTTGGTGGATCCTCCTTCAAAAGAGTTGAATCTTTTACAAACATGTTATATCAAGCCTTGTATATTTATCTTGAATATTTCCACATGCTTCTCATCTTTGTCTCATTATTTTATTTTTATTATTAAAATGTAAATATCTATAATTATATACTAATATAGAGTTATTGATTATAATATAAAATATATACAAGTTCAAAAGTTTTAATATTTATTATATAAATTAAATGTCATGTATATTCTTTAATGAGTATATTTTCTCTCAATGTCTACTTTTGTTATAGAGTAAAACATACATCACCTTTGGGAAAACAAGTAAAAATTGTTTTTCATTTTAATATCATTTTAGGGGTCTAAAATTAATTTCAATGAAAATCCATTTAAAAATAAATGAATTACAAACACTTTACAAAATATCATAATGTTTACATAAAAATTATAAACGTGAGATCATTGAAAATATAATATCAAAAATTATAATATATATTCAAAAATAAAATAGAGATAAATTGTCTTTTGATTATACTCTCATCAATGAATAGCCTTCCAAATGTGGGTTGCGGATGTCTTAGCCCATTGAATAGATGGGTAAATTATGCCCCACCAATACAATGTATTTACTATATCAAGCACCCACCAAATTAAACTGACTATAAGCCCCACAAGATCTTCTAATATGAACTTGTTGAAGTATTTGTTTTCCGTAAATAGGTATAGCTTGGAATGAAAAGTCCTCACCCTTATTGCTAAAGGAACAACACACAACATAAACCACACAAATAGTACCAACCATAGATATCTTCGTCCCACAACCAAGGTTATGGCTGCACCAAATGCTACCAACAATGATAACAATGCCACCATTACTGCCATGAAACTAGTTTGAACCATAGGGCTATCTTCTTTCTTTCCAAAAATTGCAAACAATAGGAGAATGGCTGATCCAATAGAAGTACCAAAAGCTATGGTATCAGATATCAAAAACACATAGAACATAAATACATAAAATATGCGTTGGTACTTTGGACCTGAATGTAAATCACTTGAATTTCTTAGTATATTTTCTCCTATCAGATCAAAAGGTGCTGCAAAAGCAACAGTTGCAATTAGAACTGCATTTAAAGAAATAATCTCCTTCCTCCAATTTGATTTTGATGCAATATCTTTTGTTTCATCTACCTCCACCGCCATGTTTGGATTGTGAAGTGCACCTTTTGTTTCTAGCAACTTTATGATCTATAAAATATTAATCACAAAACGTTATAGTGTTATTTATCCAAATCATCAATTAAAAACATTTAAATAATTACCTTTTATAAAAATTACTAAAGTTATTTACATAAAGTAAACAAAAAAAACTATATTATATTTAAATAAATATTTTTAATCCAATTTACTCAATACAAATATACATGTGACATGCTCACTCACGTGAGTTCCAGCCATGTTTAGGATGAAATGGAGGAATGTTTCAAATTTTAAAAAAATGCATTATTATTTTTAATTATTAGATAATTGATTAGATATTTTTATGTTTAGTTAATTTTGTATTAATAATAAATTAAATTTATTATTGTTTCTTTTAAATCAATTGGCTCAAATTATTTAGTAAGTAAGGTGGTTGTAAAGATTTGACAGGTTTAATTTTTAGTAAGTTGATCTTGAAATCTCCATCAAGTTAAGATAGATTGATTTTTGATATTGTAAAGGAAATTAAACTGGTCTCAAATTTCAATTGATATTTTGAGTTGTTATTTAATTTGTTTTTATTTATATATATATATATAACAGATATTTCAATATTATTAATCTGAATTTCTTTTGTCTAAGAGTGGTGTCTCTTTTAAAAATTTAGGTTTTTAATTTTTAAACTTAATTTTATTTTACGCTTTGTCAAAAAATTATATTTGAATTTTTTTATTAATTTGGTGAAATCAACATTTAAGAGTATTATCTTTGATTTTGGAAACTTCATAATTATAAAAGTCTTTAAAAATACAATTCAAACTAAAAATTTGATTTAACTTAATTAAAAGAATTAATTTTTCTATTAAATACATAGATTGTAGTAAAATAAAATAATAATATATTTTTCTAATATTGAAATTCAGTTTCTAAATTATCTCTTTCCCTAACAGTGACATGAATTTCTTAAAATTCAAAATTTAAACCTAAGTTATTCTACATGACTATTTTTCATCTATTTTTTATCATTATTATTTTGAGATATATTGGAACATTTACTTCTCACGGCAATAAGAACGATCCTCCTTTCTTGTATTTTGTTAACTACAACAAAATAATCTATTAAGCCTCATGTAAAAAGGTATGCTTTGAACTGTGATAAAAAACTGTTATATGGTAGTTAAAAAGAATCACATCCTTTGGACATACTTTGCACCCTAAGGTTGATTTCTAGTTTATATATTTATTAAAAAGACAAATCAAACTAATTACATATAAAAAAATCTATATTAACAAAGTTTGTTTATGACATTAAATGGATTTAACTTTCTATTATTATAGTTTTTTTTTAAATGGCCAAGTTATGGAATTTCATGGTTGCAAAACATGCAAAAATATATATATTAGAATAGTGTGTATATATATATATATATATATATATATATAATTGGGGATTGATTAACTTAAATTATGTATCTTGTTGAACCAATCGTGTAAGTGGTTTAGTGATATTTATATATGGATTATTATCTATGTATAAGGTTTGATTGATGCTTATAACCTTTTTGATGAGATGAAATAAAGACCATATATAAATATAGACACCTAAATTTGGTAGTTTATTATGTGATAATGTCGGTATTGGCTTAATCCCTTAAATCATGACATGTGCACGTATATTGAGTTCAATTTCTATATCCTACTCCATCTTTACTCCTATTGCAAGACTTTCTTCTCATTACATTTTTTCATCCAACGACAAAAATGATTACATTAGTGACAAGTAGTCCATTTGTCCTAATTTTCATGCATAGAGCTTTATAATGTCATACTTCCCTCTTATACCAAACCATTGAGTGGATGGTTTGGTCCGAAAATAGCAGATTTCATCTAGAGCCAACCAACGATCGATTGCTCAATTTGGGATTCTTATACAAAGTCAAGATTTTCACTATGGGTCAGTCTTAATGCAAAAGTATATCCACAAAATCCTATATAAGCAAGTCTAAAAAAATAATTACTCATTTGGCATTCACCTAGCACTCTCAAGTAAAAACACTCAAAATACGTTCAAATCTCTCATATATTTCCCTAAAGTAATAACAAACACTAGAAGCATCCCCACATAGGACTAAAGAACTAAAAACTAGGTTCAATAGTCAATTTTATTAACTTATAAGCACTCAAAGCATAGTCAAACAAAATCAAGCTAAGACATTACAAATCATTATTGAGTGATCAAGTTATCAAATATAGTTGCATCTATATAGTATCATGTCACGTCTTGAGGTGGCGAAACACATGTGGTTTGAGGCCTATTTGGTGTAGTGCCAATGTATACAATATACGGATTGCACTTCAACCCAACCACTAACCCTTTTGTAGGGGGTTTACTCTAGGCTAGGTTTTGGGTCACGTTGGTTATTACAAAGGGTTTTGCTATTTTTCAAGAACTAATACTTCACAATGAAGAATATTCCATACATTCATAAGAGTACATAAACTTACAAAGTGTCATTTTCTATCCGGACCAAACCTGTCTAATAGGATGGAACTAGTAAACACTTTGAGATCCGAAAGGATTTTTTTCCTGTGCGTAGTGAGGATCCAAAGGAAAAGACAAATCATGTGTGAGATATTTCTAGTTATATTATCAATCTCTCACACCTAAATTATCTTACAAATCAATCAAAGAGTTGATTACACTCATTGTATCATGTTTTAATTAATCTATCTTCTAATTTTTCTATATGTATGTTAAGATTTTATATATTAATGTTTAATTAAAAATCTAAAAATACATAATGTCTAAACCTAGCTTGAAATTTAAATAACTATAATGGAACCATCACATCCCCATATTTATTTATTTTTTTAGGTTAAATCATTTGCGAACACACTTATTGATTGAATCCTTAACCTAATTTAGCTTATGTTTCCTACCGAAAAAACTAGGCCTTTTGTTAGCAAAACCCTAGTTTCCCTAGGTTTCCATCCTTATCATAACGTCAGGGTTTATTCTCCTTTATTATTTTATGTCTTACCTTACCCATGCCACACTATTCTCTTATACTTACACTAATGAGCCAACCTCTATTTCTCTAGCTGATATATATCTATGTGAGGGACTTGGTGATGGTATTGATAATATTTCTACATGTGACCGTGGCATGTTTCCTAAAGTATCCACAAAAATTGCAATCTCCTATAACTATAGTAGATATGATGAAATCTGGTAACCTCTATAACCACTTAGTATCATTGATTCTTCTATATTAGAGGCAACTAATAATTATTCTCCTATTGAAACTTCTCTTACATATAGCCAAGCCACTATACCTAGTATTTCAAGGATACACATGAGGAATGTTTTGATGATAATTATAGTGCTTAAGATTATGAGGATGATTATAGTGACAATTATAATGATAGTTGAAATGATTATTCAATCAAAGTAAATTTTAAATCACATGATGTTATATCCTCTCCCTCTCTTGAAATTTAACATAGTAATAATGCTTAGGATCCATTGTCTTTTCATCATAGTACAAAGAATGATATAAATGAGTATGCTTCCACTCTTTCTCCTATTGAAATAAAAATGATACAATTAAATATTATATCTCTCCTATTCATATATAATCAAGAATGATACACATAATTTTTATATTGTTGTTCAAGTAAATTCCATACTACCACTAATGATGTTTCTCTAGATGTAACTAAATGTGATGCTAGGTGCCTAGCTTATAATGCCACTCATATACCTCCCCAAGTACTCATATTGAAGATTCATCACTCCCCACTCCTCCTTCCCTAGATGAAACAATGTTCCCATAGAAAAAATCAATGAGATCTCTATGGGAAATGTTATCCTTGAATCTATCCAAACATTATAAAATGATTTTCAAAAGCAAAATCAAATTATGCGTCTAGAGATCCAATCAATCAAGAATAAGATTGTAAACCTAAAAAATCTAGAATATGTGTATGTCCACAATATTGCCACACCCAATCTAAGGCCTAAAAACTATTCATCCCCATTGGAGTTGACAAGAAAGATCAATCTATGGCCATCAATAAAAGAAACCAACTAAATAAGTATTCAAAATAAAATAGAGTACAAGACTATTTTGAAGAAACTCTAGACATGGATCTTCCTAATGAATGTGCCAAAGTAAAATCCTCAAATGTGTAGAATGTGTACATTGAACGTAATCAACACACGTGCAAATGCTTCACATGTGTACCCATCATATTAAAATTGATATTCCATTCTATAAAAATGAATCTAATGGATATAAGCTTAAAAAAAAAAAAAAACAAAAAAATTGAGATAGCTAAAATTGTAATTAATTATTCACAAGGGTATTTATGAGAAAAATATCATGTATGATGACCAAATATGGGTACTCGTGTAGTTGCGGGTGAGATATTTGATGACACCTTGATAAGGTACCTAATTGGTAGCACTTTAATAAGATACCCAAAATACCCGACAGACACTTTGGGACCATTTCTAACAATTAGTCAGCAAACAATTACAAAAACAAGTCACTGGTGGCATTACATTTGAAGATGTAAGATCAAAATATTCTATAATATAGTTTTAATTTCTCAATGTGAGAAATTATCAATCAGATGGTTCTTTACAAGGTTAATGAAAGGAGGCGCAATAGTATTTTATTTTATTTTGTTTTTCAAGATTAATGTTAACGGGGAATATGTATATGTATGAATGAAACTTGTAAGTTCTAACTGAAGGTACTGGAATACAAAAATAGTTCATTATCAAGTAGTTTGGTACATTTAAAATAAGAACTGAATTATTTACCTCAAAGAAGAGTGGCTCGTCTTTATCCATGTTTAAAATTGCTATGTCCAATGCAGTTTTCCCCTCATTGTCACGATCATTGATCAGCCTAGCTGATGCAGACACTAGAGACTGCAGTATTGATGTGATAGCTTCTGAATTCCTATCAAATATTTTTCTGCATTCATAACAGCCAAGTGAAGAGCATTTCTACCCTCTTGATCAACCAATTCTGTACAATCTCCACCATATTTCAATATGAGTTTCACCATTTCACCATTCCCCTCCTTCACCGCTATGTGAAGAGCACATTGGGATTTCTTGTCTAGTTTGTAACATAAGGATCTATCTTGTTCCAAAAGCATTTTTGCAATATACACGATTTGATTAGCATGTCTGGTATACAACCAAGGATGAAATGGAGGAACAAGCTCCTTTAATGGAGGGATTAATGCTGCAACATGTAATGGTGTCATGCCAAGATTGTCTTCCTCTGAAATCAGATTGGGCTCGTGCCTCAAAATCTCCTCAACTATACCTGTAATAAATCTGTATGTTAGTATTAATATAACTATTTTAGTGATTAAAAAATTGATTGAAAAAAACATATAGTACACCACTAATCATGTAAAAAAATGGGTGGAAAAAGTCACTCCACAATAAAAATCACATAAGGTCTCAAGAAAAGGCCACCTTGAGGGGATTAAAATACAGGTATACGCAATAAGTAAATGGCCCCAAAGAAAAAAAATGTCAATTACGCCACAACAATGGAGGAGGTAGAGGTGGACTATCTAGCTTGTCCTCCCCAACCACTACTGGTAGAGAGGTGGGTCGTGTCTAGGATGGGATCCCAACCATCATTTTGTTGTTGTTGTCGTTCTTCTTCATTAACAATTTTCTAAGATTGGCGGCAAAGGATGATGGCAAGCGCCAACCACGGAAATTTCCCACTGAGCGGGGCACCCACCCACTTGCCACCATTGTCACCATCAAGCCGGTCAAAAACACTACCACTACAAGTGAGAGAAGGAAGTCAAGATCAAGGAGGAGAGTGGCGACATCAAAGAGAGGACCTCTACCGAATAGTGGAGAAATCCATATGAAATTCCAATTTTGTTCCAAAGTCTTGGCTACCATGGTACATGTCTACTATTCATCTTGCTAGGCTCTTTCAAAAATAACATATGTCAAAGTGGAAAAACTTCTCGAAACTTCTTATGGAGTCTAAGCGACAAAGGGTTTCACATAATATTTTGGGACACTTGTTTCCAGCCCAAAGAAGTAGGTTTGGGGCTATTGGACATAAATATCCAAGGAACCACCCGCGGCTAGATAAGTTGAAGCCTTAAAGGATCCGAAGCATGGAAAATCCTACTCGACATTACATCGATCAAGAGAACCCTTTGGATCATCAACCTTGGAAAGGACTTGTTCCAATGTCTTCTTTTTCGCCTATGTTAGTGAAGATATGCAACACCTTTGTGGTTAAAAGCATATAAAAACATTTGGAATTGCTCAAACCAAACTTCCTCTAGGTGGGAGATAATTTCAGATCAAGAATCTCAATTAACTCTCTCCCTTTTCGGGGTCTCTCTAGTGATAAATTGAAAGGTCGCACAATAGAAAATAACTTTGTTTTAGAAAATAATAATTCAATAATAACAAGTGTGACGTCTTACTTAATATTAATTAATAATTTAGATATATGAATCAGCTTATCATAAAAGGGGAGGATCAAGTGAATTTCTTATATGTATTTGGAGTATTTGCGCATGAATTGGATTATCAATTCAAAATAAATAAAAAAGCTATTTATTTATGAAATTGGAAAAGTTAAAAATGTGTAGAATGATGTATTGGGAAGTTAGAGGTTTGAATAATATAATTTGGAAAAAAATTTAAAAGAGGATGTAAAATATGTGTGTGTGAGTGAGAGAGAGAGAGAGAGAGAGAGAGAGAGTTCAATAAACACTTTTTTCATAATTAACAATATAAATTAGGATTTCCAAAAACATTAAATTATGAAAAAATAACAAATTAAAAAGAGAAATAAAAAGGATTGACAATGATATTGAATCATTGAGCTGTAAGCATAACCACCCTTCTCATTTACAATCTGTTCTATAAGAAAATTAGATTGATTAGAAACTAGGTTGTTCATGCTCCTAATTCCAAAGCACCGGAAACCTCAACCAATACTACTAAAAGATGAACAATGATATGATAGTAGAAAGAATTGTAGCTTCATAAGGTTCCAGACGCTAGGGAACATATGGAAACCTCATAAAAATGTGGGCATCCTTCCTGCTTCCTTACAAGGATATCTAAATAATGTCTCGATCCTAACTAGACCTTACAACTACAAATTTTTTTATAAATAATTATTATTTAAATAATATTTATTTTGTTATTTAAAAATAATAATAATAATAAAAGAATTCAATAAGTATGTATTTATAGTAAAGACAATTAATTTTACATAAGGATTGATTACTTGTTCAGCGATGGTGATAAAATGAAGAGATGAAGTAATAGAATAATAAACGGACAAATTTTTCACTTTTGCTTCTATTTATATACAAACAAAGTAGTAGAATCAATTATAAAAGTAGGTTTGTTCTCTATCAATTTATATTTTTTAAAATATCATTATTTTTATGTTAATGGAGGTGACGTTAAAATAGAAGTTGCATTTGTCTTATAATTTTAAAGTATTAAAAAAATCTTGTTCAATTACTTTTAAAACATATAAAATTTCTTTTAAGATCAACGCATATAAGTGTGTCCCACTTGGTGGCCAAAAATATTTTAAAATATTTCTAGTAAATAAATATTTAGAAATTGTATAAATACTTTTAAAAATCACGTAAATTTTGGATGCCCTGAGATTTATAATCTCTTAAAATACATGTTTGGTCATTTTATATGTGTTTGACCATGTTTGTTTGAGGTACAAAAACACAAACTACAATTTTAAAATCTTCATTCATTCATATATCTCACACATAAATAAGTAATTGAGGACTTTCACAAATATATTAATAATTATGTCATTTTCATTATTATTTTTTGGCAAGACGATGCATTATAAGTAATTGAGTAACTATGACATTATTCTTTATTTATTTTTGACAAATGTATCCACTTAACTTTTAAGTTTTTCAACCATGTGCATAACTTAGTTATACAACAAATCATATACTTATGTTAAACAATACTATCATAAAATACATAAATGTGACTTCCTATGGGCATGCACATATATCAAGAATATCATCTATTTGTGCTTGTGAAAGGTCGGGTATCCATTTATTGGTGCATAATGATAAATGAACACACAAAAAAATATTTTACACTTATTGATATAGATTATGAATGAGTTTATATATTTTTACTAATTTAATCACTTACAATTTTTGTATGAAAATGGAGCTTGCGAGAGAAGATTTTGAATGATGGTAGTGTTGTAATGGACAATTTTTATTCATCAACCCAAGCTTCTATCACAAGAGTACATTTTATACACTTCAAGCGATGCTGATATGCTTCCAAATTTTGCATATATATTTCACAAGGGCACTTGCAACTACAACATTGAAAAACATTTACTTCCAATTTTGTTTTAATAGATGGCCATACCTTTTCATATAGTTCCTAATTTGGAATGTGATGGGACGATGTTGGAAAAGCTTACAAAGATGGACCTTACCCCTTCCAATTCAATTTGCTCAAAAAAATTCAATACACTTTCAATAAGCCCATTTTGTGCATATATTTTGACTATTGTTATCCATGAGATCATATTTATCTAGTAATTAGTGTTGAAACCTTGTCAAGAACAACATTTTGTGTGTATGATGTAATCATAGCATTCAAAGAGCCCACATCTTTGTAAATATTTTTATTAAAGACTTCATGTGCAATTTGTAAGTGTAGGATTTATTTTCCTCGCTTTATTTGTATTATTCTACTCAGGATATTCCACCTCATTTGGAGTTTCCCTACACTTATGTGATATGCTTGCTTATGTGTACACTTGACTACACTATTCTAGGTGTTGGTTACCACATGACTACACTATTCTAGGTGTTAGTAACCACTTGACCGCACCATTCTAGTTGGTGTTTACCATTATTCTAGGTGGGGATTGCCATGATTCCAAGAGGAGGTTACACATTCACCTCTTATATGTACATCTCTTGCATTATTCTATTTGATTATATTGAGTTGGAGCTATTTATGTGTTATTGCAATTATCTCTTTTGTATTTTCGTAATTTTTAGTCTTGTATGCTTGCATTGTTTTGTCTTGGAAAAGTTCACGTCTCGCATCATTCACTTATGCATTCTTCGAACCATTAGATCTCGTGGCGCTTCTACGATATGGTATCGGAGCGAGGTTGTATTAAGATTGGTGGTTATTATTCTGTAAATCTATTTTTCATTTGAGATCATTATTTGCAAGTATTTGGGTGTTATTTGGTGCTCGTTTTGCCTTATTTTTGGTATATAGCCTATTTGCAGGCTTATAAGGTTTACGTGCCCACATAATGTATATACTGATTTGGAAATCACTTTTTGCAAGCCCTAAATCATTGTTGCAGGATCCTTAGAAGCTTTATCCAGTGTCTATGCATTTTTCAGACTTATAAAGGGCTTTTTCACCTATGGTAGTGATTTACATGCATGTTCGGACTTGCAAAGGATGAGTTTCTAATCAATATGTGTTTCATACCGCAACCGAGTTTCCAATAACCCATGCACGCATTGCAAATCCATATTTAGTCATTTTTTTAGTCTCATGGGAGTGTTGTTAACTACACTCGGATCTTCAAAATTTCAAAGCCATAGTGATTATATTCTTGATCTAACATGGTCGCAACCTCATCGTACTAAAAAAATATTCGTCTCGGCCTAGCGGCCTCAGCCTCAACGAACATCCTTCGGTACATGCGCAGGTGGCTAACACCAACGCCCTACAAGCCCCGATGTATTTTGGCCTTCGACCACTCCCCGGCACATATGAATCAAAGGGATTATCCTTGGGTTCATCATAACCCTCCTCCTTTTGCTAAAATTATATTTTTGTGAAAAAGTGCATTTCAAGTTTAGTGCAATTTCATTTTAAATAGGGCTTGTTTATGGGAAATAGTTATTGTAAAACTTTAATTAAAAGCTCGATATCGAGTGCCATTTTTGCAAAATTTAAATATTTTTCATTTTTCAAAGCATTGGCCCTATTTATTTTATAAAAACACTAAGTTATAAAGAGCCAATACTGTGGGTGGGCTTCTTGATATAGTTTCCGAGGGGTGTATTTATCGAACTTCTTTCTTTCCGCACATTTCTTTATTTTCTACAACAATTACCACAACCTTTATTTCTAAAATAATGGATCTAAGTTCAATTAACCCACTTACACCTTCTACCTACCATGAATGGAAATAAAAATTTCCATTGGACTAGGAGTAAAGGGTTGTACTGTATCAAAATGGGGTTAGAACCAAAGCCTAGTACATATGCAGAAAAAGTTAAGTGCTATATTAAGTGTGATGAAGCATTTGGTATTTTGTGTCTTTCAGTGTCTCCTAAAATCCTTTTTATCACATAGTGTCACCAAATCTCCCAATGATGTGTGGAAAACTTAAAAAAATAGTTGGAAAATTTAACAATATGAGGGGTCACAAGCTAGAAATAGAACTTATTAGCTTAATTCCTAGAAACTTTGACACCTTGGAAGATCTATTTACGAAGTTCAATTCCTTATGATTGCAGCTTAAAATAATGTGGAACACAAAAGAATGATGAACAACTTGTTCCTTCAAAGCACTTGCCAAACTAGGTCTTGACTACTTTGTCTTTATTTCTACATTTTATGCAACCAAGAGGGCTCTTAGAGCCACATGCTCTATGTCATCCTTAGATGACTTAATTTTTGATTTGACTAAGGATAAAGACAAGTTAATTCAAATCAATACCTTGAATTCATCTCGAACCTCAAGCTCTCATTTCCAAGAATGGAAAATAGAAAGCCTCATTAGAAAAATAGTATAAATAAAGTAACAAGGATTAAAAAAGAAAGAAATATCAACATTCTTCCACCTCTACATCAAAATCTGAACTTCCTCTTCTAGTGATAAGTCCAAGAAAGAAAGGATTAAATGTGGGTAATGTAAAGGAAGACATGATGAAAGTAAATGTTTGAAGAAGCAAATTGACCACCTCATAAGTCTTCTTGAGAAGAGCAAGATAGGTGAACCCAAGTCTTCCAAACAATCTTTGTCAACCAATGAATACACCAATAAAAATAACAATGGAAAAGGGAAAGACAAAGAATCGGAAATAATAAAAAGGAGATCCCTAGTTGCGGTTGTATCATCACCTCCTACATTGGTTATTGATTCTGGTGCTTCACATCATATGCCATATTCACACGTGGATTTCACTTCATTAGATCCATGTGACATGTCTACTATACGATTGGGTGATAACAACTATTCACAAGTTTCTGGGAGAGTGTTTTTGAAGTGGATGGAGGAACATTCAATAATGTTATTAGTATTCCTTCACTATCAACTAATCTCTTATCAGTCTACCAAATTACTCACCTTAGTCAAGGCATGTGGGTTGAGTTCACTCCAGATTCAATCTATGTCAGAGAGCTACACAATGACACTATCATTGCAGTGGGTGTAGTCGATCATCAGACTCGCTATATTCCTTCTCTCACTTTATTCCTCCTTCAGATTCTTCACCAAATTCACCTGTACTTGATGGAACTTTTGAGCTTGAGAATATTTTTTATGAGAACTTCTCTTCTATCACATATGACTACAGTAGTGAGGGGGACCCACCTCCACCATCTCCTTGTCACCTTATATTTTTAGAGGATTTATTTCTTGATCCACCTACTTTTGGCCCACCTCAAAATTTTCAGGGAGCATGCATCTTGATTCAGGACTTTTCGGACATCAAGGTGCTTCTACTCGCTCATTCAAGACCCTCCACATTCTTTCTTCTCTTCTACATCGATACATCATCCCTTCATGAGGAAATTGGCACTTCTACCATGTATGGGGAGCATAGTTCTTTGGATAAGAACAACACATTGGTTTGAGATCTATCAGACACTTGGCGCCTACCTTCATCTTTCCATGGTGATCCACTCTTCACTACATCTATTTCTGAGCCACAATCACTCCAGGAGGTTGCTTTGCAGGATACTGGATGGCTACAAGAAGTTGTAGCTTCGAGTGGGGATTTCTAGTCCTACCTTCTCTTCTTTATCTCTCTTTTTGGGGAATTTTTCCCACTGGTTTTTCTCCTTTTACTCTATCTTATGAGAGATTTCATTGTATGTGGGTACCTCATCAGGCCTTGTTGTTGGGACCCACTTTCATTTTTCACTTCCCACCTAAGTTGTGCTTATGGGGGGATGTTATTTTCCTCACTTTATTTGTATTATCCTACTTGGGATATTCCACCTCACTTGGAGTTTCCCTACACTTATGGGATATGCTTTCTTAGGTGTACACTTGACTACACTATTCTAGGTGTTGGTTACCACTTGACTACACTATTCTAGGTGTTAGTCACCATTAACTACAAAGATTCAAGTTATTGGTTACCACTATTCTAGGTGGGGATTTCCATGATTACGGGAGAAGGTTACACATTCACCTCCTATAGATGCATCTCTTGCATTATTCTAATTAATTGTATTGAGTTAGAGCTATTTCTATGTTTTCAATTATCTCTTTTGTATTTTCATAATTTGCGACTCTTGTATACTTGCATTGTTTTGTCTTGGAATAATTCACGTCTCGCATCATTCACCTATGCATTCTTCGAGCCAAGTAGATCTATGGTGCTTCTCGATACAATGTGTATACTTCCATATTGCTACAAGAACATTTCACAAATATCAACTTTTTATTACGATTTGGTGGATGTCCTTATCCTATTCTAAAGCTCCCATTTTGGCACAAGCTAGAAGGATGATCTACCAAATGTTAGTTCATCTAGATTTATAACCATCAATTACATTTTCTCAAAATTTACAAAATCCTTATCCACAATCCCATTTTGTACATATCATGCAACCATCATAATCTATAAGTCCACATCTCTTTGGTGCATTTCTTTCAAAACCTATAAACTATAGTCAAAAACACCATTTTGTACATATCTTGATATAATCATCCCTCATTCCTGGTTTGAAACTAATAATTTTGTACATGCTTAGATAATGCTAGTGAAAGCACATGATTTGGGTTTGGTACATCTCTTTTGGAATTTAATTAAAAATATTTAAATCCTAGTTAAGAACACTATTATTTGCATATAGATTGTAATAAGCAGTCCATGTGTTTTTCCTTGTTTCAAAACTCCTAATTTTGTACATTCTTAGTAATGCTAATGAGAGCGTATGCTTCACGTTTTGTACTTGATCGTTACATTTGTTGAAAATTAATTTAAAAGCATCGTCATGTTATACATTTGAACATAAAAACATTCAACAAATTTTATAACCCCACAAATATTTGAGGCATTTTGTTTTCACCTATAATGTGTATGTTGCCATATTACAACAATCATTGATGTAAATCCTATTTTAATTATACTTTATTGATGTCTTTGTGTTGTTCTAAACATCTCATTTTGGCACAAGTTGAAAGTATGTTGGAAAATATAGAATTATACAGAGCTTTATACATATTCTTACATATTTCTATACCATCATCTTAAATATGTATCACCTTACAACTTACACAAAAAAGTTTAAATTTATAATAAATGTTTGGAAAGTTGAACTTTAGGATGGATGGTTTAAATTTTGGATAACCAACAAAGCATGCACATTCATTAAATATAGGAAAATAACAAGTGTGGTGATGTTAATAAATTCATCATTAAGTATCTTTCATTTTGCACATTGAAACTCTCATTAAAAAAACAAATATATAAATACAAAGAAAAACAAAGTTCAAAGAAAGGTCAGTAATGTATCTAATGTACATCTTCCATTTTTATGGTATCATTATTAATGTTGAAAAAATATTGTTGTGCATATTAAATTGGATCACCATGGAGAGGTTAGATTGGTATTGATCAATTTACATCACAATATACCAAAGAGATTTAAGAGAAATTTGAATTAGTGAGAGATATGAATACAATGAAATAGATTGATCATAATACTCGAAAGAGGGTTTGAAAACCTGCAAGTGAGGATCACGAGGGACAACGTGCACATCAACAGACATGTGAACGGCAGTGTGAAGAGATCTCGGGAGGAGTGAGCATCAACCGAATGTGCATGCAAAGATTCGACAAACGAGAAGAACCTGGTTAAGCCATAAAACTCTCCTCTATCTCATAGATCAAATGGGGTGTACATATAGGAGGTGTTGAGTAACCCCCAATGCTACAATCATGACAACTCAAGTGGAGAGGGGGAGTTACATTCCCAGAATAGAAATGTAACTCCCAATGACGCATATGACGCACTGACGCGCTGACACACTGACATGCTAACGCACTGACGCGTAAGAGAATCTCATAATGACCCCTAAATGACACATGGACCTATGATCTCACCTAAGTGAGATGACTCACCTAATGATGTGGAAAATAACACACACCAACACCCCCCCTTCATCGTAACTTAGGATGAGGCGGCAAGTCAAAAATGAGAAATGGGTCCCGCACAAAGCCTGATGAGGTACCCATGTACAAGAAAGAAGTCCCAAGTAGTGAAGGAAAACCCAATGGGAAAAACATCCACCACAAGAGAACAACACACTCTCTAATCTAAGAAAGATGCCAAATATGGGTCCTAGCCATAGATGAGCCTGAAAGGGTACCCATGTACAAAGAGGCAATCTCTCAAAAAGAAGAAGAAGAGAGAAGAAGAGGGAGACGAGAGGAATGTAGAAGATGCCATGGACGGATCTAAACTCTGCAACTGTAGGAAGTCTCCTAGAAGAATGTCGATGATGAGATCCTCTGCCTCTGGACTGAAGAAGAGCCACCCGCAACGAACTATGTGCCTGCCCTTAGGAAGGACAGAAATGACGTGTTGGAAGTCCGCCCACTCCATAAAGGAAACTGAAGGCAGCAACACAAAGAACTCTGAGTTTGGTGCACTGAAGTGTGACATAGGTCTAGCGAGTGAGTGCCAAGGAACCGAAGGTAATGTCACGAGTGCAAAATTGTTAGAGTATAAAAGAGGAACACCCATGGAAAGGATGTCTAAGTGATGTGAAGGGAACAAAACATCCTCCACAATAGAAAAGGGATCCACAACTGAGGGTGGATCAATGAAGGTCTCCGGAAAAGTGGAAGTGGTAAGAGTCCCAGAAGGGGCACTCCCAACAATGGAGATGATGAACTCCTCTGAAACACCTGTAGATGGATGAGGGACCTGTAGAGCATCACAAGTAGACTCTACAAAAAGATGACTAAGGTCAGGCAGATACTCGTCCCACCGAGGGGTTCAAAAAATGTAAGAGCGATGTTAGATAGGTATGAGTCATCCAATTAAGGTAGAGGAGTGAAAATGGCATCGCACACTTTGGAAGTGGAAAGGAGGCGGGTGTGATGACAGTGTGAGACTGAGTAGGAGATTTCTCAATATCTGATGAGATGTGGGGGGTGACAACAATGTCTGGAATAGTGAGAGAAAGAGGAGAAGAGTCCTCTGTAGTACTCTTGACATCAGAACTGGATGCACAATCCTCGTCATCAAAAGTAGAACCAAGCGAGCCTGTGTCAGTGGAACTATCATCACATGAAGAAATGGAGGAGATAACTGAATCAACAACAACAACAATGGCGGCAGTATGTGAAGGGTCTCCATAGAGGGACTGAAGAATGCTCCAGACACGGTGAGGTGGATCTGAGTCTGCCACGTGAAACTAGAGAGAACAAGAGACATGCATCATCATGTGACCAAAGACATGGTCATAAGTGTCGAGGAAGTCCTCTAGATGACGATGATCAGCAGTGTAGGAACTGGCCCAAGCAAGAAGGGTAAAAGACCCTCGTGGGCGAAGTAATGTTCCATGGAAGCATGCTAAGCTGAATAGGTCTCTCTCCCGGTGAGAAGTGGCGGAGGCTGTAAGGCGATCCTACGATGCTCACGTCTGGAAAGAGAACTCTCCATGATGAAAAAAAATGCAAGATGCAAGGTGCACGAAAGCAAGACATCGGACTCAACCGATAATGTGTCTGCATGCGAAAACCCAAGAGTACAAGCAACCCCCCCAGAATGCGGCACTTTATAAAAGTAGTGCATTTACAAAATTGGCAATGTCATCACGTAAAGTGCGGAAAATCATGCAACTTTGACTAAAGAAGTGCTCAAAAACGAGCAGCGAGTCAAAAGTTATAGCATTAAAACGATTCCCGCAACTGATGGAAAAATACACTAGATGTTGTAAATGCATTAAAAAAGTGCTCAAAACGAGTGCAAAGGGTATCGTGTGGGTACTCATTGGAAATGACACAAAATTTTAGGTAGAGTTTGTTTTGACTACGAGGGGGGATTAGCCTCCTGCCAACCCTGGACCTCGCCCTCCGTCTTCGACGCTCGTAGGAGGGGATTAAATTACAAGCCAAAAACAACCTTATAAATTAATACATGCCAAGAAATGAAATGTTTTTTATTTAACCACCTTAAAACATTAAAAAGGAGGTGGAAAGAGGGCCCACGTTGGAAGAGTGGACGAATGCCAAGTTGGAGGGTCCACGTCTTTGGGCACATTTGGAGGAAAACCACCAAAAAGAGTCAGACAGCCGCTAAGGGTGCTGCAGACACGTGGGAGGCTCTTTGAGGTTGCAGACACATGGGAGGTCAGCTTTGGAGGTGATGGGAGCAGGTGTGGCAGGTCTCGCATGCGAGAGGAGCCGTTTGAAGACCCAAAATGCCCAAAAATGCCAAAAAGCATTTCAAGCAAAGACTAAGCCGTTGAATATGACGTTGCAGGTTGCTGGTTGTTGGAGATGTGTAAAATGGTCGTTGGAGGTGCTGGGAGCAGGTGTTGCAGGTCTGCACAAGCTGGAGGAGCCGTTTGAAGACCCAAAATGCCAAAAAAGCCCAAAAATGGCTGAGCAAAGTCAAAAACATTTTTCCAATGGAAGAGGACGCAAATACCCGGAAGCACCACGCCCAGCATGCAAAACACCATGCCCAGTACGCAAAACAGGTCCAAAACACGGGCCAAATAGCAAAGGGCATTCAAAGCATGAGCCAAACAAAGCAAAGGGCAAGGCCGAACCACGAGCCAAACACGAGCAAACACGAGCACGGTCAGAGAAACGAGTTGCAGGAAGCAAGAGCGGGTCACCAGCAAGTTGTCGGTCAAGCTAATGCAAGAACGGAGAACCAATGTAAACTAGCACAAAATATGCATATCTGCAACTCAGAACGCATTAAACCTCAGGAAAACACCTCTAACACACATGTAAACCTCGGAGAATCGAGCGGTCAAAGACACTAAACTTGAAAAACACCAAAAACTCGAACACGACCAAACGAACCACAAATAACCCGAAGAGAGGTATAAACGCCCGAATCAATGCAAGAAGTGCACAACTAGAATATCCATTACGACACACGTTGAAAGAGATCTGAATATCACGCTGGAAGCTGGAAAACATGCACAGAAATGCCAAGGAGTGCACGGATCCACAATATTCGCTTTGATACCATGAAAGAGGGTTTGAAAACCCGGCGAGGATCACGAGAGGCGAGCGTGCACATCAACGGACGTGCGAAAGCGGGCGTGAAGAGATCTCGGGAGGAGCGAGCATCAACCGAATGTGCATGCAAAGATTCGACAAATGGGCAGAACCTGGTTAAGCCATAAAACTCTCCTCTATCTCATAGATCAAATGGGGTGTACATATAGGAGGTGTTGAGTAACCCCAAAGTCTGCAATCATGACAACTCAAGTGGAGGGGGAGTTACATTCCCAGAATAGAAATGTAACTCCCAATGGAGCATATGACACACTGATGCATTGATGCGTAAGAGAATCTCATAATGACCCCTAAATGACACATGGACCTATGATCTCACCTAAGTGAGATGACTCACCTAATGATGTGGAAAATAACACACACCAACAAATGCATCTCAAGATGGATTTAATATAATATGCTTCTAGAGATAAATATATTGAAAAGATAGATAAACACAATTTAAGAGAGATATTTATACTTATATATAATGGGTGAGCAGTTTTAGAGTGGAAAATACAATCTCAAGATGTACAAAATAGTAAAATTTTGGAGTAATGAAAGAAGTTTTTAAGTGGCGAAACAATACTAAAATGTACTCAATCAATCATTATGTTAATAGAAGGGTCATTTCTATTGTATTATTGCATTTATTGATATATTGGGGTTTATATTTTGTTGATGACCAAACTTATCGAGAATATGAGATTGATTTTTTTGATCGAGTGAGGAATTCATGAGTCAGTAGAAGCAATTTCATGAAACATTGAAGATGCATATCTTAACTCGGGTACTAAAACATATATTTAGCTCGTAAATTAAATAAGATTATTTTTTAAAAAATGAATGGGGAGTTTTAGAGTCATAAAAAAATTATAGGATGCAAAGTGAAGAGTCATATCCATTCATTATGTAGTGATTGGTCTTATCAAAATAATTCCAACTTGTTATCGAAAAAAAATTAATCATCTCAAATCCTCCTTGATACAAACACACCCTTAAACCTAGCTTACTAATATTTTTTTGTTTCGGTGTTCCCTTAAGGTGTTACGTAGTGGGATTTCGTTCCTTTATTGTTGTACAAATGAGTTGATCCTTTCGGTGTTGTCAAAGGGTTTGTACCTTTCTTAATTTAATAGATATTTGGATTAATCTACACTAAATAGAAACTAAATGGGATGGTATTGCTGGTTGTAAAGTCATCTCTTGGTCTTAATGCATAGAGCCTAAATTTAGAAATGCAAACTTATAAATATAGATTTTAAAACTCAAGGAATATGTGTAGTGGCTAAATGGATCACTAGAGTTGTTAAAGATGAAAACCATGGAGGATTTTATTGAGATATAGATTTAATAACGTTGTTATTAAAAGGAAATGACATAAGATTAGCTAGTTGGATAAGCTTCTCCTTGCACCATACTTTTAGATTATAAGCTCTTTTCCTATTTAGTTAATTTGGAAAGCATGTCACAAAGTATGTCAATTTTTAAATTGAAATGAGTCTTTGCTACAACATGGTTTTAGCTTTGCTTCATCTTCCATTTGGTGGAACGGACATATCTAATTTCAAGGAGAACCATTAGCTATAAAGTTTCCCAAATAAGTTTATAATTTGCTCAAAAAGGTGTTAGGTTGTTTGGTGATACATGTGACTTCTCATGTCTCTGCAATGGTCTTCTTGGCCAAATATTAAAGCTTGATTTGACATGAATGATAAGTCCAAGTAATTCCTGGTCTTTGTGCAATCCTTAATTTCGTCCGATTTAGCTATTAAATTATGTACTCATGTATCTTGTATTTTCTTCAAGGATTGGTAGTGGCTTTCTTCGAACACTTCTTATTCTTCCCTTTAAAAGAAATATAACTCCATCTTATTCCCAAAATATCCTTCTTTCCTTGCCTCAATATCGAGTAGAACTATAACGTAAATGTTGGATTAAGTTGAGTGTACTCAAATTTGGGAGTGTAAGGCTGATTCAAATTCTCAAATGCTTGCTTGAAAATTATAACACTACAAAGTCTTTGTTGGTGACATATTAAGATGTTTGTCTATTCAACCAGCTTAAATGCATTTTTATCATGCTAATGAGAATATAAAGCATTTTTGGAGATGCATGTTTGTTGAAAAACAATGGTTCGTTGTATTTAGAAATATACTTACCTTATTTGGCCATCATTTCCATTGGAAAGAGACTCCATTTAGAATTGATTCGAGGAATACTTGCTATTGTTGACTCGATTAAGCATGGTATCCTTCTACATTTATGAAAAATCTAATGCTCGGGTATGTTTTCTATTTCTAATATTCATTTGAAAATTGTAATTACAAGGCTTTACTCTAACATTTTCTTCTAGATTGTTTCTTTATCCTTTCAATGAAAAGTTATGGAAAAAAACAACAAAGAAGTCACCTCCCAGCTGGATCATATCAATCTCCAAGTCAATCATCTTCAAAATGAGTGGCAAGGTTATGCCACACATCTTCAACATAAAATTGAGAACACACACTTTTGAAAAGCTACTATAATTCTTCTTGTTATCACTAATCTTGTAGTCCATATATGACATGAAGTTGGGATATTTTACAAAAATATTAATAATGGCCCAGCTATAGTGTCGTCATAATAGTCACGAGTATTAGGATACAACTTGTAAATAGTTGTGTTCTATGGATTTGGCCCTCAAAGTGCTTCAATTTATAGTTTCGTTTAGTTCTTTTTCCATATGGTTTTGTTAACATTTATATTTTTTGGGTGGTCTATTATGATTATTGTAATTCTTTCCTTCTTAATTTTTTGAGCGGAGGAGTTTATCTAACAAGCACAAAGTGATGGGATCCATCCCCTCAACCAAACATAATTTATTTTTATTTAACACTTTTTAATATAAATTTTATGATTAAGATAGATATTAGATCCGGCCACTTTATTTTTACTGGTTATGTTTCCATACCAGAAGAAAAAAAGATAAAAACAAACAAACCACACTTCCTGGAATTCTCAACTACAGCAAAGACGATATTTTTATTTCCAACCGTACCTGGCTGTTTGTTGAAGACGGCAAAGTGAAGAGGCGTTTGGCCATCGCATTTCCTTTTATACATCTCCAGAGGCCTCACACCCAACAGCTTTTCAAACATTTCCATGGCCTCTCTCTTTCCCTCCCAAGGCCGCTTTGAATACAGCCGTTTCCCCCGCTCTGTTGGTCACACTGGCGAGCTCCTCCTCTTGCCTCACTAAAATCTCCACTATCTCTGCATGCCCTCTGCTCGCCGCTTCGTGCAAAGCTGTGTTTCCTTGCATATTCTGTTTGCTCAAGAATCCATGGCTGCCGATACTGCGAGTTCCTCCTTCCAAATCAGCTCGCTTCGTCAGTTCCACCAACATTTCCACGAAGTTCTTGCTGCCGTGGTATGCAGCGATGTGCAGGGCAGTGTTCTTTGCAGGAGTAGTTTCATTGAAAACATCAGCGTCCCCGCGGAGCAACTTCTCCAGTTCCTCCGTATCGTCTGATTCTGCAGCTCTCAATAACTGTTTCTCCATTAAATTGCAATTACTTATACTATTTCTTTCAAGTAAGTAATATTTGAAAATACAATCAATTCCGCCTCTCAGATCTTCTCAAATGAGAAAACACTCTTGAGAAAGGAATACAATATAGACATGACAATGGAAGAGAGATGTAAACATAATATAGAAAAGAAAGTGTTTAGTTAACATATGGGTTATGTTAAAAAAAAATTAAAAAGAAAATCAACAAGTTTATATAGATATTTGTCATAATAAATGAAGATTAGATTATATCTATAGCGAAGTTTTTTTTGGGCGAAATAATAATAATTAAGGGAGAGGGAAGCTTTCTTTCGCATAGGGAACACGGAAAAGATCCTAGGTCTATTTAGTTATTTAGTTGACACAACTTTTTAAGTATTTAGAGAGATTTATATTATCATACTCACTATTAAACTACAACCCTTTCAAAAATCTTTCTTTAGTAATTAATCAAAACTAATCTACATATTTTATTATTTTCATTATTTCAAACAAGATTTAAATATGAGGATTATTTATGTAGTTTTAGTTAGAAAATATTTATAATTTTGAAATAAACATTTGTTCGTACTTATATATTGAAAATATTAAAATGAATATAAAATTTACTTTCTTATATATTTATTAATAATTTAATATTATTTTATTTATTTTGAAAAGTAATATGCCATCACATTAAAAATAGTTTGACAAATGTGAATAAGCGTCAAATTTAAAAATTTCCACATCAACTTTTATCTTACAACTTATTTCTCTTTTGCTTAATAGGATGCCTACCACGGTTACAATAGAATTCACTTTTGTGCAGTGGTACCCATTTTGCTTAAAATGATGGCTGCACAACTTACCATAAGTTTAACTAGGGTTTAGATATTTCACTTTTGTAGAGTGGTACCAATAAAGTTCCCCACAACGAATTATATGGAAAAGCATGTTATTCTCAATTCTCGTCTAAAATTTTATTTCTTTCACACTAACATGGGGCCGGGCCAGTTGTGAAACACAAGGGTTTTAATTGGAACACAAGGGAGGAATATTATGTCATGAAATACCTCCCTTGTGTTCCAATTAATTAGTCATTATATTCCTTGATTGGAAACCATCTTTTTTTCTATTAGGACCTTTCCATTCATCCCTTCCTTCCTAAATTTTGATACAATTCTTCCCTCCCTGGAATTTCTTTCCTTAGTCTAAAATTCTTATTCATAACTTCCTTAAAAATGAATGGATTGGGTTAATAGTCATATCAATAAATGTATTACATTTAATTATATATTTTTAATAAATATAATGAATACATGAATGGATAGGAATTTTTAAAGTTGTCGAAGCAATTTTAAGATTTATTGAAGAGGTATATTGGACGGGATTGTAGGGTGTTTGAAAGTGGAACAATTATATATATGGTTTTAATATTGATCTTTAGTTATACAAGATCTAATGTCAATCATCTTAATTTATGAACCTTAAAACTTATCTTAAAAAGTGACATGAACCTTGCATAGAAATTTAGAGTTAATTATAAGAAACATAGGGACGCTTCTAACAGTTGTCTAAAGTATTTGGATGTTTCTTGTTGACAACAAGAAAGACACAAAATAAACTAACTCTCGAGCCTAATTTCTTATTTCCTCACTTTGAATTGTATGTTGCAACACATATAACTTGTAAAACAAGCACATTTTTCCTTGCCCTAGAATTGCAACAATATCTAAAACTTAAGGAGGGAACAATGAACTTTATAAGTTTGTGATAAGGATTAACAAGGCTTATTACATACCATCTAATTATCATTTCCTCGAATGGTGGAAACCACTCAACAAAAATGTAACATCTTTGCCTCGGCTATTATGGTGATGACTTCCACTCTTGACTTTGCAAATGTTGACAGTGATTTGTTTTAGGAGGTGTTATCTCCGAATCACAACACCCTATGGTTTGCACAAGTGTGTGTGCTTGAGCTCACAGTGTGATTGGATAACATGGGTACTATCTCCAAGTTGTGGGACTTGCTACTTGAGATAGACCTCTAGAGAAAGCTAGTTCTTGCTCCTAAACTACCTACCACAATCTACTCTAATGTAGGAAAAACTATCTTGTCCTAATCTAGCTTTCCAAGGGACCAAGGAGAGAGAGTATATGGAAATAGAGCCTACACTAAAGCGGTGATACACCGAAAAAGAGAGTGTGAGAATAGTCTTCCAATGTGTGAAAAGTAGAAGCAAAATGCATACTAGAAGGGGTGATAATAGTTCTCCATAGTTAGCAAATGCATTCACAACAACATTTCATACATACACAATGATAATGAATCCCTGCAGAGTATAAGGTAGACACAATATATTTGTAATGAGTTTGAAAGGGCAAGAAGAATGCGGGGAAGGAGTATCCACAAACTTGTATCTATTGCTTCATTGATATGCACAATCCAATCTATTACAGAATAAGGGCCTGGATCACCATGCAAGGAGTCCACTACAAGGGCCTACAGCACATTGGCTTCACAAAACAATTTTGATAGAGTTTTAATACACAAAACTACCATTCCTTTTCAATAAGCCCAACATTCCAATTTATAGAAATATGAGAAGAGAGAGAGAGATAGGGTTCATTTTAAGAAGACCCTCTGAAAAATTACTTTCGAATCATCGGTGAATCTCATAAAACGACTTTTGAATCGTTGGTGAATTTTTGAATAAATGTTTCGTGGCGAAGGTGATTTTACAGAGCATTGGTCCCTCGTTTTTTTGCATTTTTGGCCGAGTAGGTTGGATGGGGGTTGGATGGGTGGGTTGGTCGGGTTAGTTGGACGGGTGGGTTGGGCAGTGAGTTCGATGTGTGGGCTGGACATGTGGGTTGAACACGTGGGTTGGACGGGTGGGTGGATGGAGTGGGTTGGATAGGAGGGTTGGACGGGTGGGTTGGACGAGTGGGGGTCGGATTGGTGGATTGGACACGTGAAGGTTGGATGGGAAGAGGTTGGGTAGGCGGTGGTTGGATGGGTGGATTGGACAAATATAGGTTAGACGGGGTGGGGGTTGGATGGGAAGGGATAGATGGGAAATGGTTGGTCGGGTGGGTTGGATGAGTGAGGGTTGGTCGGCTAAGGTTTGGATGGGTGGGTTGGACGGGCGGGTTGGGTGAACGAGGGTTTGGACGGAGTGGGTTGGGCATTGTTACCAATGTATTTAATGCTCATTAATGATACCCCTAGACTCTATAAATACCATTTCAAGGTTCATTTTTACACTTTTATCCAAATTTCCAGTGCTCTGAGCTCTTTAATTTTACACCCAAATTTCACTCCTCCCTAATTTCAGCAATGGCTAGTACCACATCTATTCCTACACCCAAATTTCAATACAAAAACCTCATGTGCCCATAGATTTTAGCTTTACTAAAACTAAAAGACGCTCCAAAGGATTGGCTAGAAAAATTAGAATTTTTCGGGCTTGTGAACATGCCCCAATTCGACACTGATATATCCGTCCTTGATTACCTACTCGCCTCTTACAACAAAAAAGATGGAAAATTTTCTGTTCTTGTCGTGCATCCGAAACGTCGTCAAATTTATTTTTCTATTGAACCCGAGGACGTGCATTGGCTAACAGGTTTACCTTTCAAAAATAAGCCACCTGTTACTACAAAGGTAGTCCTTATAGATGAAGACAAAAAGTTTTTGGAGTCTCATTACAATGTACAGGTTGATGGTAAATTTATTATTTTCAAATGATTTTTTTACATTACTCAACCACACAAAGGATCTAACGTTTCCTTTCTGTAATTACAGCTCCTCTTAATCGATCATCAAGAGGCCTTCTTCTACAAGGTATTACAAACAAATTCTTTATTGCAGTTGCTTCACTATTTCAGGCCAAGATTGTATTACAGGGCAAATGTGTAGACATTCCCCATTGGTAAGTTCAATATTTATTATGGACACTAGTAGGTCAACAATTTGATTGGTGCAGTTATTTTTCCAACCGAATAAAATTAGATATCTCCCATGCCAGCAAAGGCAATCAAACTGATAAATCAAAGATTGTATTTTGTTCTTGCAATTTTATTCTTTCTTTTTATAATGAAGCGTACTACGAATTGGCGTAGCATACGATTCCTACTTCAATCAATGATAAGATGATTGGTCTTAGTATCAAAGAACAACAGTAAAAGTTCTTATTCTATTTACTTGTTATAACGATTTCAATTTGAATATTTAAAATAAAATACTAATTGTATGATTATATTTTACAGGAAATATTATAGCTCCAACATCTCATAAGGAGGAAATTGTTAGAGGTAAAGCCCCTCTAGAGGTCTCTGTTGATTCTCGATATGGATTCAAAGCAGAATCAACACCGATAATACCTCATTATCTAAGCAACCTAGGGGGTCGATATGCACAACACGTTTACCATCGTATTTAACTATAGGTATGAATAATGAAGTTATCTTTATATATAAATTACAAATTCAAACAATTACTATAGATTATGTATTCTAATATTTCTACTGATCTTTTCTACATGTATTGTATTCAGAAACTACTGAGATGGATGATGAAGATCAAACTCATTCTATCTCTGGAGATCAAAATATCATGATTGTGTCTCCGTCTATGCGAGGTATATTGTACGGTAGTTTGATTTGCATGTTTTGTTTCCTTACAATTTTTTAGCATTTACAAACACCAACCATTATATTCTAACAATTTGTTGTTTTCTCCATGTGGGTAATATATCTTCAGGTCATTTTCCACTTGCAAGGAAGCCACCAATTCCTCCAACACGTCAAGTACAAACACAAAGGAGGACTTTAGGAAATAATATTAGGTTTCCTGCAGAGTTAGTAGGAACAATTCATCCTGTTACAACCGAATTTCCTAGGCTGTCACTAGGTGTGGTTTTAAGTGTAATAGCCACACAACTTTTCAACAACATCGCCATTGATGAGGAGTATTTAGGCTTCGATAGTGGAGATGCAGCCAGGAGTAACTATTTTAACACCCACGACATGATTCAATTTACTCCGCCTCAACAAAAAAATGTGCATGGAATACAGGGCAGTGACTCTCCTCCTCCCCCAAGGGCTGCTCCACAAACAGATGATGAAAAAACACACTTTATATTAGAAAATATGATATTAGATAGCATGGGGAAACACTTCAATAGGTTGTAATGTCTGATGTGGATTTGGTGCGGTCTTGGGAAAGGAGAGCAAAAAAATTGATAAAAGAAATAAATACTAGATACCATAATCATGCTCAAAGGCATTCATTGTTCACTATCGTAGAGAGCCAACCAACATGGTAGGATGTTTTGCTAAACAAAGCTCAATCAGGGACAATTTCATATAGTAATGATTACAATGATGAAATTGTAGACATAATGCTAAACAGGTTGGAAAATCTCAATGCTGAAGCACAGGCTTACTACAACAAATGGTCTAAAGACAAGACTAATGTTTTAATAGAAAATGCAGAAAAAGAGAAAGTTGTTGTAAGTGGGCATTTAATTTTACATGAAAAACTATAAATTATCTAATATTATAACCACTACAATATATTTTTTTCATATTATTTGATAGACTAAAAGTTTAATTTTTCTATTATACAGGCAAAATATGAATATTTAAAGAAAGAAGTAGTTGTTTTTGAAGCACATTGAAGAATGCCCACAAAATCTTGAATTCTTTTATACAGTTGAAGGAAAAACTCATTGTTATTAATAAAAAAATAATACATTGAGAAGGATAATAAAGGAGCATAATATGGATCCAAAAATCTTACTGAAGGAAAAGACATGATACTGGATGCAACACTTTTGTTTACATGAGATGTAGCAAGGGAGGAGCTGAATATACTAGAAAATATCAACACTGCAGCAGGAGATCTTCAGGCATCAGGAGTTATTCCTCCATCTCTTACGCAAGAAAAATAAAAACCTTCACCTGCATCATAAAATTTGATAAGTTAGTTAAGTTCACCATGTGACAAGTGTGTTGTCACAATTCTAACACTAGCATAGGAATTAAAAGATAGTGGTCAACCCTTTTTAGTTTTTATTCCATGTGGCAGACATAAGGAAAACTATGATTTTGAATCATAGGTAGAAAAGAGGATGACCTCGTAATGTGTCCTTATATGACAAAACTTGTCCGGAAGCTTTGAGATGTTATAACAACCCCTTTTTTGAATTGTATTGGCCGATAATGCTTTATGAATTTGTACTTTTTCATAAAGTAATCCGCCACATGAGAAATCAATTTCATATGAACTTTAGAAGTTAGAATTGTATAATGTTATTATATATTAATAAGAATTATGTTTCTTTTCTATTGTTTACGTAAATGTTGCTTAAATTTATACTATTTTGTTTCATTACATTTCTGAATTCTTACAGATGTAAAATAAATAAATTAACATATATAAAAGATGAATGTGTTCTTATTTCAGTCTGAATTTGAAAAGAAAACATAAAAAACAAATGGCATAATTGAAACAAATAATGACATTGTTGTAATGACGAAGGATCAAATAATGACAAATATAATATTGCATTTATTGAAACTTGTAATCACTAAATGAAGTACATAAGTAGTCTCAATAATGTATAGAAGAAATGAAATCTATGTGAATTGAAAAACATGGAGCAACACTTTCATTTGTGTCTTGGAAATCAGCTGCAACATGATTTGTGGATGTGTCTCGATCCCCTGGTTCAGCATTATTACTTACTCCTCTTCTGTCTACTAGTGAATTCCACAATGTCAAAGCTCTATCATAAGGAAACGACTCCACCGAGTAACTCGATACATACAATGGATCAACATAGATGGGAGGAAAGATATTTGGGTGGATCTACATGCAAAAATCCTTGGGTCAACGTTAAAAGATATTTGGGTGGATCTGCCCTCGGTCCAAAGCGATGAGCTTCCTCGGTGGATGTCAGTCCACATTTTCAATTAAGGAAAGAAGCATACATGATAAAAGATGTAGGTAAATGTTTAGATTTTCTGATTAAAAATAAAAGATAGAATGTAAACAGTAGACAAAATATAAATAGAACACAGAAACTATGAAAACAATGCTAGACTTATGTTACCTATACTTGCACCTTCTGTCGTAGGCTGATCGGCATCGACAGTTGTGGGTCGGTGTCGATTTCTTTAAGTGGCGCCGATTAGGATAAATCGGCATCGACTGGAATGGGTCGGCGTCGACCGGAGGCAAGTTGCAGAAAGCTTGATGGATGATTGATGAGGACTGGATCGTAAACACCTACAGGGGCTGCAAAGTTGTGGACAGAGTTTCACCTTAGCTAGATGAGGGAAAGAATCACCAAGAGGTCGAGGAATCCTCACGATGTCGATGTTGCGAGGGCAGAGTAATGGTACACCTCTCAGGGATTGATTTGGACAAAATTCTCTCTTCTTCTAATTGACATGATTCAAGGCTCAAGGCTTAAGCTTTCTGTCTCTCTTTTGTCTAACCAGAACTAAATTTTGGCCCTGTATTTATAATCGGGGTTGCAACCGAAATCAATCGGCCATTCAAAAAAATCAGCGTCGACCGAGTACCAGTCGGCGCCGATCAGGGAACAGATTCCCAAAATGGCCAAAAAGGATGAATTGGAAAGATAAGAGTGTATCCTTCTGACTCAAATACGGGAAATATCCCACTGCATGGTTTGGGGGAGGAGAAATAGGGGGATAGATGGATAGAATTGATTATGGGAGGTTAGGAATTGATATGGGGTAGATAAGTGGTTAAGATACATGTAAAAAGTATAATTAAATAGTTAATATTTAATTATCCATGGATAAAATACAATGGGGTATAATAAACTTAGGATAGATGTTTAATTAGATATTTAATTAATACCCTAAAGGAAAAGTGGTGATATAAAGGTGCCCCAGGTTACCCGAGAAGGTAAACGAATGCGGGGACACTAAATTGGGTAACCAATTTTAGGTGTCTACATTTTGCCCCTTTTTGTCGAGTAACTTGCGATAAGCAAAGTTGCAAGACAAAAACAAGGAGTTGGAAGAAAGGAAGAAAAAGTGATGATGTGATCCCCCTCAAACTAGGGATGGGATGAATCCCAAAAGACCAACCGATCCCAAGTTTGAAAAAGGTAGATGAGAACGCAAGGATGCCCCAGCTAGATATCTGGAGTAGATCTGATCATTGATGATGCATGAAAATAATAAAAAAGGTAGCAACCTAAGGAACTCACATTGGTAGGGTAGACTAGATGGTCTTCGTATGAGATGACGTTAGTGGCTACAGACCCGTGAGTGGAAGGAGGGCTGCAAAATAGTAGCAACTAAAGAGTGACACATTGGTAGGGACAACTAGATGGTCTGTGAATCAGATGACGTTAGTGCCTACAGACCCGCTATCTTTAGGCTGCCACAAATGCGAGTGACCCATGTACAGGGAACAGACTCAAAATGGGTGATAATATCAAAAATATGTGCCAAAAGGCAACACTCAGGTCATAATAATGATCAGATAAACAAGCCAAGCATCAACACTTTGGCAAAAAAAGATGAGGAGACATTCTCGTTGGAAGAATGTGATGTGAAAAGGCAAGAATGTAACCAATCGGTGACGATTGGCCTCAATCGGCGTCGATCCAAGAAAAATCGATGTCGACTAAACCAATCGGCATAACCAAAAAAATCGCATTGCGACCATACCAAACCATATAAATATGGGAAAGGAAACATGAACGATTTATTTACACTGCGACGATTGATTTAGAAAGAGTCAAAAATTGATTTTGAGCAACATGGAAGCCTCTGGGAGTAGTCAGAAGTGGAAGAGGACATGACCTGGGGTAAGTGGATCTACCTTAGCCTTGTGTATGTGTTTATCATTAAATAGCATACTAGGATGCTAGATTTTAGGAAAAAAAGGGGATAAGTGGGAGGCCAGAGTGTTTTGGACACTCGGCCTCTCAATCGGCGTCGATTGACAAAATCGGCGCTGATTAGGTTCAATCGGTGCCGATTGGAATTCCGATCGATGTCGACTAAATTAGATCGACGTCGATTGGAACTCAATCGGCACCGATTGGATAGATTAGACTTAGAAAGTAGAGAAATGTGTTTTTGATGTTTCGATTTGAATAAATGAGAAGCTAACACCATTCTTGATGTCGTGGATGCAGGCACGAGAGGCTTTACATATGCGGGATGCTATTCTCGAGCTTCGAGACTATTCTTCCTAATGTGACAGATGATGATTGGCGTCACCTGGAGCTAGCTGGGCTCGGGGCTTCATTACTACCGACGGGTGCCCCGAGACATGTAGAGTTGATGCGAGCATTGATACGATGATGGGACAATAGGACGTGCACATTCTAGTTCAGGATGGTGAGATGACCATCACCCACGAGGATATCTATAGGATCCTCAGGCTCCGATTACAGGGGACCCGATAGAGACCACTCCACGAGAGAACAATAGTAGAGGGCCCTGGGATGATTGTATGGAGATAGGGTAGATGATTCAGAGATAGTGTCTGGGGCTGGTGAGGATAGCCTCACATTATAGATAGGATGATGCCAGGAGCAGATGGATAACATTGATTCAGATGGTGATCTCCTACTTTTCTCTACTAGATTCAGGAGGTGGGAGATTTCCACTGCTTTTACTGGACTATGTCTGTGACATCCTAGAGTTTAGGTAGGTGTTCACATTTGCAGATGCCTTAGTAGCACAAATATATCATGAGTTGTGGATGTACACCACAGGCGGAGGACAGGTATTGATGTCAGCTTTGTGCTCCATTGCTGGGCATATGAGCATATAGTAGTGATCAGGCCATCAGGGCTTCCATGGATGCTAGGAGCAGAGGGGGCCCTCGAGTATGGATTCTGGCGATGGCGGGTAGACATGGCCCCGGAGATATAGGGAGATCTGCAGAGTGGTATACTAGAGTGATTCAGGACTCTGACACCAGAGTAGGTTATATGGAGACCATACCGGGTCTACCCGACATGGGCCGGTCAGGATGCTCACCTGGTGGAGCTGAGATGGAGTAGGGTGGTCAGGGGCCAGGCCAGATATTTTAGAGTGAGTCCCATTTATATGGGTGTTGAGGTAGTTTGGTTTGGTATAGATGGTCCCGACCACATATGTGCCATATAGGCGGAGACAGAGAGACCGACCTGCTGATTTTGATCCCGGAAGATCCACTGAGGGAGGCCCCACCTCCCACAGATAGTGATGATGACATAGGAGTAGATGATGGCTACGTGGCATGGTACTCCATAGAGCTACCACGACACCTCCCAGCATCCATAGATGTAGATGAGGATGACATAGCTGCAGCTGACTAGAGAGACTGGAGGGAGAGCATGCTGCCTTGACACATACACACCAGGCTGCCCTCGAGGAGATTAGAGCTCTGACGGAGGAGAGGGATGCATTGATATTGAGAGAGAGATACCACACGTCAGGAGTGGGATACGTGATACAACAGAGAGATCACTACCATAGACACAGAGAGGCCCTCAGGGCCAAATACGGTGATACAGGCACCACCTCAGAGTCAGGGGCATAGGGTGTGGTAGCAGGAGGGCCACCACCTGCAGCAGCAGTGCCATTACGAGCACCCAACATGGTGAGTCTGAGCACTTATCAGGCTCTCCTTGCTTGAGGTGAGATACTATGAGGATGCCTTGACACAACATGCCCCCATGTGCCTCATTACGGGTGAGGAGGAGATCGGACATATCCATGCTAGTAGTGGTGCATCGGAGGGTGCGAGCACCAGGAGAGATCGAGATGGTGGCAGGGCCCCAGTATAGCAGGCACATCTAGCTCTATAGGAGATGGCCAGGAGAGACAGCCTGGACCAGAGGAGGGTGGAGGAGATAGTGTCTTCCACCTATCTGACTTCACCATATAGATGTGTTATTTTTGTATCGATATACTGATGTAGCCTCGATTTGAAGGCATTTTTGATGTATGATATAGATGGCTTGATTGGAAGCCATTCATTCTTTTGTACAGACATATATGTATATATATTCATCATTTTGTGTTATGTGATTGTACTTATGCATTTAATTTTGATAGATATAGATAGATGTCATGTAATTTTGATGGACATAGATACATGTTTATAGAGGATAGATGAATAGATGTGATGTGATTTTGATGTGATTTGATAGATTGATAAAATAAACATGTTTAAGATGTTAATTCAATTTAAATGAGATAGATAGATGGATTCACATGTGTTTTTAATACATGCTTTGATGTGTTTTAGATGAAGTAGATAAGATGAGCATAGATAGATGATAGATTTGACTAAATTAACATGTTAAATGTCAATTTAACTGGATGAACAACAAATAATCATGGGAAATGTTCTTTGTGAAAGAAAGTGATGTAATGATATTATCTTTGTTTAGAAATAAAAATCACTACACCTAGATAGGAAAAAGAATGATAAGTTAGGCCCCTAACCGACCATAAATAGAGACCTTGATAGAAAATCGAAAAGATGATGCACACAAGGCCATAGATGAGGTTAAAATAAACCCAACACTAGTTAGTCACAAACTAGATCGAGGAGGTAGATAAGGATGAGAGATCAGTATACATCTTGTCAGAACACATGAAAGATCAAATACGTGCCCATATGGGGAAAACAAGATCTCCATATGATCGAAAAGGTCTCATGTCACAACTTCATGATTTGTTTTTTTTTTTTTTTTATAGAAAAGCAAACTGATCGATGCGGGAAGTTTGCTAGATATAGAAAGACTGATCGATACGGGAAGTCTTTCAGAGATGCTAAAAAGTGAACAAACTGGAAAATAGAGGAAGTTTGTTACTGCAAAGGCTGAAAATGCCATAAAACAAACAACCATCCTTCAAGGGAGTGGTCTGTATTTTGATTTTGATGATAGCCATCCTTCGAGGAATGGTCTATATTTTTTATTTTATTTGATAAGGCACAGATAGCTGTCCTTTGAGGGATCAGTCTATCTTTTGGGACTAGGATAACATCTCTTTTCTTTTTTTTTTTTTTTTTTTTTTTTTTGAGCTTTGGAAGAAGCTGAGTTTAGACCAGATAAATCAGATAGAGGGGAAGGAAATGTATATAAGCACATACTCATGCCCCAAAGTTGTTTTGATCAAGATGAACACCTAGGGTGGATGAAGTAGTGATTAAGGATTCCTACCATGAGAAGGAACAAATCATAAGGAAAATGCCATGAGTAGAGCCGCGGTACTCATATTCAAGGTATAACAGACATAACGCGAGAACCACATAGTTCCGAATCACTACGAAATGCATGATTGGTTGCAGATGGATGAAAAATCTATTTTGCGACTAAAATCATGTAAGATAGATGTTAACAGTAGAAGGGCCTCAGATGCAAGGCATTAAGAGGTTCCATTTCAGGTACACCATCCATGGAAGATAGGTGATAAGCCCCAGACCCATATTTATGAGTGACAACATACGGACCCATCCAGTTAGGAGAAAACTTACCATGCTGACTCCATTCTAGTGTAGTGACATTTTGGTTTTCTTTAAGAACAAGATCACCAACTTTGAAGTCACGGTGCTGCAAGTGCTTGTTATAAGCACGTTTGACACGCTCAAGATAGACTTGATGATGCTCAAGAGCATTGAGATGCCACTCATCTAGCAACTCAAGCTGCGCTAGATGGATTTTGATGATAGTCCTCATCAGAGACAAATTCTCTAAGAGAGACACGAAGAGATGGAATCTGGACTTCCAAAGGAAGGACAGCCTCAGACCCATAGATGAGAGAGAAGGGAGTAGCACCAGTAGGAGTATGAATGCTAGTCCGATAAGCCCAGAGAGAAAAAGGGATATGTAAATGCCAATCCCTACCAGCTCGACTAGTTACCTTTGCGAGGATATTACGCAAAGTTTTATTGGAAGCCTCAGCTTGGCCATTAGCTTGGGGATAGTACGGAGAAGAAAAGATGAGTTTGATATTGAAAGCATCACAGAGGTTCTATAAATTGATGTTTTTGAAAGACTTACCATTATCTGTGATGAGTTTGTGTGGGACACCAAAGTGACAAATGATGTGTTGATAGACAAAATCAACAATGGGTTTAGCTTTGGTTGATGAAAGAGGAATAGCTTCCACCCACTTAGTGAAGTATTCTGGCGTAGTAATGATAGAGTGATGACACTGTGAAGAGTGGGGATTGATGAGACCAATGAGATCAAGACCCCATTGTGAAAAAGGCCACAAATCCACTACAGGTTGCAAAGCCTTGACTAGGGATATGTGTAAGATTGGAATGTTGTTGACACTTGACACATTTCTTAGTGTATTCACAACAGTCTTGATTAAGAGAAGGCCAATAGTAACCTAAACGTAAGATGCATTTAGCTATGGCCAAGCCACTAAAATGTCCACCACAGATACCATCATGGACTTCTGGATGGCTTTAGATGATTCAGGGGTTTTGAGGCACCAAAGAAAAATACCATCAAAACCACGTTTGTAGAGGATTCACCCAGAATAGTATAGCGATTAGCGCGTAGGATAAAATATCTTCTACCATTGGAAGTCAGATCTGGAGGAAGCACTTGAATGGGATAGATAATCAAAAATGTGTTGATACCACTCATCTTGAGTGTTGGTTGTGATGGCATTGATTGAAGTCAACTACCTGAGATGAGATGGTTGGTCTAAATGCTGAACAACCACATAAAGTCGCGAGTCTTTGGTAAAAGGTGGAATAAGCGAGGCTAAAGAAGCCATTGTATCTAGTGAATTGGTTCATAGTGTGAGGAATAGCTTGGATAGTAAATTTATCAAAGATTGAAGTTGAAAGAGAATGATATCATGATATTTTTGAAGGATATCATTTTTGCACTGATAGACACTAGTGACTTGATTAACGATGAGCTCAGAATCACCAAAGATGTCGATATGGTGAGCACCAAGATTAATGGCATTTTGAAGTCCTAAAATGAGGGCTTCATATTCAGCCATATTATTGGTACATTCAAAGTTAAGCTTGTGTGCGATAGGGATAGGTGCACCCCAAGGAGGAATCATGATGAAACCTGCACCTCCCCTTGCTTGACATTTGGACCCATCAAAGAAGAGTTTTACTTTAAATGGAGATAGACCAAAATCGATTTGTTGGATGTACTCATCTAGGAATTGAGCAAGGGGATTTGAGTGTCGGAAGAGGAGTATCAGCTAATTGATCCGCAATGACCTGACCCTTGATAGATTTTTGTGAGATGAACTCGAGATCAAACTCTGTCATGAGCATGAGCCAATGAGTGATACGATCATTGTGATAAGGTTTTGCATGCATTGTCTTGAGTGGATTGACACTTGTAACAATATAAGTTTTGTGATTAAGGAGGTAGTGATGAAGTTTAGAAGTCATGAAGAAGAGAGCACAACACAGTTTTTCAGCTTTAGAATAGCATGTTTCATACTCATGAAGAGTGCGAACTGATATAATAGATGGCTTGTTCTTTACCGTTAGCATCCCGATGCGAGATCATGGCTCCCAGAGCATGGTCAATCACATAAAATATAAAGATAGAATGGCTCCCCCTCGCGTGGAGGTGTAAGCACAGGTGGAGAAAGAAGATAAGCTTTGAGATCATCAAAGGCCTTTTGGCAATGCTCATCCCATTCAAAATGAACATTTTTATGGAGGAGATGATGAAAAGGTTGACAACGGTCCAAAAGTTGTGAGATAAAATGACGCACTAATTGAAGGCATCCTTGAAGACCACAGAGCTGCTTTAAGTTGGAAGGGGGAGGCATCTCGAGGATAGCCTTTATTTTTGTGGGATCAACTTCAATGCCCCTAATAGAAATGATAAAGCCTAAGAGTTTACCAGTGAGAACACCAAACACGCATTTAGATGGATTTAGGTGAAGACAAAAATGAATGAGCCTCTCAAAGAGAGGCGTAAGAATGAAAAGGTGATCCTGATGGCATTTGGACTTACCGAGGAGGTCATCGACGTAATCTTCCATAGTTTTTTGTGTAAGAGATCATGGAAGATGTAGGTCATTGCATGTTGATAAGTTGCTCCTGCATTCTTAAGACCGAAAGGCATGACACGATAACAAAAAGTCCCCCAAGGAGTTATGAAGGAAGTCTTATGTTGATCCTCTGGTGTGATGAGAATTTGATTATATCCAGAGAAACCATCCATAAGAGAAAGCATCTCGTGACCTGCAGTTAAATCCATGAGTTGGTCGATATTAGGTAGAGGAAAATCATCTTTCGGACAAGCGAGATTAAGATCCCGAAGAAGTCGGTGCAAATTCAAATTTTCCTAGTAGCTTTGGTTACTAGTACTACATTTGAAACCCATTGTGGATAGTCAATGGGTTGGATGAAGTTGGCGGAAAGCAAGCGCTTTGCAACTCTTCTTTAACAAGAAGGGCTACACGAGGATGCATCTTACGTAGTTTTTGTTTAACTGGTTTGATGTCTGGAAGAGTAATGATATTGTGGACCATGATATTAGGATCGAGGCTTGGCATATCTTCATATGACCAAGCAAATGCTTGGCGATGGTTGGAAAGAAAGGTGGTGAAGTCTCCTAACTCCTGTGGGTTAAGAGATTGGCCGACCTTAATGATGCGAGGGTCTTCAGAAGTCCCTATATTAAGGTCGACAGTGGCTTCGTTGAGAAGCGTAGACGTGTCAGAAGGAATGGTTTTAGGAAGATAAGAATCCTCTTGCCCCCAGATAGGTAAGGACAGAATCATCATCCACATAGTGGATAGTATTGATAGTGGGAGAGTCATCTCCAACTATTTCGGGAAGACTAATGGTATGGAAGTGGATTTTCCATTAGTTTTATAGGTCAGCGGACCTAAGGAAATGGTATTGACTAAAAAAAAAGTTAGGCGGGATGGAAATGGTGTCATCCACATCAAGTGATGCTTCGACCTGACGGGAGAAGATGGTTCCTCAATGGAAAGAGGCTCATCGAGAATGGTGATGGTGGCTTTTGAGAGAGGTTTAAACCCTAAACCAAATTTTTGATGTGGTTTAAGAGTTGGAATGGATGCGAGGTCATGCACACCCTGTTCATACTTTCCCAGGCCAAAGCCCTTCCACGCGCATCGATATAGATAAGTTTTTGAACGCGGGATTTTGTAGACAATCAAACCTGTTGAATAGGGTTTGGCCCTAGGGGAGAATCCGGATGATAGTGAGGTGTATCAAGACCACCATAGATGAAGTTAGTCTATTGATTGGGTAGACCAATGGTGATGATGTGACCAAGACCTAGCTGATATTCAGGTTGTTTGTCTGGCCTACCATACTCATTAGGTTTGAGATGGGCATCAAAAGAGAGAAGAGGAAGCTCTCCTAGTGAAAAACTGCAACATTTCTTCCAGATTTTGTAAATCTGGTAGTTTTGTTGCAGGTATGGAAGAGGATGAAGCCTCATCAGGAGAACAAGCATTCTCCTTTGGAGGGGCAGACCCTGTGGTCATGTCACATTGTGTGGAAGGGAAAGGATCTCCTGGATGAGTATAGATTTTTCCCTCATACTGATATTTTAAGCATCGATGGAGGGTTGATGGGATGCAATGCATTGTATGAATCCAGGAGTGTCTGAGGATCATATTGTAGTGGAATTTCCCTTCAACAATGTAAAAAATCTCGTGAAGCAGTTTCTTACCTACCCGAATGGGCAGGACCATAGTTCCTAAAGTAACTACTAGTTGATCGTTAAATGATCGAAGGGTGAAAGGTGGTGGTGACACTACGTTCTTTGGTAACTTAAGTTGCTCAAATGTGTGGGAGGAAATGACGTTGAGTGCAGCACCACTTTTCGATCATAGTGCGTTTTAACGTAGTGTTGTTGATTTGAACTGTGATAAAGAGGGAGCCTCTAAATCCTCAGAAGAAAGGGGAGGAATTTTAGAATCCTCAAAGGAAATGGTGGTTGATGGTCTATTCAATCCAACAACCATCTCAAAGGTAGGGCTCATCTGAATTCACTACGATATGATGTAGATTATCAATCAGAGCCTGGCGATGCTGTGGAGATGATTGAATGAGGTCAAAAAGAGACATTTTGACCGGAGCATGGGTGAGTTGTTTCATAACACTCTCCTCAACTGACACGGGAATCTTGAGCCCGAGGTGAAGCATGAATAGAGACCCGAGGTCTCGGGGCTGATGAGGAAGGAGGAACTCCTTCGGGGCCATAGAAATGACAACCCATGGTCGAGAGGTTGTAGAAGATGATGGATTATCATATTGTTGTGCTCTAGTGGTGATATGAATTGTGTCGATTTGAGAAGGTGGAAGATCATCCGAGTGGAATTAATAGAATTAGAGGCCTGAGTAGACCGTTCAGGCTCAAATGTAGTTGAGATGACAGGAGACACTTGTTCCTCCTCTCTTCCAGTAGAAGATCACTTTCTTCCAAGAGGTTGTTAACGATAGATTGAAGGGCTTTACATCCCTCGGTGTCATGACCTGGAGTGCGGTGGTAAGCACAAATCAAATCAGAGTTGAACCAGGAAGGTTTTACTCCTTTAGGATTATAGGGTTTGATCGGAGGAAGAGATATAGATGAAGATTGGATAAGTTGGTGAAGAATTTCAGTATAGAATCCGTAGACAAAGATGAGGATAGAGATGATGAAAGGCACCTCTTTAGCCTTAACAGACTACCGAGGTAAAAGAATCTGCATATCTAGTTTGATAGTCTTTTTAGGGATCGTTTTGCTTTTAGACATTGGGAAAAGTAGCCTTGGGTGCTTGAGATGGAAGCAAGTGAGGCAAGATTGATTTTGGTGGAGGAGGAGCTCCTAAGATAGATTTTAAAGATGATGAAGATGTGACAAGTGTTTTGGTCTTCGAGAGATGAAGAAGGTTGCTTGGCCGAAACAGATGATGATTTAGATAAGACTGATTTAGATGGGGGAGGAGCTCCCAAAATAGGTCTGATAGGAGGCACAAAGGGTGCCTTGGCTTTTGGTGATGAAGATGATGGTTCTGATAAAAGAGGTGACGCCTTTCTAGTGGGTAAATCCACTTTACGAGGCACCGGTGAAGATGGTGTTGTAGAAGAAGATGCCTTTTCAGTGGATAAATCCAATCTTTTATGAGGCGTAGAGAGGGATTTTTGAGGGAAAGCACCAAGAGTCTTGATAGTCTGAAATATTGGTTTTCCTTTTTTAGGGATGGTGACAACTTCGACCGCATAAGGTGATTGTAACCTTTTCGGGGAAGTAGAGGGGAAGGTACCGATGATGCAACGTTAGACTTCAATTGTCTCGGTCTAAGTTCAGGAACCGAAAGTGTAGGTGCGGTGTATTTCTTTAGATTTTTCCTTAATAGGCAAGGCAACACCGGTGATGGAAGAAGTGGATGATGAAGAAGCAGTTCCTTGTGAGGAAGATACTTCTGGTATAGTAATTGTGGGTGTAACTACTATAGAAAAGGAAATGGGAAGAGTCAAAATCAAAGACACTTCCATCGGTAGAGAAGTTGGTACAACTATAGGTATGTTAACCAATGGCATAGTCACGGAAAAAATGGGAGCAAAAAGTAGATGTATTCGTAGTGGAAACTTGAAGGGATGTAAATGCCTCAAGCATCAAAAGAATGTCTGATGACGAGACAGATGAAGATGACACTGTCTCTGGTATGGATGGAAGATCAGATAAAGAGGTAGAGAGAGATGAATCTATCTCTAACAATGGAGGAATACTCAAAGATGGATCATCCGAAGATGGTGGAATCTCAGAGATTAACGAGGGGAGGAAGTTCTGATTCAGTCGACATGTTCATAGATGGCTCAGGTTTAGAAGAAGATCCTTCAGTAGAAATGAAGCTGATAGTATGAGTGTTTGGTTTTTGAGACCCCAAATGTCATTGTTTGGAGAGTGATTAGGAAAAGGTTGTTTAAAGACATCAAGCGCCTGATTTGGGGGAGCATTTGGGTTATCCAGAATGAGCTCACCTTTATCAATGAATTTTTGGACAAGATTTTTGAAGGTCTGACATCATTCAATGTCATGGCCTTTGCTTCTATGATAATGAAAAAGTCATTTTCACGATACCAGAATGGTCATTCTTGGCTCTCATCAAAATTTCTAATAGGGGGAAGTTCGATCATGTGAACTTCCAACATTTTTTCTAAGATAGAAGCATATGATTCCCCCAATGAAGTAAAAGATCGAGATGACGAGGGTCCTTTTCGAGAGGATGAAGAGTCTCTCCGAGGTGTTTGATTAGACGTGTTATCAGTTCATGATGTTTTTAAGATGATAGCATTCGTGGATCCCTGATTCTTGTCTTTGTTAGAAGAAGAAGGATTTGATTTTGTGAATCGAGAAAAGTCTGGTTTAGACTTAGAGTGAAGTTTTAACTTCCCTTGTTCAATGGCACGAGATTCAAGTTTACGTGCCATTGTGAATGCTTCTTCAAATGTATGAAAGGATTGAATCCTTAAGGTGGAAGAAATATGGTTGGCACAAGATCGAGTAAACAACTCGATTTGTTGAGGTTGAGGGAGGGAGAAAGACAATTGATTTATTATACCTCTCCAACGAGTGACAAAGTCTGCAATAGATTCATCATCGAATTGATGAATGTTATAAAGATCTATAATCGAGATCTTATGTGTGATATTTATTGAGAAGTTTTCAACAAACATCTGAGCTAATTGAGAGAAAGAAAATAGGAGTGTTGGGGTATGTTATTGTACCAGTCTAAAGCGGGCCCTGCTAAAGACATAGGGAAGGTATGGAGCATAAGCTCCTGATCCTGGACTATAAGGTAGCAAGCGTGCTTGAATGCTCACAGGTGTTGTTGAGGATCCTCCCGGCTATGAAATTTTGAGAACTTAGGAAGTTCCCATTGGGGAGGATAAGGCTTAAAATCCACTGATGGATGAATCGGTTCATTACATACTTCTTCAAAAGAGTATGAAGGGTGAGCCCCTTTGGTGGAGGCTTCTAGGTCTATGATTTTCTTGAAAAGAAGTTGGATGACGTCAGATTGAGGAGGGGGCATGTTGGTATGTCCTGCATAAGAAGAAAATGGTAGGTTTTGTTGAGGCGTTAATGGGGGATTCATCTTGTTGATTAACAGGATGATAAGAGGAATAACCAGGCATTCTGGGTGACACCTAGTGAGGTATTTGTTGTGAAGGAGCCTGCGTATAAATAGGTTGTGAGATGACAAGTGGTTGAGAGAAAGGTGGTTGAATGAAAGATGGAGCTTGTGATTGGTGGGCTCCTACACTTTTGAATTGAATCGAAATGGATTGAGGAATGTGGGTGTTGATTTGATTGGATATGGTGGGGAACAAACTCTGAATGAGGCTTTTGACTACCGGATTGGTTATTAAGGGCGCCGATGCTAGAGGATGGGTAAAGGTCACTGTCACTGGAGCATTGGAAGAAAGACCAGTGGAGGATGAGAAGGAGGACCGACTGACTCGTAGAAGGGGGTTGATTCACAAGAGAGGTACTAACCCTGAGACATAATAGATGGCATAGAAGAATTAACAACAATTTGTGAGAGCGTGGATGCACTCATCATAGCTAAAGAAGAGGGCCTCTCAAAAGTAGGTTGTGGAGTAGCCGAGGTAGCCACGGCACTAGGGATAGGCAAGATCATTTGAGAACCAGTCGACATGGTCGGTGGAAGAGAAAAAGGAGGCATAGATGTGCCACCCTCTTTCGTGGTTCGAGGTGAGAAAAAGCATGCTAACTATTCTATAAAAGCCTAGGATGGTTCATGAGAATAATCATAAACTTGTTGGATTGGTGGTCCCTGATCAGATATTTGAATAGACTTATGCACTAGATAGTCCATAGGGCTACTGGGTTGTGATCAAGGAGCACCTGAAATTTAGGATCTCCATGAGGAACATACTCTATATCAGAAGCAGATGATACCTCTAAAGGACTGGGGGAAGCTGGACATGATGGGATCACTTTAGGATGATAGAAAGGATTATATGACCAAGATGGGAACTACTACTAACAGTGGTCTTGAGGAAGACCCGAGGGGTGCCAAAACATCCACATTAGTGGTGATCTCAGATGAAGAAGAGGCCAGTTGAGCCATTTTTCTAGATTGTGACCGGGATGATGACCATCAAAACAAGCAAAATATAGAAAAAAAAATATTGACCTAACTAATGCACAGACAATTCAAGCAGTGTGGGTGATTATCTCTTTTAAGTTTTCATGCTTTTAAGAAAGAAAATATTAGGGAAGGCTTTTTAGAATAGGAACTACTCAAATAGCCAAACTAAGGATGGTTTGGGGAATGTTTTGGTGAGGAGTCCCAAGGCACTTGATAAAAGACCGTACGTGGCTTGATATAGGGGCCTACCCCACACTTCACACACCATTGTGATAAGGGAGTCGGGTGCTTTGCCAATATATACTAGAACTTCCATGAATTTATAGCGTGGCCCGAGTACCACGTAGGCTCTTCCTCTTGGATGTCACTTCCAAGTAGGTGAGGCCAGGAAGGAATTTTGTTTAAATGCTTTATACCTAGTGATTTTGGCTTTGTGTGCAAGGGTGAAAAATAAAAATCAAATAGTGTCACTACCGATTTTGATCAATTTTCCAACCTATTTAGAAAACTAGATGAAGAACATACAACAAAAATGACAAAGAAAAAGTTCTTTTTAAGCACTAAAAATGAAGTGTTTGATTTCGATGAAGACAAGTCAAACAAGTTCTTTCCCAAATGTGATTAAATTCTTTTTAAGCACCAAAATCAAAATGTTTGAGTGTGATAGAAAACAAACAAACAAGTTCTTTTAAGTTCTTAAAAGGAGAAAACACCGTAAAAGAGAAATACCTGTAGATTTAGCTCTCCAAGGTGTGTGGACTTCAAAAAGCACGTTGTTGAGCTCTTCCCCTCAAACAATCCCATGAACAAGAAAAGTGCTCTGCAAAAAAGGTTAAGCAAACACACAAACAAATCTAGAAAGATATATCAGATAATAGTAGAACAGAAATTTCTATTTAAGAAACTAGAAAACTTTCAAGAAAATGACAATTTTGCACAAAGAGATAAATCAAAAAGTGCAACTTTGAAATCAAATGAAAGATTTACTAATTTTAGAAATAGAAATGGGAATCTAGATATGCAAGAAAGAAATAATTTTGATTTTACAAATTATAAACGAAAGAAACAAGACCAAAATGAAGAAAGGAAATGCTTAAGGAAAACTGATGAAAATCAGTGAAGAAAAAAAAAAGTTCAAAACTGGAAAAGAGATGAACTTACCAATAGGGGACTTTGGTTGGGTCCCACCGGGCATGCCAGAATGTAGATCAAGAATTTCCATGCTTGTTACCTATCCAAGTTAATGCACCAAACTAAACACAAAAGTCCTAAAAAACTCAAATGAAATCGATACCTGATAGTTAAGATGGGATCCAAAGATGTAGATGGGAGGAAAGCCAATGTAGACAAGATGGGCACACATGAGCAATCTGAAAAAGTAGATCCAAAAACCTACGATGTACAAATCCTTGGCAGAAAAAGACAACGTTAAAAGATATTTGGGTGGACTGCCCAAAAGTGGGTCCGGGAAGCGATGAGCTTCCTCGGCGGATGTCAGTCCACATTTTCAATTAAGGAAAGAAGCATACATGATAAAATATGTAGGTAAATGTTTAGATTTTCTGATTAAAAATAAAAGATAGAATGTAAACAACAGACAAATATAAACAAAACAAGAAAACTGTGAAAACAATGCTAGACTTATGTTACCTATACTTACACTTTTGGCACCTATTCTAGGTTGATGATCATGCTCGATGATTGGTGTCGGCGATTTTTTTAAGCGAATCGGCGCGATTCGATTAGGATAAATCGGCGTCGATCAGGTCGGAATCGGCGTCGGGCATCGGAGAAAGCTTGGAGGCAAGTTGCAGAAAGCTTGATGGATGATTGATGAGGATCGATCGTAAACACCTACTCTGGAGCTGCAAAGGCTGTGGGATAGAGTTTCACCTTAGCTAGATGCAGGAACAAAATCACCAAGAGGTCGAGGAATCCTCACGATGTCGATGTTGTGAGGGCAGAGTAATGGTACACCTCTCAGGGATTGATTTGGACAAAATTCTCTCTTCTTCTTGATTGAATTCGAAGGCTCAAGGCTTAAGAACTTTCTTCTTACTCTCTTTTCTACTAACTTTGAGAACTAAATTCTGGCCCTGTATTTATAATCGGCAGCCGACCGGGTAGATAATCGTACATCGGTGCCGTTCGAAAAATCGGCATCGATCCAGTACCGATCGGCACCAATCGATCGGAACAAATTAGATTCCCAAAATGGCCAAAAAGGATGATTTGGAAAGATAAGAGTGTATCCTTCTGACTCAAATACGGGAAATATCCCACTTTAGTGGTTTGGGGGAGGAGAAATAGGGGGATAGATGGATAGAATTGATTATGGGAGGTTAGGAATTGATATGGGGTAGATAAGTGGTTAAGATACATGTAAAAAGTATAATTAAATAGTTAATATTTAATTATCCATGGATAAAAATTCACAATGGGGTATAATAAATTAGGATAGATGTTTAATTAGATACATAAATCCTATCATCAAGGATATGTTGTATATATCTTCCCCAGGTAGATATAGACAAACAGAAGAATATAGAAATCAAAGAAACTCAAACCCCTGACATTTATTGCGTTGCCAACAGGAAAGGCGCAGGTAAGAAGTGTCGACATGAAAAAATTCACGCCCAAGGCGCAGGGTTGGAGGCACACAACATAGAGTGTTGACATGGAAAATTCATGCCCATGGCGTAGGTTGGAGGCACACAACACAGAGTGTCGACATGGAAAAATTTGCACCCATGGCGCAGTTTGAGGCGCACAACATAGAGTGTCGACATGAAAAAATTTGTGCCCAAGGTGTAGGTTGGAGGCGCACAACATAGAGTGTCAACATGGAAAAATTCACGCCCATGGCACAGGTTAGAGGCACACAACACAGAGTGTGTTGACATGGAAAAATTCACGCCCATGGCGCAGGTTTGAGGTGCACAACATAGAGTGTCGACATGAAAAATTCACGCCCATGGCGCAGGTTGAGGCGCATAACACAGAGTCGACATGGAAAAATTCGTGCCCAAGGCACAAGTTGGAGGCACACAACATAAAGTTTCGACGCCACATTTTCAGCACCTATGGCACATGTAAGAGTATGTCGACATAAGGATGGATGCGCCAAGGCGCATCTTCAAGAGGCGCAACATTTTGAGCATTGACACCCCGACAGAAAGCAAACCCTGGCGCAGATATTCAAATGGCCATAACTTTTCACAGGGAGCTCGAATTCACACAAGGTTGGACTTTTCGGAAAGCTTACAGGTCCTCTGTCCAACTACGACTAGATATATTTAATTGGGTGAGAACAATTTCTTCAAAAATGTAAAATACAATTCGCCACTTTTTGGGTTTGCTAAGGTCCTCACCTACCGCCATAATGAGATGAATTAAATGCAACTTGGAGGTGGTTGGGGTAGATTTGGAATTCCTCTCTCTTTTCTCTCTCATTCTTCCTATAAATTTTAAGGAGGGGCTTCTTTCTAAAGGTTGGACATTCTTTTTTTCCCCTCCCTTCTTCTCTTTGGCAGGTGAATTTGTGGAGTTCAAACCTCCCATCTAAAACCTAGTAATGCAAATTTGCCTCTTGGAATATTTTAGTGTATTGTGTCAATATTTAGAGAAAATAATGCATGTCTTTGGATGATTCTCAACCCTCTCTATGTTCATTTTGCATCCTCCCGATCTTTCATTGCAAATCTGTTATCTCATGCATGATCTTGCATTACATTTTAATGGTTTGTGTTTATTGGCAAGACAGTGTTCTTCATTCCTTGGTGCATCACCTTTGTTAGTTTAGGTTTGTTTTTATGCATCTTCTTACCATGTCTCCTTGGAAAGTTAGATTAGGTTTTTGAGTAAACCCTCTACATTTTTATGTGTGCATCTGAATAGAGGAATAGGAACCGGCCTTCATCCGGAGAGCTTTCTGTTTCACAAGGTCCCACACTTGGGAAAAGCTCCATGTTATGCAATCACACTGAGAGTCTCAACCCATTGAGTTGCAGACTTTCATGGGTGCTGTGATTCACCTTCAATAGGATATTCATCATATATTCTACGGTAGGTTCGTACATAGATATACATCTAGTATCTACATCTTTGAGAAGTTTTTTTCCTCTCGTTAGTCCAATAGTAAATTTTTGAAATTTTAAAAATCTCTTAGGACTACAAGAATAATAGACATGGAGATCACGTATCAATTCCTCCACTTTAGCTACATTTTCAAATATGCTCACAATTTTTATGCGAGATTCTTTCTGTGAGCCATACAAAGGTGGGCGACAACCATATACGGAGCAATAGTTGTCTGCAAGTCTAACACACAAACCATTTCTGGCTCCTTGCATTATAGCTGCACCATCGGTTCTGACACAAAATAATTTTGTTGCAATTGTAAAGTCATCCATTCTGACGATATCCTTCAGATTTGATACCACCAATTTATAAATATTCTCAGAATTGTAATTCTCTATCATTTTATGAATTTCCAAGAGGTGTGGAGTCCTCATTTCATTAGTAAATGTGTAAACATGAATACATATCCATGAAGTATTATCGACTGCGGTAACCTCATCTAAAGAAATGGAAATATACTTTGCCTTTTGAACACACAGTTTCAAATCCTCCTTCTCTACCAGAGATAGACATTTTGCAATCTCCCAGCCATTGGTATCTGACCAATGAGATTGTGGAACGTTCTTTAAACCAATAACTTGATACAACATTCTATTTTCTCCAAAATATGACATCGGTCTTCCCCTTTTCATTATATGAAATACGGTTGCAAATTGAATACCCTTTGCTTGCATTTCTACCTCCATAGCTTTGCTCAATTTTGCTACTATGGTTCCACCTTTTTCATTTACATGTTTGATATGTTTTTGTTCCTTTTCATACTCTTCTGCATATTTGACATGTAGACAATCTTTTGCATCTTTCCATTTATGTGTTCTGACTATGTTGCCATCCTTTAGCTTTTGGGAAATATATATTTTCCCACAGTGTTTTTCAATTATGTCTAGTTTGAGCTGCATCATGTGATCCTTCCCCTATTTCCAACCACATATTTTTCATCAACATTGTGTTGGAACATCATTACAATTTTCAGTGTGCACAGGTTCAATAAAAGGATATTTTTCAGCCCATTTGAACTAGAATTTCCTTCCAATTGTCCAGGTTTGTCATCTTTCTTATAACATATTTTCCTTTTTTTCCTTGGGATTCAACTTCGCATCTCAATCATCGGTAGAAATATTTTGAATCTCATGTCTCCTCTTTCTCGGAAATAGACCTTCGAGTAGAAGCTTCCTTTGTTGGTGTACCCTTGGAGTTCGATGAATTTTCCTATACTTCTATTTCATCAAGGGGCGGAATGTTTAACTCAACATATATATTGGATCATCAATATCTATAAATTGATTATTCTGTGAAGGAATTTCTGAAAATTCTACAAATAATTTTATAAAATTGTTACTTATATAGTATTAATCTTATCTATAGTTAAATTTTTATAGAGTACAAATGTCAAAGAGTTCCAAACAATGTATTATAAACATAATTATTAAATTCTATTAGATAAAATAACCAATAAATAACACTTGCCACATACCGATATTTTCAGCCGAAGTAGAAACTGACTTCATCTTTTGTGATTTTCCAAAATAGCCAAGCAAAGTATTGGCACCCTTTTTTGAACTTACTGAATTTGTAATCTTTTTGCCCTGATTTCTAGTATCCATGAGTGCTTACTGCTTAGAGCCTTATGAGCGTTTTTATGTTCCAAGGCTCTGAGAATGAATGGTAAAGGGTTGGATGGCTAAGGGTGGACGGCTAGGGTTGGATGGATAGGGGTTGGACGGATAGGGGTTGGACAACTAGGGGTTGGATGGCTAGGGGTTGGACGGATAGGGGTTGGACAACTAGGGGTTGGATGGCTAGGGGTTGGATGGCTAGGGGTTGGACGGCTCGGGTTGACAGAATAGAGTTAGACATTTCAGATTGCAGAGTATGTCGGATCAAGGCTAGATGGCTCGGATTTTAGACTTCATTGTTGGCGGTTGATATGCTTACTTCGCGAATATGCACATGATATGATTTGAAATGGTGGCGAATTACAATCATAACCTCTTATATATGTGCAAAATATAGGCAAATTACAATCATAACCTCTTATATATGTGCAAAATATAGGAAAAAGGAATAGTATAAGGGACATGTTGGCTGAATTTTTTAGCAAATAAGTTGGCACTAAACAAAAAAATATTCGCCAATTCAAATTTCCATAATACTTGATTTTCGCGAGTTTACAAAAATTTTCCACTAAAAATTTCCCTGGAGAGAGAGAAGGAAAATAAAAATCCTGAAATCCGTCATCCAACCACTTGCAAGTGGCAAGAAATGAAGTGAACTGATGTTATTTTTACTACAAAATTCCCTCCATACTATCCCATAACTTACAACAAAAGAAATATGTTAGCCATGCTTTATTGAATGCATTCCAACTACCAAATATAACCACTGCTTACAATCGGGCATGTTTTCTACAAAATTGCCATTGATTCCTCATCACATTCCCGATTTCTTGATTTCTATGCATTAGGATCAGAACCGTGATTCCAACATTACCAATTTTTTGCATTTTCATTTAAAAATGCAAAAAAATTTGCCTTCAGTGTAGACTATTGTTTGGGTATGACAGTATTTATATCATTTAACGGGAATGAGCATCCGATTGATCAAGATGAAGATGTTTCATTTATTTTCATATACCGACCCTCATAAAAATTAAGAAATATAGTTTATGTTGCATAGAGGACATTGTGCTTGTTCCGTAAAGTCAAATTTCATGAAAATTGAGCTCAAGGGAAACAATTATGGCCGTTTGAAGCTTAGGATCTGATTTGCATTGTTTTCCTTTTCATGCGATCATTTCAGCCATTTCAAGCCCTTTTGTCCCGGACAAATAATCTCTACTCCACCCATAATCCTCCTTCTGCAAAATTTTTAGTGAAATTAGGTTTTAGGCAAACTTGTGTTCAATGCGTACCACCGTTGACTTCTCGCTCTCTGCTGCATCCCTTTGTGATTGGCTATTTCGGAATTTTGGTGAACTCATGTCCCAACGTCTCGCAGAGACCGCCCAAGCTAAATTTATCTAAATTTTTTTATTTGAACCGCCTTCGGTGATTTCGCCATTTGGGTCCTAACTGTCTTGACGTCCCCATGTGCGGTCCGGGACATTTTGACCCGACTATCCCTTCATCCCGTGGATTTCTTGAGCCAAATTTTTCTGACTTTGCCGATTTTCACTATTTTTAGCCATTTCGGGAAAATTAGGTTTTCAGGTCCTAACTGTCCCAATTGAACCTATGTGGCCTAGGATGAAAATATCCAATTTTGCCATAATACACTAGCTGAAGCCAATTTTTTTAGATTTTTTCCTTGGATGGGGAAGTTAGAGTGAACCCAAAGGGACCTCGATAACCTGATGTTTTTTAGCCTTGAACCAATTCTACTCGCTCAAGCCTTGGAGAAATGATGCAAGCTATCCAAAATTATCTTAAGGGGTGAATTTTGGATAACAGAGGAGGAAGTACTCTTATGATTTTAGGAAATCATGTTTGCAATGGATAATTCATTATTTGTTGAGAAGAGTCATTTAGTTGTGAATTTTGCTTACTTGAAAATAATTCCATTCATCTCTTTGCACAACTTAAAATTCACCTTTAGGAAGGTGATGAACTTGTTCTGTGTAGACTTAATTTATTACGTGTAAACAACAAAACCTTGGATCAATTCCATTGATCCAAGGTATGCCTCAGTTTTTATCTGCTCACCTTATTGGCTTGGCATTCGGAAATGGAAGGTGTGCTTGATTGTGACTTGTCTTGTTTACCCAGTGAAGAACTCTTTATCTTAGAGATTCTTGACCAACATCAAACTTAAGGGAGATAGGCTCGGCCTTCTTGTATTTGTTTAAACATTGTATAGTGTATAGGAATCATAGACCTAATAATAAGATTACTAAAGTGATACCCTAACCTAAGTTGTAATGTTCTATACTAAGTTGGATTATAACCTAAGGTAATTGAGACCTACCTAGGAACTAAGGTTGATTTCTAACCTAATAAAAATCTAACCTAAACTATTGCTAACCTAACAAGACACCTATGGACCACTTGGCAAATGGAAAGGTCGGTGGTGTCGGTTTTCAAGGCATTAATGGGAATTGATTTTGGTTTTTAATAACATAGGACTGCCAATTTTGGCAGAGGCATTGGGATTTAGGGGATGTCTAGTTGGCATCACCACTAAATAGAAAATTGCATGCAAATTTTGAATGGAAGGCTTGCCAAATTTGGATGGCGGTGGCGTGGAGAATTAGGAGGGAAAACTGATAGTCCTTTGCATTAATTGATCTTGGTTATGGCGAAGAAACCACCTAGGAGAAAGGCATGGTGGATTTTGGAAAGGTTGTTTGATCTTTGGTTTATTTTGATTTTTTCTCTCATGGGGGTTTTCAATTCTTCGAACCAATAGTTATATTTTTGAATCTTGTTGTATTTTTGGCATACTTGAGCTATTTTTGGATCCTATGGAAGTATAAGAAGAAGTAGAAATATTGGAGTTGGAGGTCACTTGGAAAAAGAAGAAACTATTGAGGCTCGGCTAGAAATCATCTACACATCGAAAGGAAGCTCTATCAAGCATGATAGGCTCTACCCATTAAGTTGTTATGCTTTTTCCTAAATGTATTCATTAAAAGAACTCTATTCTTGGGAAACAAATGAGTTTGTATTTGGTTTAGTCTTGTTTTTAAAACTTATTTTCTCTACATTTTATCTATATGGACTATACTAAAACTAGGTAGTATGATATATGGCTATGCTAGAAAAATGTTTTGGGATTCATTCTTGTTTGAAAATAATAGTAAACATGCTTTACTTTTGTTGAGCTTGAGATGTTTTTGAATCTAAGAGCTCTGTTGGACTATACTGAAGCTAGATAGTAGAAGCCACTTGCTATGAAAGAAATATGATTTGGATTTTTGTTCTTCCTTGCTAAAAAAGATAGAATCATGTTTAGCTTCTACCTGAACTTAAATGTATTAGAATCTTTTCTTACACCTATAATTTATGAGAAGTCTTGCTAGTGACTTGTCTGATTTCAGAACGAATGAATCTCTTCGAATCAATCTACTTGATAGCACGGTTGATAGTTACCCAATTGGCATGATCCATGTAAAGGTATAATGAATGTATTTGCATCCTCCTAAAGTGATTTTGAGTTCTTATGAGTCACCTTATCGGTTCATCTTGTTGGGATTAATTGGTTCTTTTCATTTAAGTTTGATGTACAATTGATATTGTTGGAATGGGGTATCTAGGTTGAACTATGGAGTAACTCAATCTTGTCTATCTTAAGGAAAAGGGTTGAAACGTTTTCAGTTTGGCTATTCTTCCTTTGAGATTGAATTCGCATAACCGACTTAGGGTCTTGTCTCTCGGTCATTGTTTCTTCTTGTGGTCGAATGCTGGTCGATTTCTTCTTCTTGAACCAAAGAGTCCTGCTCCACTAATTATTTTGAAGTATGTAGATCCGGGGTTGTCTTGAATGGAAATTGTGAATGTTAAATCTTGTTTTCAATTTATTTTTCATTTTACCATCAAGGGATGGGTAAGCTCCCTTTGTGTGTGTGTTGACACTTTGAAAATAAAGTGTGGCCACATAAGGGTAATCTACTTCAACGTTACTCTGTCTCTCTTTGTTTGGGAAAACTAGAAGAACTTCTCAGTTGGTGCTACTAACGTTTGGAATGATTTTAATGTTCTATTGTTGGGTTTGTTGGCTTTAGATACTATTATTAACTGAAAGCATTTGAATAAACATTTTCAGTTTTGTAGCCTTTGAGCTACAGTTTCTGTTCTCATTTGTATGTTGGGAAAACTTCTTTTGTTAGTTTCTGACTTCCATGTTACAGTCGTGGATATCAATTGCAATATCAAATAGTTCTTTGTGTTTCTATGGTTGTTGGAATTGAATGTTTTCTTGTCTGGAACAATCAAATCTGTCTCAGTTCTTTTCTATTCCGGTATGTATACCTCTTTATAGGAAGGAATAATGAGATCTTTCTCATCTTTGTTTGTTGTTATCCTTTCTCTTTTTTCTGAGTTAAGGTATTGACAATATCTTCCTTTCCCGATTTTCATTCATTCTCTCATCGGTATTGCTCTTGTGTAAGGAGATGACCTGTTTGGTTAGTATTACATTGATGGATTTGCAGGGTGAGTAGTTAGTGGATAAATCCCTACTTTCTTCTCCTTGACTGATACATTGGTAGGGATGTAATTGTTATGATGTGTGACTAATTCCAGGTGCATGTAAATTAAATCTATCCTTTGTCAAACCTGTTGATGCTAATCCTAAATTTAGGCTAGAGTTTGACTTTGAACTTGGATTTAGTTTCTCAAATAAGAAACTCTTACTTTAAGATGTTGTTGGTTCATCCTAATTTTTGTCATAAAGTTAATTGAGCTTGGCATTAAATATCCTAGGATGGAGTAAGTTAATGTTGTGTAATTTGAAGCATTGTTCCTTTAAGGTAATTCTATTTATATGAATTATTAGAGTTAGTATCTTCTTCTTTTGGGTTAATGAATCTATTTTAATCATAAATAATAGTAGTTGAAATGTGGTTGGTGATCTTATCTGAAATAATTCTTTTATGAAATCATAGGCTGAACATTGATTTTGATTACTCCATGATCTTCTCTTAATGTGGATATGGATTATCTTTTGTTTCTCCCTCTTATGTCTACTATTTCTTTGATGTGTCTTTCTTTAATGCTTTAACTGTTTCATGAAAACAAAGTTCTTTTTATGAAACAGTTAGTTGAAAGCATATCATTTTAATGCTTAGTGTTTATCATGCTTAGTTCACTAAACTGACCTGTGCTAGAAAATTTTATAGATGGACTACGTAAATGGTAAAAATGGAGACACGATATTTTATGATGTTACTTTTGTTTACCAAAAGTGTGACTCTCTTATGGGAAATATGATTCATTATTTAAATGTATTTTTGGAAGGGAAAGTTGTAATTTCATAGGGTTTATTATTGTTGTTTGACATTGAGGATGTCTAAAGTATTGGTACTTGCAATGTATGAATTCCTCCTTGAGAAATGGAAAATATTGTGGGTTTATCATACTTGATGTGTCTTCTTTTACATAATCAGTGATTATTAGTGATATGCTTATCTTTGTTCTTTTATTTATATACTTCTGAATTGAACCCCTTTTGGGTTGAAATAAAATGAACTAGGTGGTAAGGGAATTAGATACCTATCCCTTTATTTAAATGTAACTTATCCAGTTGGCATTCATGGCTGATCATTTAATTAAATATCTATGGTTATTTAAAATGATAATTATGATAAGTTACATTTTATAATGTTAAGAGGTTACAATGAACCCTAATTCTTAATAAGAACAAGAAAGACAACTATTCCAAAATGATAATCATTTTGTTTAGAATCCTTGGGAATTTAAACCTAATGTCGTCTTGGAAAGAGGAAGAGGTACTTACTCTTGACTTGTACCTTAAACTGAATAAAACAAAAGATAGGTATATACAAATATAAAATAGTAGACTTCATTTCAATGAAGTCTATTAAAAATAATTTGATTCGGAACTTAAACAAGTTAAGTCATGGTTAAGTTAAGTAAGTGAACCATATTGTTAGTATGTTGTTTCTGTTTGTAAATTGTATCCTAAATTAGGAAGTTAATGAATAAAAGGAAATCTTGATGTTTCTGCAAAGCATTTACAATTCATTTATTACTGACAACCTTAATGGTTAATGAAACTAGGAAATCAACATGGCTATTGTAATTAGACTTTAATTAATGAAAACAATTAAGTAATTAACTTCTCTCTTGGGCATGTACATCCAGATGGGAAGACTTTGTCAGATGTTGGCACACGCCAACTGCAGCACCATACCTCTGTGAAGACTTGGGTCTTCATGAGGATAATATGTTGTAGTTGACATGTTGTAACCCCATTCGAGTTGAATCATCTATATATACATAAAATAGGAATTGATCTTAGTTTTACCCTAGGTTAGGTTAGAAGTATGATCTAGTGTCAGGGGAAACTCATGATGACTTAGGATAACTAGACACACACAATCAGATTAGGTCAATCGAGTATGTCTATGTACCCATATTCATCGTGAGTATCCTTCTACCCTAGACTATGTTGCTAACCTTGGTTAGGGTTTAACCATGAACAAGTGGACTAATGGGAGTCAATGAAGACCGTTACTAGATAACCAATGACTTGGGGTGAAGGACGTATTCCATTCAATGAGTATGTCATCTAGTAATATTAGCATGAACATTATGTTGTAAATCTTTGGCCAAAGTATTACAAGCTATTGGTTGCGTTGTCCTAAGTTGCCTAGTTTTAAGATGCGAGATTTTAGATGAATATTGGTTTCAAGTATTCAGATAGGCCTCTTAAGAAGAACACTTAGCATCTATAAAAGGGTATAAGAACCACGTATACCTAGTATACAACTCAATGAGTTATCATGAGAGATTGGTGTTTCACCGAGTCATGAAATGAGGGATCAGTGTTTCACTGAGTCATGAAATGAGAGATCGGTGTTTCACCGAGTCATTACAGCTGCATATGGTTATCTATTATGAGATTTATTGGCATGGAATGTGTGTTCTAAATTATAATTATTTAGAACAAAGAACATCATTATTAAGAATATTTTTTTCCCTTGTTTCTAAAGTCTTAAAATGGTAATGTTATTGAAATCCAATGATATTATACACATGAAATTAACTACAGAGATGTACAAAACCCTAGGCCATGTGCTAACTACATTCTTAGTAATTCTAATGAGAGTGTATGCTTCAAGTTTTGCAACTGTCAATTTCATTTTATGAAAATTACTTTAAAACCATCATCATCATGACCATTTGAACATCAAAACATTAAAAAAATTATAATCCCACATACTTGAGGCATCTTGTTCAAAATTTCACCTATAATGTGTAGGTTGCCATATTATAACAAAATTTTTTTATGAAAATCTAGTTTCAATTATACTTTATTGCATGTTTTTGTGTTGTTCTCAATATCTCATTTTAGCACAATTTGGAAGTAGGTTGGAAAGTATTAGAAAATATAGAATTATATAGGGCTTTGTACATATGCTTTCACATTGCTACACCATCATCTTAAACATGCATCAATTTCAACTTATGAGGAAAAGTTTAAATTTATAATCAAGGTTTGGAAATTTGAACTTTAGGATGGATGGTTTAAATATTGGATAACCAACATAACATGCACATTCATTAAACATAGGAAAATAAAAAGTTTTGCGATATTAATCACTTCATCATTAAATATCTTCCATTTTGCACATTACAACTCTCATTGAAAAAAACAAATATAAATGCAAATAAAAACAAAGTTCAATGAAAGGTTGAAATGTATCCAATGTACATCTTCCATTTTTAAGGTATCATTAATAATATTGAAAAAATATTGTTGTGCATGTCATATTGGATTACTCATGGAGAGGTTGAATTGGTCTTGATCAATTTGATGCACGATATGCTAGTGAGATTTAAGATAAATTTGAATTAGTGAGAGATATGAATACAATGAAATATATTTATCACAATATGTAGTGCCCACTCCTCTTCGACACTTATTATATTTTGATTTCGATTACTTTTGACTTTAGACATGGATATTATTGTATCATTTTGGCTTAGCATGATGTTAGATGATAGAGATACTTTGACTATTGATGGATTGTGATTCATAATATGATTTGTGTGGATTCTTAGAGAGACATTTTATATTGATGATGATGTGTTATTGACATATATGCATTTATACATTCAGAATTATTTTATTATTGAGTAGGATTTAACTATTGAACTAATCTTGTGATCTTATTGGTATTGATGAAATATAGAATTGAGATGTTGTTGGAATTTTAAAATAATAACATTGTTAGTCTAGATGATGATTTAATTTACATATGGATGATTATTGATTTGTATGCATATATTTTATCTTGGATGTTTTGATGTGGCCACAAGGCCGAAGGAGGTATTGTGTGATTTTGCAGGTAATTATATCACAACAATCAAAGGGGGATTGAAGACCAACCACAATAGAATACTGGATGGATACGACAATGGTCACCATGGAAACTTGTGTAATGTTGTTGTTTTGTTATTTTTTGTTAGGGGTCCCCATGGGGGGATGACCTCCAATTGTGACCAAGGGTTTGTGTGTAATTATTTTCTCTTCTTTTAATTTTGGAGTATGTGATTTAATATGTGATGTAATTTCCTTTTTACCTTTATTGATTAATGTGTCTTAATTAAGTGAACTAATCATGTTATTAAGCTAATTATGGATGTGACAAAAAGAATTCATTTATTAGAGTAGTTGGTTCTTTGGTCTATGTGTTTTTAAGTTGAGTGTAAGTAACTTTGAGTGTTGTACACTCTACCTTACCTTGGAATTTCGGATTTGGGCTTAAGGGCCACTTTTTAAGGGTTTTGGGACAAGTTAAGCTTGTCCCACACCTATTAATTTCTTATACCAAACCTACTTATGGATTGGGGATCAAAAATAGACCCTAGTAAGTGTTTTGTAAGACAAAAAGTGGCATTCATTACACTTTTCTTACATGGGTTTTAAAGTTTTTCCTTAGGGGTGTGGGTTGGGATTGTGTGTGTAATAGGTTTTTCATTCCTATCAACCACCAATTTATTGACTTGTGAGGTGGAGTTGAGGATGAGTGATGTGGCATCCTACATGGATCCACCTCATCCTCCTCTCTCCCTTTTCTATTTATGCAAGTTTATTTGTTTGTTTGGGGGTTACTTCATTTCTTTTTGTGTTCTTGTATTTTTGGAGTTAGAGGATTTTGGAGTGCTTGTGGATTTTTTTGGAGCTTGTTGGTGTTAGATTGGACTTGAAGGAGCTTGTTGTGTGAATCTCGATCAATATCTACCATGGAAAGGTAGGAGTTACACCCTTGTTTAATTTTTTTCTTTTACTTGTGTATATGTGTATGTTATTGAGTGTTTTGGTATGCATGTTGGGTTCTTGGGTAGATTTCCTAAGTATGGTGTAGGAGAAGGCTATGGGGATATTATATGTAGGGAGGCATAAGATTTTATTTCATGTTTTGGAGGGATTTGGGTTGGGTGCCCCACCTTGGACAAGAAAATGCTTGCATTTCTTACTTGTTTTGTTTTATGAGGGAGACATAAGAGATTGTAGGGAGGCATAAGAGAATGTGGGAGGAATAAGAGGATCTTTATGTAGGCATAAGATTTTTTAGGGGTTGTGAGATGTATATTGGAGGTTTTTAAGGTGGGAACCAAATCCCATTGGGAGGAATAAGTGATCTCCCCATAGATCCTTGCTCCATTGGCTTGCATTTCAAGCCTTGTGTATTTTGTAAAGTTGTATTATTGTGTTCATTTTCTTGTGTTGAATGTTCTTGAAATGGTTGTGAATTTTTTTTTGTGTTGTGGAAGAATTGTATAGTTTCCATGTGTTGGATCCATCCCTTATTGCATTATGGTTGGGGCTCGGGGCCAATGAGGAGGATTGTTTCTTCTCCTCATTAGAGTTTTGGTTGGGTGGAGAGTGTTGTCTCTCCCCATTTTTTTGGTGTGATTAAGTGATGCAATGATGGAGCTCTTGTTGAAAATTTGGGAAATTGAAGCATTTTATAAGACTAAGAAATTCTTAATTATAGCTACCTTTCTTGTAAAATTCCCACTTAAGGTGGAAGACTTATAGTATTGTATTTGAAAGAAAAGTTGTATTGAATATTTTTGCTATTAAGTTGTAATGCATTGTTGGAAAGATAAAAAATTTTAGTGAAACAAGTTTTGATATAATGGAAATGTGGTTGAAAAGAAAACAACTTGATCTCATTTTAGTGTATTTGTAGTCTTCATTAGGTGTGTTGTTCCTATTTTAAAACTATAGGAAAATCTTGTTGCAATTTATTGTGGGAATGTTTTAAACTTGTATCTGGTAAATAAAATAAATAATAACTTCTATTGCATTACTTGAAAGGCACGTGATAATAAGATAAACCATATTTGTTCATCTCTTTCAGGAAAATTTTAGTGGTGAATTTTTGTAAACTCACGAAAATCGAGGATTATGGAAATTCATAATGGTGAATATTTTGTTGTTCAGAGCCAACTTGTTCTCCTATTATAGATGGAAAAGATATTAATTACCATACAGATCGGTGGTAGTTATACTGGAACTTGGCTTTGACGGTATCCATTAAATATTTCCTCTGTTTAGGTGTTTAAAGACTTTGAGACACATAGGAAAATACTCTTATATTCGCATCTAGTTCTAGTCACAAATATTCAGGTGTATATATATTAAGGAAGGCCTTATAACAAGATTATTTGGAAGGTTTGAGAGTCGGATCATGAAGCAATCATGTCCATTATTTAGAGTATATTTGATCCTGATGGTTCATTGGAATGAATTTACATGCTCGAGTCTAGTATACATTTCTTTGAAGTTTTTAAATTTTTCTACTAGATTCAATTTCATATATTTTATTTAATTTGTGTATTTTGTATATATCTAATATGGTTTTGATTCAACTTAAATTACTTTGACTAACAATTTTATGCAGATTAACTTGGTGCCATAAAAGCTTAGATACATTCATGTGGTTGGCATTGTTAGTAGATCCAATCCTGATGGTTCATTGGAATGAATTTACATGCTTGAGTCTACTATATATTTCTTTGAAGTTTTTAAATTTGTATACTAGATTCAAGTTCATCTATTTTATTTAATTTGTGTATTTTAGATATATCTAGTATGGTTTTAATTCAACTTAAATTACTTTGACTAACACTTTTATACAGGTTAACTTGGTGGCATAAAAGCTTAGATACCTTCATGTGGTTGGCATTATTAGTAGATCCAATCCTGATGGTTCATTGGAATGAATTTACATGCTTGAGTCTGGTATATATTTCTTTGAAGTTTTTAAATTTGTACATACTAGATTCAAGTTCATATATTTTATTAAATTTGTGTATTTTGTATATATCTAGTATGGTTTTGATTCAACTTAAATTACTTTGACTAACACTTTTATGCAGGTTAGTGGTGCCATAAAAGCTTCTACCTTCACATGGTTGGAACTATTAGTAGAGAATTTTATATTCTCGAAGCTAAGAGAAGCTTTCATTGTTTTCCAAGCAAAGAGAAGCAACTAACAATGGTTTATGTACCTGTGGAGGGGGTTCTTGGCTCCGGAGGAGGTATCCTAGAAGCACCGAGAGCATAGGGAACCAAAATGACACCTCCCCAAGTATTTACCAATCCATCTTGATGTGTGTATAGATTCGTTTTGGTCCCACGAGCTTTCGTTTGTAAAATATAGTGTTTAACACCCTTACACTAACTCAAACTGCACTATTTAGCATGTTTGTAAACAATAGGGAAGCAAGATTGAAAATGGAAAAAAATGAGATAGGCTATTGTAAAGGGTCCCTACATGGAGGTGTAGGATCTAATGAGACATCTCTAGGTGCTACAGAGACCGAGTAATCACCCTTCAAAGTTATAGCAATTTTTGGTCTCATGACTCTTAAGGGACTACACCCGGACAAAGTAGCCTGTGAAGAAATGACACCATCCCATACCAAAATGAAACCCCTAATAACATTTACTAGGAAATCCATATGTTTTATAATGGTCTCTTTTAGTCCCATGATTGTCTTTTTGCAAAATAATGGATTGGACAGCCTTACACTGGCTCAAACTGCACTATTTGGCACGTTTACAAACAATAGGGCAAAGTGATAGAAAAAATTGGAGATGGAAAAAAATGAGATAGGATATTGTATAGGGTCCTTATGTAGAGGTGTAGGATCTGACAAGACATCTCTAGGTGCCACAAAGACTAAGTAATCACCCATCAAAGTTATATAGTTTTTTGGTCTCGAGGCTCTTAAGGGACTACGCCCAAATGAAGTAGCCCTAAGCAACAAAATTGTCCCAAACCAAAAGGACACATCCCCTAGCCTTTAAATAGAAACCCACAAATGTTGGCATAGTTGGTTTGGTTCCACGGCCCACTGTTTACAAAATATAGCATTTGTGACCTTTTTACATTGGCTCAAATTGCACTATTTGGTGTGTTTGCAAATAATAGGGCATCGAGAGCACCAATTGGAAATGGAAAATAATGAGATAGGATATTGTATAGGATCCCTACGTAGAGGTGTAGGATCTAATGATATGTCTCTAGGTGCCACGGAGACCGAGTAGACACCCATCTAAGTTATATAGTTTTTGCTCTCGTGGCTCTTAAGGGACTACGCCCAAACGAAGTAGGTCGAAGCAACGACATAGTTCTACATTGAGCTTACATCTCCCCTAGTGTTTACCTATCCATCCGGATGTGTTGGCATAGTCATTTTGGTGCCACGACATCTCAAGGCATGACTTCTCACTACTTGGCTTCGTTCATTTCCTAGGACTACCTAGAAAAGGCAGTTTGCAAACAATTATGCCACAAGGCTCAAGGAATGTCACGGCCCTGAATTCTTGAGTTTAATTAGAGGCATCCTTTCCTCAAGTTTTTTTCTTGGATATTTCTCAGTTTGGATGACTGAGTACCAAGTTGTGATCGTCAGAAGTTTTCGTTGAAAACGTGAATTTGGATGAATAAGGAAAGGGTTCTTGGCTCTTGATCGGGTGGTCCTACTCAAACCATGCCTCCTAGATCCCGCCATAGAACTCGAAGGCATATAACCCCTTAACTAGATGTTATGGAAGTGGCATTTCCTTCCCACAACATCCTAGGGCATTACTTCTCACTACTCACTTGCATCAATGAGATTGCAACAAGGTAAACACACTACCATGTAAATACTCTAAATTTGATTGTTTAATCTCTTTTAAAGCATGTAAATACATAATAGAGTGTTAATAATATTTTTGTATATCTTGTCCTAACTAAACTACAATGTTTATGTATTTTTAAACAAGTGAATTCAAATTAGGACCTTATTATTACACACATCAATAACACTTAATTTGGACTAATACCTAACAAATAAATTGTAAGAACACTAAAAACATATAAAATGACTTGTAATAAATCCCTCAAGACCATTTTTAATTATGTACATTTTGTCCCACTTTGGAGTGTGTTAACCACATGCTTAAAATAAGAAAACTGATATAACTCCACAATTGAATCTCTTGAACAAAAATGATCTTACACCCAAGAACCTTTAAAACCATTATATAACATAACATCATTTATCATAAGAATAGCCTCTTAGTAGTTCATAACATGGTCTATATCTACAGTATTATGGAAAACCATAGTATGCAACTCCACACTTGAATCTATTGAACAAAAAATGATCATATGGTAGTGAGTTATCAAAATATAGCAATAATACTGAGTTATTAGTCCTCAAAATATAGCAATGAAAATCATAAGCAAATCATTCATGGTTTTTTCCCAATGAGCATCGCAATTACATGAATGATATGAATAATGGTCACATAATCGAGGCCATTAAATCAAATCAAACATAGAAGTAATATGGTTATGAAAACCAACATGGATATAATATATCAAACTAAGTGTCCCATGTCTCTGAAAATATAAGAATAATGTATCAAAATAAGTGTGCCACGTCTCTGAAAATATAAGAATAATGTATCAAACTAACTGTAATACATATAGGACCACATGCAGTCGCATAAGACTATATACATAGACTATGAAGAATCATGAACTAGGACCAGATGGCATATATATCTATACATGGGTCTAATGAATCTAATCATGAAACATCTTCCCTCTCTTAGCCCTGCTAGTAGAAGCATCTCCACAACCTATGGATGTAGTGGAGGGAGATGCCACTACATATTTCATTCATGTGGTCCTAGACATCTCTAAGCTAGCCTACACATTCATAAACATCAAGTTTTTAACACCCAAATTTTTAAAATACATTCAAAATTTATAAACTTATAAATTTTAATGCATGTGAAATCTTATTGCAATCTCATAATCCCCATCAATTTTTTGTTGACACGTTGCAGTGCCAATGGTAGACTCATGAGGGGTAGGCTACATACAAATAAATAGTTCAAATTAAATATTTCATGTACAATTTGATATTGTAGATAAGTAGTAAGAAAACATTTGTCCAAAATTTAACAAGTTTGAAAAATTGTACTTGAGTCATTGGATCTGGCAGACGCTATGGCGGCATCTACGTGAGCCTCCATAGCCTTGCATATAGGAGGATTCTGTGGGCGGTCATAAGTTATATAAACAACATGTAGATCAATATTAATTGAAAATTGTCCAGAGAATGGTGTTTAAGGTATGAGAAAATTTCTTCCTTAGAAACTTATATCCTTCAATAAGTGACAATGATGTAAATCATATTTATTTGGTATAGTTTTGGATATAAATGCAAGGTGGCAAGAGGAATACATTATTCAAATGCAAATGTGGGTGTAAAGATAAAGGATATGTTTGTAAAAGATGTTATGTTTGTCAATGTAACAACTAGGTGTATAAGTGAGATAGTTTTTATGTAATAAGAGGCAAGAAATTGGATTTAGAACGTGTGGAGAGCTTGTAGGGATGTAATTTTATCCTCCTCCAAATTTAGATGTTGTTGAGCTCTCTAAAGAGCTAAGAATAATGTTTTTAGGGAGGATAGTAAGAAAAAGAGGGAGTTATTCGAGGGATTTGATGATGATATATAGAGGATAAAGCTATAATATAGCCAATTAATGAAAGAGGAAGACATGTGTTTATGTTGCAGATAAAATTTTGTGTGAATTTTGTTTAAATTGTTATTTTTGAATGGACTATATGTATGTTCCTTTGCTCAGGCTGAAAAAGATGAGATACATGAGTATTAGCATAAGAAGATGACTACTAGCAATAAGGCCTAAAACAAAGAGAAATAAGCATATTCAAGAAGTAATTCATGAAATATTTGGAATGTATTTGGTATGTAGAACTTGGTTTTATGCCTCACTAAGCTATATCCATTATACATGAGAATGCAAATATAGAGAAACTTGATGAATAACAAATATAAAATGAGATTTAGTGTATAGAATTGCATAGGGAGTATTGGTGATAAACATAAACCAAGGGACCCATGATATATTTAGAGGTGTGGGTAACCTATCCCATATTGTCATCTATTTGTTGTTTAGAGAGAAGATGGTTAATAAAGAATGCATAAAACTAACAATGTTGGCAAGGTCAGTTATGCATACATCCTAAGAAGATAAAAGAGATCATCGAGAGACAAGGGATGATGGAGAAAGCATTAGGGATGGAGTGCTCTAGAAACATGTAGCATAGAGGTAAGTGTTTGTGATCATGATAAAAGGAGAGTTTGTATATATAGAAAAGTGTATACTTAACTTGTTGGACAGAAACCTCGTTCTCATGCAAATGAATGCAAATGCGATCACTCAAATCCTCCAAAGAACCTCAAAATATGGAGTGATTAAGGGTCCTCAAACATGGATGTAGATCTCGCACGCAGAAAAATAGATGGATCTGTGATAATTTATGCAAAACTAAAATAGATACGATTAGATAGATATATGTGGGGGCTTCTAGACAATGTTGGTTCCAAGAGGTTGTTAACTCCCTTAGAGGATGTCAACCTCCATGTTTAGAAATATATAAATAAATGATGAACTGTAGATAGCATGCAGAAGTAGAGAATTACAATATGCCAAGTAAATGGGATGATGAGGGTACTTCAAGGGCATGTGGATGACATTATGGTGCCATAAGTGGCATCATAAGAGTAACATGAGGATGATATGAGAGAAGATATAATATTAGGGATTCCTTATCCTTTCTTAGTTGTTTAAAATGAAGGGGAGTGGCTTCTATAGTTGAGGGATATAATGGCAAAGGTTTTCTATCACTCTTTCTTCAAGGACTCAAAAACTTTGACACTCTTAAAAACCTCAAGACCTCGAGCTTTCTTATCATTTAAAACTTGTTTGAAAGAGGAGGGAAGGCATGTATTTATAGCCTAGAGATGGGGTTAGATTAAGGTTTATCAAGTAATTAAGGTTTTAAAAGTAATCTGTTGGTGTGAATCATAGCACCCCTGAATGTCTGCAACTCGATGGGTTGAGACTCTCAGTGCGATTGCATAACATGGAACTGTTCCCAAGTGTGGGACCTTGTGAATTAGAAAAGGTCTCTGGATGAAGGCCGGTTCCTATTCCTCTATTCAGATGCACATAAAAAAATGCAGAGGGTTTACTCAAAAACCTAAACTAACTTTCCAAGGAGACAGGGTAAGAAAATGCATAAAATAAAACCTAACTAACAAAGGTGATGCACTCGAGGAATGAAGAACACCTGTCTTGTTAATAAACACAAACCATTAAAATGCAATGCAAGATCATGCATGAGATAACAAAATTTGTAGTGAAAGATCAGGAGGATGCAAATGAACATAGAGAGGGTTGAGAATCATCCACGACATGCATTATTTGCTCCAAAGATCTGATACAATACACTACAAAATGCCAAGAGGAAAAGTTGCATTACGCTTTTAGATGGGAGGTTTGAACTCCGAAATTCACCTACCAAAGAGAAGAAGGGAGGGGAAAACAAGAATTTCCAACCTTTAGAAAGAAGCCCCTCCTTACAATTTATAGGAAGAATGAGAGAGTGAAGAGAGAGAAAATCCAAATCTACCCCAACCACCTCCAGACTGCATTTAATTCATCTCATTATGGCGGTAGGTGAGAACCCTAGCAAACCCAAAAAATGGCGAACTGTATTTTCCAATTTTGAAGAAATTTTTCTCTCCCAATTAAATATATCCACTTGTAGTTGGACATAGGACCTTGTAAGCTTTCTGAAAATTCCAACCTTGCGTGAATCCAAGCTCCTGTGAAAAGTTATGGCCATTTGAATATCTCAAGCGTCGGGGTTTGCTTTCTGTCAGGGTGTCAATGCTCAAAATTTTGCGCCTCCTGAAGATGTGCCTCAGTGCATCCATTATCATGTCAACATACTCTTACATGTGCCATAGGCACTGAAAATTTCATGTCGACATCTTCACTGTAGTGATGCGCCTCAACCTGCGCCAAGGCGCGAATTTTCCCATGTTGACATCTTCTATCTTGCGCCTCAAGCCGTGCTGGGCGCAATTTTCCCATGTCAACATCTTCTACTATGCACCTTCAAGCTGCACTAGGCGCGAATTTTCCCATGTCAACATCTTTTGTTGTGCACCTTCAACCTGCGCCAGGGCATGAATTTTCCCATGTCAACATCTTCACATGCGGCTCCAACATGTACCAGGTGTGAATTTTCCCATGTCAACATCTTCTCATTGTGTGCTCCAAGCCTGCACTGCAGGGTGCAAATTTTCCCATGTCAACATCTTCTCGCTATGCGCCAGGGCACAAATTTTCCCATGTCAACATCTTCTTTGTGCACCTCAGTGCACCACCTCACGAATTTTCCCACGCCGACATCTTCTCATTGCACCTCTAACATGCTCCAGGCATGAATTTTCCCATGTCAACATCTTCTGCTATGCGCCTCCAACTTGCGCCGGGTGAGAATTTTCCAATGTCGACATCTTCTGCTATGAGCTAAGGTGCAACTTTTGGCGTGAATAAATGCCAAGTTTTGAGTTTTTTTATTTCCATATTCCTCTGCTTGTCTATATTTACCCTGGGGAAGTATATACAACAAGAACTCCCACTGTTAATTGAGTGGGGGGGACATGATTTTACTGATTAGGTGAAATAATGGACTTGATATGGATTTGATTTAATCTAGTGGGGTTCAGGATTTGAGTGGTTTTTGGATTATTTAATTATGAGATGGGATGATATGACCTAATTGGAATAATTGATTATTTATCATATAATAATGTTTAGATATTTTAAAAGGGGATCAACTAATCAATTTAAACTTGATTAATTAAATATGTAGTGTTGATGGGAAATGGGATCCAAATGGATAAGCTTGCTCAAGGATAGAAAATTCAAGGTGAAGGCGATGAAAGATACCAAAAATTGGTGTCTACATTTGCCCCTTTTTGATGAGTGGTTTGCATTGGGAAAACTACGAGACAAAAATGATGAAAATATTATTGATTGAGTGTTCCCCCTCAAACTTGGGATTGACAACATAAAGGAAGTTAATCATGAGTTTGAAAGAGATAGATGGTAAAGGTCGGATAGGTTGAAAATATGGACAAAACCATGACCAAGGAAAGATTTCTAGGAAAAAAGGATTGCAAGAACAATGAAAAATATGGTGGTGACTCTAATATCACATCGGTAGAGGATAGTTGCAGTCTCGATGGAGACAGATGACAACATTCTAGGACACCAATGATTAGGTGAAGATCACTACAGTATGGATGTAAACCACGATGACCAATGGGTCATAGGAAAACATCAAAGTATATGTAACTAAATGTGAAAGGTATGTGAAATCCTTCATATGCAAGGAATTGAGTGAAAAATCATGCATCTGCAAAAGGGACGAGGATGAAAATAATGATGCCCTAGCAGGGCATGAAGAGTGGCCGAAAAGGTGAGTTGGAATACAAATGGTGAGGTAATATACCCCATGTGAGGGGGTTAATAGTTTCGATTTATGGAAATGGTGGGGAAGATTACGATCTATGTTTGCCAAGAAAAATTAGTTAGAGCAGCACTTACGAGGGAAATGTGATAGGTATCCTCAAAGACAAAAATTTCATGGGAAGATGTGATGAGGGATATAGCTAATGGTGTCCCGACGAGAGGGGTGATTAAGTAAGATCGTCAAGCTAAAAGTAGAAGATTGAAATGGAAGAACACAAAGTGGTGAAGGTGGGACAGGAATGGTGAGAAGGATAATATGGGGATGAGTGGTGATGAGTGGGAATGAGGAGCAAGGATGAATGGATTAAACATAGGGTGACCTTGGTGGGGTATGAGAATTTTTCTGGATAGTGAATTCTACTTAAGAGATATCCTCAAGTAGGATTCACAAACTGGAATGGAGATCAAGTAGAATTCCCAAACCAATAAGTGCATGAGAGAGAGAATTGATAAATATTAACAGAATTCATGTAATTATGGATGATAGTAAGATATGTCATCCTTAAAGGTAAAAAATAGATATAGAATTCATTATTTCAAATTTGATATGGAAGCATGTGATTTTTATAATCGGTGACCTCAATGAGAAAAAGACACATAATAGCAAGGGGCATACAGGGAAACCCTGCTTCAAACCGGATTAGAGGTAAACAAGAAAGGGTACCACTCAAGGAATTGCACTTACATGACCAATAAGGTGTGTTAGTATATAACCAACGATAATTAGTTATACCAAAATACCATGAGAGAAATATGAATAAAACATGCGCATAAATCTAGTGTCGACACAAAAAGGGGATTATAGGTGTAACTTGTACATGGGAAGAGAGGTATCTCCATAGGTAGTTGTTCCTAGGACTATGCCCTAACTCTAGGAAGGGGAAAGATGCTAATTAATTAATGCAGGAAGTTTGCTAAGACAAATCTGATTGATGCGGGAAGCTTTCTTAGGATGCTATGATATATAGAAGGTTGATCAATGTGGGAAGCCTTCACTACCATGATACAATAGAGTAGCCATCCTTCGAGGGTATGGTCTACTTTGTGATTCTCGCATTTGGGATTTTTACTTTTACTTTTAGATGGCAGGATAATATATGCATGATAGTTGTCCTTCGAGGGACCAGTCTATTTTTGTGTGCTTTTAATGAACAAATGTCCTTTATGTAATCAATCTTTTTATAAGATAGCATGAGATAGGAGTATCCATAATTTGTACTTTCTTTTCTTTTTTGATGGGGAAGAGCTGGGTATAGCTAGGTAGACCACTTAGGAGGGGATAAATATGTACAAGAGACATCCTTGGACCCTTTACATGTCTCCAATAGATGAATTGGTGATGGATGTAATGATTGTGGGGTTCTCACCAAAAGGAGAACCTATCCATAAGGAAAATGCTATGGACAAATCATGCTATCCATATTTAAGGTCATGACTAGGAAAGTGACTACAGACCACATAATTTCAAATCATTATAGTGATATATGGAAGAGGTTCATGATGGATGAATGATCTAAGGATATAACTAAGTTTTTATTGGTAGATATGCTAACAATAGAATGGTTGTAAGTGCAATGCATTAAGAGGTTCATTCTTTGGTTTACCAGCAAGGGAAGCCAAACGATAAACCCTAGACCCATAATAGAGTGTGATCGAAAGATAAGATAAATTCTTAGGGGAGGAAGATAGGATATGATATGATATGATGATATAGATGAGCGAACATAAAAAAGTATGCACTATCCTAGAGGAAGCGAAGAAAATATGCACCCCTAATGAGGTGAATAAATGGCCACAAAGGTGGGCTTAGGATGAAAATAAATGGTCCCCAAGGAAGGGAGAAATATGGCCACAACAATGGACTTAGGATGAGAGGATAGATTGGATGAAATCAGATAAGGTAAAATATGTGCAAGATCTCAAAAACGAGGAAGCGAGAATCATGTGTATTAGAAGACAAGAGAACAGCCACAAGACTGGGCTTAGAGTGAAAATAAATGGTCCCCCAATGGAGAAACAAGCATGGCCACAAAGGTGGAATTTGAGATAAATATGGTGTCCCAAAGGAAGGGACATGTATGGCCAAAATGGTGGACTTAAAATGAAAAACATTTTCCCTCAAGGGAGAGAGCATTGAATATGGCCACAAAAGTGGACTTTAAAAAGAGATGAATATTCGGACAAGAATAATTTAGATTTAAGATTAGATGAGATTAAATAAAGCGATGTCAAGAGTGAAGTCCCCAAAGATCAAGGAAGTTGTATGGACGGACGGATAAGATATGAATTGATGTGGAAGGGATGCTGCTAAGGATGAGGGGAAAATGTCCCCTAGTGAGGGAAATTATATTAGATGCAAATGAGTTAGTGGATGTTGAAGGATTTTAGATATGATTGTTTTTTATTTAGATGGGATAAATCGAGAGACCACAAGGGTGATTGGAAAGATAAACAATATTTGATGAACAATGAAGGACCTTCCTTGTGAGGATTGTCATGTGCAGGAGAGATGTTAAGGGATGATGTGGATGGAGGAGTCATGGGAAACCCGATGGATGGGATAAGAACTGGATTAGATGTATATGGAGAAGGATGTTCCCCTTGAATGAGGAAAAAAAAATTTCTCGATAAACTTGTGGATGATTTTTCGAAAGGCCTTACAATGTTCAATGTCATGGCTCAGGGTATGATGATAAACACAACTACATTTGGGATTAAACCACATGGATTTTCACTATGGGGATTAAAATCTTTAATGGGAGGAATCGTGATGGAAAATATACGATTTAAATGTCGAAGGATGTCTGTGTAGGACCCAATCTAAGTGTCATGGGGAAGGTAACTCTTGTGGGTTTTGATAAAACATTTTGGCTTGGAGTTAGGGGAAGAAGTGGACGTAGATCGGATGGGTGAATTATATGTCTTAAATTATGAATCAATTTTGAGGGGGTTAAATTGTTTGGATTGAGATTTATCGTTATGAGGTGCATTAGATGAAGGGATTGATGTCGTAACATTGTATTGTTGAAAAGAGGGAAGACTTGACTATTTACGAGGATGCGCAAGAGACTTTTGGGGATGTTTACCACGAGCTTAGAATTTGATCGAAATAGTTTACCCTCAGGGATGATAATAACTTCAACTAGACGCTCCAAAGGTGGTGTAGGTGTGGATATTTATGGAGAAATAACACTAAAACAAGAAGAGGATATTAATGGAGAAAGAGGTGTTTGTATAATGCGATTAATAAAGTCTATGTGAGATTTGAATTGTGTAGGTTTTGATTGGTCAATGTGGAGATAAATGATTTTCTATAGGGAGAACAGATCCCCATTTTGTTTGCCTCAAGTGGAGGTTTTTTCTCCATAAAGTTTTCAAGAGTTGTAAATTAAGAGGAATTGTCGGTGTGATAGAAGGTTTAAGTGAAGAATATTGGGATAAAACGGGTGATGTGGTCATGGGCAAGGATATAGGTATAGGTGACGAAGATGTCAAGGTAGGGGTAAGTGGATTTGTTGATATGACAAATATAGGGGTAGTTGGGATTGATAGGGAGGTGGGTATAATTGGGATAGATGGAGATGTAAGTGATGTGGTGATGGGTATGTTTGATGTAGATGTGGTTAAGGGGTTGAATATGACAGGTTAGGGCATAAAAGATGTGGATGAAATGGTATGTATAGTCAAAGTCAATGTGGATGTGGTAAAGGTAGTGGGTGTGGTTGGTGCGAAAGAAGGAATAGGATTGAATCTAAGGATGGTATAATGGGTAAAGGTGGAATGGATGTAGGTAAGGTATTCAAACCCAATGAAGTGGATGTGGTAACCGATGGAGTAGATATGTGAGGTATTACAAATGTAATTTTAGGAGTAATATTGGGTGTAGAAGTAAGTGGGAATGGTTGTTTCATAAATGTTTCAAGGGTAAGAATGATATGTTTGTGAATGGGGTTGATGTTATAGGTGTGGATGTATGGATAAGTTTGGTTGATGTAGATGTGGGTGAAGGAACATATGTGAGAGATGTAGGGATAGGTGTGTATATCAATGGGGCCGAAATAGGTGCTAAGGATGAATCTGATGTGATAGATTGGGGCATGATCAAAGTGGATGAAGTAGATGGTATAGTCAAAGTTGATGTGGATGTGGTAAGGGTAGGAGCAAGTATAGGTATAGGACAAGTAGTAAAATTTGATATAGGTGTGATAGTTGTGGATACGACAGGTTCGAATAAGGAGTGGGAATAATTTCCAAGGTAGGAACATGCGGAGTTGTTGATGAGATGAGATCTTGATTGACAGCTTCAACGACATAATAATTTGATAGTTGGGATGTAAAAGGGGTGAATTGATTCATTGGTGGTTGATTAGGAAAATGTTGCATAACTCTATCAAGTGGTTGGCTAGGTGAAGTGGTGGAACTGTCTATTTGAATATCCCCTTGATTTATAAGTGTTTGGACATGATCTATGAAGGAACAAAATTTCTTAATGTCGTGACCTTTGACTTGATGATATTTACAATAGTGGGCTCTCGTGATACCAAATAGGATTGGGCCGTGAGTCCTCCATGGGTTAGATGGGAGGAATTTGGATGGAATGTACTAACATCAACTTGTTAAATACATAACTATAGGATTCCCCAAGGGGTATAGTTAGGAGATGGTTTAGGGGCTTGTTTTTTGGGCCATGTGTTAGATGTAGGTGCGAGATGAGGACTTAACAACCATGGCATTTACTGCACCCTTAAATGTGTCGTTATGTGTAGATGATTTAGTAAATTCAACTTTAGGTTTGGTCGATCTAAGTTTAAGATGACCTTGCTCAATGGCATAGGTTTCGATTTTGCGAGCCATGGTGAAGGCTTCATCAAAGGTTTGGAATGATTGGATTTGTAAGGTAGATGATATATGCTTCACACATGATCACGAGAAGAGTTCGATGAGTTCGGTTTGCGGAAGAGAGAAGGATAGTTGGTTTATAACACTAAGTCATCGTGCGTGAAGTCAAAGTCCATGATGAACTCGTTGTCAAATTGTTGGATGGTGTGTAGGTCAATGATAGTGATTTTGATACAATGTTAATCAAAAAGTGTTCTAAAAATAGTTTCATAAGTTGGGAAAAGGATAATATAGAATATTGTGGATATTGTTGTACAATCAATGCGGGACCGAACAAGGACATGGGGAAAGTGTTAAGCTTTAGGTCTTGATATTGTGAAATAAGATAACATGCATGTTTAAATGTGTAAAGATGTTGTTGGGGGTCTTCCTTTTTGTTTAACTTAATGAACTTGGGAAGCTCCCAATGAGGAGGGTAAGGTTTGATAGGAACCGACGGATGAATCGGTTCATTACATATTTTTCGTAGGATAGAGTAACCTTGGGTGCCAAGGTAATGGCTTCTAGACTAGCCAACCTATTCATTAAAGTGTGAATAGGATCATTTGATGTAATGTTAGGTTGGGTTTTGATTGGTTGTGTGGTTTGAAATGTAGCTTGATAAGATGAATGATACATTTGTGGATGTGTGGGTGTTTGGGGAATTGTTTGATAAGGTGGTTGATAAACTTGTGGGTGGGATGTTTATGAAATCATTTGATAAGATAGTTGATTAATTTGTGGATGTGTGGGTGTTTGGGGAATCATTTGATAAGGATTAGTATATATCCTAGGTTGAGATTGGGTAAGTTGTTACATAGATTGATGTTGAGAAATAGGGACGTGATGTGATTGTTGAGATTGGGTAGGTTGTTGTGGTAAAATAAAAGTGGGGATATGAGTGTTACAAGATTGAGATGGTCAAAGCATATGATGGGTAGGAATGTAAGTGTGAAGAGGTTGAGATGGTTGGATAGGTATATTAGTAGCGGATGGAATAGGGTTGACATGAACTCATGGGTGGACTAGGATTCAACAATTAAGGATATTGAGAGGATTGAGAGATTGTGGGGATTAATGAAGTATGAATTCATAAATGGGTTCAAAAGGTGGTCCAAGAGCCTCTAAAGGAGCCAAAGATGAGGGTGTAGTTAGTCTAGGAAGATTATATTGGTGAGAGATATGAGAATTAGTTTCAAGATAGGAATTATTGTGGATGACATAGTCCTCATGAAGCGAGGCCATGGAGATAGAGGGTTGGGTAACTGAAGGTGTGGCCTCAAGTGTAGAATCTTGTTGGGAGAGATCATTAGGGAAGGGATGGCATTGGATGGAGAGGGTTGTTATTTTGTTTTTCTTGAGAAAGAGTGACCACGAGAATGAAATAGAGAAACATTTGTTTATGAATCTTGTTAACAAACAAATCAAACAACAATTTTTTTCATCGTGATTAATTAGAAGATGTGAAAAGAAAAGAAAAGTGGATAACGAAGGCACCTAAGTAGCGATAGTCTAAGGTTGGTTTCTAGTAGTTTTTCTAGGGAGAGTCTCTGTGACTTCCTATTGGGTGATGAAATCCCAAATGTCAATTGAGTAAGGAGATGTTTGGATGTGTTGATTTTGTTTGTGAAGTTTCAAGAAGTGTGTGGTAGTGTGAGATGCAGAAGGTTAAACTCATATTTAAGCTATGTGATCAGCAGATGCACAGGGGTTTGTTTTAGACCAAATTTGAAATGTGAAATGTGAAGTTCGATGCAAACAATCACCCAAGAAAGGTAAATTACAATGCAAAAAGGAGAAAATAAGGGAAAACGATGAATACTTGTACATCACTTTCCCCGTTATTTGATTGTATGTGATAATAATGGCGTATTTGAAAGTGGTAATCAATTATCAGCGTGACGTATGTATATTGCTTTCCCTCGTTATTTGATTGTAGGTGATAATGGTATATTTGAAAGCGGTGATCGCGTGGCTTGGGGACATCTAGGTACCCCAAAATTGCACCATTCACAATTGCCGATGGGATCGGTGCGGAGACTTGCAGCATTTTTATGGTTTAAAAATAATTGTCTTTGACAACATGATGTTTTGGTCACAACCCCGTGGATTTTGTAGATTTCACCTGCAAAAGAAAATAAATGTAATTAGTTGATGTAGTTAAGAAAAATAGTATAAATGTCGTAAGTATTTTGTTTACAAAAAGTGTCCTTGTAAAAAGTAAAATTAATCTAATTAATTAAAAAAATCATAACTCAACACTCCTTTTCAATTAGAGTAATTAGGATATGAAAACTAATTGATAGACTGTAAACTAGGAAATAAACTATGAAATGACAAACGACAAAATAAACGATAAAAGAAATTATGAATCGTGGAACATATTACAAATTATATAAGGACATCGAACTATTGACGAATTAAAGAGAAAAGTAATAATGAAGTTTATCTAAACAATGAAGCAAAGCAACATGCCCTAAACAGCAATAATAATGATCGGTGAGATAAATGTAATCTATGAAGAAGGATTAGATACTGATAAGAACTCAAAAAATGTTTTGATGAGGGATATAATATGTTGATTTTAATTTAATCGATTAAGAATGATTGGATCAAAGCGAAAATGCTTCTAACGGGAAAGGCATTTGTTCCGAGTCGTTGAGTAATATTTTATATGCGACAAAGACCAATTTGATCGTATTATATCTACTATGGTCAGGTTTAGTTAACCATGTACAGGATTTGCATATATGTCATGGTCTATGACTCAACTAAAAACCAACTCACACAATCTCAAAGGACAAAAATAACTCGACATAGGTGGCACATCCCCAAAAAAGGGATTATGTGCCCCAAGCCACAGTTAATAGGTCATCTATTACTTTTTAAAATTCTCTTCCATTGTACCACCCATGCATGTGGGACAAACTAATATTGCCCCCACGGAATCAAAGAAGGGTCTACGGGAGATCTGGACGCCGCTGCAAACAAATAAGTTTATCCCCCTACCGGATGGAGGTCCATGTTGATCTTGTGCATGGAATGTGCAGAGAGGACATGCTGAGGAGGAGAGGCTGAGCAGGGAGGAGGAGTGGCAAGTTAGGAACGAGTTGAGGGGAGTTAGTTGGGAAAGAGGAGTTAGGAGCTCGGCGTAGGGTGGAGGATGGAGATGGGTTGGTTGATGGAAATATCTTATCAGAATTTCTTTATTGACACATCTCTTTGTTACATTTAGGTTCTCCACGGTTGGTCATACTGCACATGGACATGGCTCTTCGCACGTACGATGACATAATGAGAATCACAACAAATATAAACAAGAAATATATAATTGGCTATGGTGCTGCAAGCATTGTTTATAAATGTGTTGTAAAGAATTGTAAGTTGATTGCTATAAAGAGACTTTACAGTCACTACCCACAAAGCTTTGCATGAATTTGAAATTGAGATGGAAACAGTTGGAAGCATCAAGCATCGAAATCTTGTGAGTCTGCATGAATATTCACTTTCTCCATATGTAAAGTCATGGTTGAAGCGGTCTAGGTGAGCTCAAAGGAGCTCGAGGGATCCGAGGATGTGGTGATAGGGAGTCGAGTGGTATACGAACCGAGGGCTCGGGATTTGTGTGGATTTGGAATGTGGAGGACTCGGCGGGGAAGTGGTCAAGCTGTCTGGTGAGGTGAGTTGGGGACGGAGTGGAGGGTTGGGTGAAACAGCAGTCGGCGGTAGTAGATGGGTCGAGAGTTGGGTAGAGAGTAGGGATGGTGAGTGAGTTGAGGGGAGTGAGGATGGGTGTAGGTAGTAGCTCAGTCGGGATGTAGGTGAAATGGGTATGGAGTTGAGTTGAATAGGGAGGAGTTGATTTTGATAAGGATTTGGTGAGGGAGTTGGGTAGAACAGAGGAGCAGGTTGGATAGGTAGGGTTGGGAGATGGGTAGTTTTAGGACAATAATATTTTTTCAATTTTATTTATTTACTCAATCATTATTATTTATTTAATAATAAAAATAAACTTGATACTAACTGTGAACCACCAAATAACAAGCCGACTAAAAACCAGAAGAGCACTTACCTCCAAGATGACATAGACCACTAAATGTAAGAAGGACACCACACTGGCATGGAGACAACTTTAAACCCTATAAACAAGTGATCCGAAAAATGAAATATTTGCAAGAGATATCTAAATTGACGAGAGCTATGAATCACAATGATTTTTATACTTACGACACATGTACAAGACAAGTAAAGGAACAAAACAATGACCATAACTTAGGCCTGGTCTCACCAGTGTGCTAGAATGTTTGGTAGGAAACCTCGTTCTCATGTGGGTGAATGCACCGATATCACGAAAGCCACCAAAGCAACCTCAAAATATGGAGGGATTAAGGAGCCTCGAATGTGGATGTAGATTTGTGGGTGCCAAATAGATGGATCTATGATAATGTTTGCAAAAATGAAATAGATACGATTAGATAGATATATGCGAGGGCTACCCGGATAATGTCGGTTCTAAGAGGTTGTTAACTCCCTTGGAGGATGTCAACCCTCATGTCTAGAAAGATAGAAATAAATGATGAACCATAGATAGCATGCAGAAGCAGAGAAGTATAATATGCCAAGTAAATGGGATGACGAGGGTACTTCAAGGGCATGTGGATGACATTATGGTGCCATAAGTGGCATCATAAGAGCAACATGAGGATGATATGAGAGAAGCTATAATATCAGCAATTCGTTATCCTTTCTTACTTGTTCAAAATGAAGGGGGAAGGCTTCTATAGTGGAGAGCTATAATGGAAGAGGTTTTCTATCACTCTTCCTTCAAGGACTCAAAACTTTGACACTCGTAGAAACCTCAAGCTTTCTTATCATTTAAAACTTGTTTGAAAGAGGGGGAAGGCCTATATTTATAGCCTGGAGATGGGGTTAGAAAGGGTTAGCAAGTAATCAGGGTTTAACAAAGTAACCCTGGTTAAGTGAGTGGGGGGGACATGATTTGACTGATTAGGTGAAATAATGGACTTGATATGGATTTGATTTGATTGAGTGGGGTTCATGATTTGAGTGGTTTTTGGATTATTTAATTATGAGATGGGATGATATGATCTAATTGGAATAATTGATTAGTTAGCATATAACAATGTTTAGATATTTTAAAAGGGGATCAACTAATCAATTTAAACTTGAATAATTAAATATGTAGTGTTGATGGGAAATGGGATTTGAATGGATAAGCCTATTGAAGGAGAGCGAACGTGGGGTGAAGGGGATGAACGATACAAAAATTGGTGTCTACATAATCCTTGGATCATAAGAGCTTAATGTTATGATCAAATTGTACTAGCTAGAGTTATGGGATTACAAAGTACTAGAGAATTCCACAATTAGAAACAATGTGTAAAGAGAAACTAACTTGCATAAAAGTCACGTGAGGTGTGTCAGTAGCCTCAGTGCCCAGAGAAGATGATGACTGCCAGGATCCTGCGTATAAAAGATAAACATATTAATATGTACATGTACACGTGAAACACTATACACGAACATTAAAGTGTATTTAATAATAAATGTGCAATCAAATTAACTTTAAAATGTAAGTAACTTGAAACTTACATCTGTAACACGCCTAGCTATAGTAGCTAGCATGTCGACACCGGATGTGTCCTTCACCGACTCTTGTTGTTTAAAATAAAAAAATATTAGTTTTTACATGTATGTATGATGTAATCAAATACATATATATTAAAATCTCAAATGAAATAAACTTTTGTATATATGTTATTTATTTGACATTCACCTATGAAATACTGGGATCATTTGCACGAATTCCAAAAGCATTTGTTGTCATATCATCTAGAAAAAGAGATCATATGATCAAGTAAATGATGTCTCACCTCAAGTGCATACGCCACCACATTATCCGCAGCGGTGGTGTGGTGCACTAGAACCGCACCTCCACCAACATCACCATAAGCAATTTGGCTACTATGTTGGGTCCTGGAGTGTCGGTGAGCTCTCTCAATGCATGTAATGTGTCAATATCCACAACCTCCTTCATTGTCAGGAGGGATAACTAAAGGCGAAGTGGGGTTTTGGGGCATGGGGAATCCTAGGTTGACCAACACATGCACCTAGTCTACTCAGCAGAGCCAACAACTTGCTGTAAAACTGGAAAAGTCAAAATAATTTGGGACCTCATTAAGCACAAACTCACAATATAATTTCTCCAAAAAAATAGAGAGTAACCTTATTGTTGTTGCATGGTGGATAATAAAAACCATCCACCATCAGTCCCAAAAATTGTTCTTGATTCGGTCATCGTGGCACCAATAGATTGGGAACCGTTTGCAAGTAGTCGCGGGGTATTGATTTTCGGTCGAAAATAATGCACAAATGCAGTCTTTTACAAAATTTTTGTCTTTTGTAGCCGCATGGGATAATTTATATGCATACCAACGCCTACAATCAGCTCTAAAGGTATTCCATCTATCTATTTGGTTGGTTGCAAAGTTGACTTCACCAATCAATGTTTGTAATGTGTTGGCTAAAGTCATGCGGGATGGATTTGTGGCATGATTTTGTCTTATTTTCTGAATAAGGTTCTCAATGGCAATTTTATTTTGTCAAATTCTTCCAACGATATCACCTTATGTTCATGTTGGTTTTGTGGGGATAGAAGGAGCCACAGGAGGCGGATGAACATTCGGAGGAGGGTTTTGAGGAATTTTTGGAGGGTTTTGAGGAATATTTGGATGGTTTAGAGGATTACCACCTTTCTAAGCAACTGACAAAACAAAGAAATTGTATACATATAAACAAAAATTGAAAAACCCATGAAAATACAAAAAAACCTAAAATGCAAGAAATTTGATCAAAATTGATGGCTTACCTCTTCGTCTTGGTGGATTCATTGAAAATTTTGGGATCCAGAAGTCCGAAGAACAATTTGCAGGGGTATCCAAAGCGCGAGTGTCAACAAAGTGGGAGAGAAATCATGGTTCACATGGGAAAATGGGGGTCGCGGTCATTATTTTTGTCTTGGAGGACCGCGATCGCAGCTTCACGGTTTGCGACGTGAATTTCACATTTTCATATCCACTTTTTTGTCCCCTAACTTGCTGCACTTACCTCGAGTGACGATTTTAGAGTAGGGAAAGAAATTCCAAATAGGGAAGAATTATATCAGAATTTTAAAAGGAATCTATGGAAAGTAAAGAAAGAGATTGTTTTCAAGTATGACATATGATGATTAATTAACTAGAACATATGGAATGTATTACATAACAGATTCACAACTATGTGAAAGATATGTTAGTGTGAAATATAGAACTTTTAGACAAGGATTGAGAATAATATGCATTACCATATAATTTGTTGAATGCAGATTTGTGGGTACTACTCTACAAAAGTGAAATAACTAAACCCTAGCAAATTTTACCGTAAGTTATGTAATCTAGAAACAAAACAACAACCAAACACAAGAATACCATCGACTATGATAAGACGGAATGATGACAAATCTGAAATATCAAAGTAAATTATAATATTAACATGAAATTTTTATAATCTCACCCATGAGGTACTTCAACAAGACTATGGGAGAAACTTTACAATTACATCTCTCGATGGCTTCTTCAACACACCTTTAACTGATGGCTTCCTTTGCACACTTCCTACAATATTTATCACTACTTCTTTCTATGCTAAATGAGGGGGGTGGCCTCTCTATTTATAGAACTTCCAGGCTTATCCATCTTATCTCTAAGATAGGATAAGAAATCCACTCTGACGAATCATATTCCATACCTTAACTCTTATCTGTACATGTAAGCTTATCTGTTAAGATAAGATAAACCTTATCATTTTACATGGGTTCCACATTTTTAGAATTTTTACAAATAAAATACACAAAATATTTATGACCTCACTCCTTGTCTTTATTACCAATATAATATTTCTAATTCCTAATCATGTAGACCCTACTTCTCTAATTACCCAAACTTTGACATTTTAACATTACCGGACCACTTACGACAAATATTTACTTTTTACAACATTCCTATTGTACTTTGATTGTTATTCTTGTACTCTACATTATTGGTGGCACCATATTGATGGCGCCGTTATATTCTATCGATGCTACTACTAATTACACTTGACAACATCCTATTCCTAATACATACATTAATGAAATAGAAATTACGAAGGAAAATTTTAGTGTCGACATCTTCCCCCTTCCTAGCTTCTACTCCGTCCTCGGAGTAGACTATTCTGGTGCTTGGAAAATCTTCAACTTGTCGTGGTTGACCCATTTTGTAATGGGAGTGCCATCCAATTCCTCCAGTCGGTACATACCATTTTCATGCACAACTGCTATTTTGTAGGGCCCCATCCATTTTGGAAGAAATTTTCTGTCTTCTTTTTTGTATCTGGAATCATATACTAGAACCAAGTCATTCACATGAAATGGAGACCAACGGATCTTTTGATCAAAGTATTCCTTCTGCTTCATTTTCTTCTTATGGCTTGTATCCTTTGCTATTTCCCTCATTTCCTCTAGCAAATGAAGATGTACTAACCTTTCTTTTACTGAATCACTTTCATCCATCCTTTCATTTTTCATAACTCTCACAGTGGGAATATCAAACTCAATAGGAAGAATTGGATCAATGCCATAGGCCAACTGAAATGGGGAGTATCATGTTGTTGACTTTGATGTTGCCCTATATGCCCACAATGCTGCATGAATCCTTTTATCCCACTTATGTACCTGCAAGGCTGCATCTTTTGCTAGAATTTGACACAACACAAAATTTGTTCGCTCCACTGTCCATTTGTGCTTGGCTTGTATGTTGTTGCCTTCATGTGCTTAATCTAAAATTTATTGACTAGGGCTTCTACTACCTCATTAATGAAGTGGCTTCCTTGATCTGCATTACAATTCTAATGGACAACCAAATCTGGTGACAATGAGTTCATATATGATCCTTGCCACCTCATCCATGAAGTTGTTTTCAATGGCCTAGCTTCAACCCACTTGGTTAAATAATATGTGCAACTACAATATACTTATTTTGATGTGAGGTAGTTGGAAGTGGACCTACAATGTCTATTCCCACTTTTCAAAGGGACCAAGTGGAAGAATAGGGCATAATGGAACTGATGAAGTCTTACGGTTACCATGTGTTTGACAAATATCACATGTCTTACAATAATTATAACAATCTCTAAAAAGAGTGGGCCAAAGTGATAACTTGTGTCCAAGATCCTTCTTACTTTGTAAGTTTTCCGGAGAAGTTCCCTCCACATGTACCATTGTGGAATTCTTCTAGCAGTTCCTTCCCTTGATCATGTCCAACTGCCCTCTTGTATTGTCCATCAGGTCCTATTCGAAATAATACTCCATGTAGAATAGAATATGGACGACTGACTTGAGTAATCTTTCTCTTAGTCTTTGCATTGGCACCATCAGGAAACTTGAATTCATTCAGATAATTCCAAATATCTATGTATTCACTAGGGATTGTGTCAAGGGATAACAATGCTGCATCGGAGAAATCATCATCATCACAAGATGATCCTAAACCATCATAGGCTCGAGAGAGTGCATCTGCATTGACATGCTTCTTTCCTGGCCTATCTATAATATCAAATTCAAATTCTTGTAGCAAAATTATCCATCTTGCTATCCTCCCTAATGGGTTAGGCTTATTTACAATATATTTTAGAGCTTGATGATGTCATTACAACTAGAAATTTTTGCCCTAGCAAGTAATTCCTAAACTTCTTTATAGCAAAAAAATGATAGCGAGCCTTTTTTTCGATTCTTAAGATAATTTACCTCAAAGACTCGCTCATTTGTCTACTCCCAAAGTAAATTGGATGTTCATTCCCATTTTCATCCTTTTGGCTCAAAGTACTTCCTAGTGCTGCATCTGAGGCATCAGTGTACACAATGAATGGCTTGCTCCAATCTGGATTCTTTAAAACAGGTGAAGACACCAAGGCTTCCTTCAGTTGTCTAAAAGCTTCATGTGCCTTATTTCCTGGTTCATAAGTAACATCCTTCTTTAAGAACTGGGTTAGTGGCTGTGTAATCTTTGAGAAATTCTTGATGAACCTTCTATAGTAACCCACATGGCCTAAAAATGATCTCAACTTACTTCTATTCATAGGAAAGGTAAATCCTTGATTTTTGAAACTTTATCGTGGATCGCACCAATACCATCTCTGGATACAACATGCCCTAACAAAATTCCTTTAGAACATCCAAAGACACACTTTGTAGGGTTTAGTGAGGCTTGTGCTTCATCTAACCTTAGAAATGCTATCTCCATCTGCAGCAGTGGTCCAACTTGCTCCCATAGATGCAAAATCATCCGTAAATACTCGATGAAGGTCCCAATGCAGGGTTCGAACACCCTATTCATCAAACGTTGGAATGTTGTTGGAGTATTACACAACCCAAAAGGCATAACTCTATAAGTAAATGTTCCCAAGGAGTGGTGAACGTGGTCTTCACTGATCTTTCTCCGCTATATACGACTTGGTTGTATCCGCTATATCCATCAAAAAACTATAACACTCCTAGCTAGCTACTTCCCAAGATCTGATCCGAGAATGGAAGAGGGTAATGATCCTTCTTTGTTGCCTTATTTAGGTTCCCGTAATCAACACAAATGCGTAGCTTCCCATTCTTTTTTATTGAGATCACAATGGGAGAAACCTATTCTCAATTCTCCACATCAAATATGAATCCCGCATCAAGCAACTTATCTATTTCTTCTTTTACGCCTTGGAAAAATTAGGATTCATTCTATATGGCATTTGCTTTATAGGCTTAGCACCATCTACCACTCAATAGAATGTTCTACCCAACTTACTTGACGGAGTTCCTTGTAATCAAAAGTGAATATGTGTATGTACCTTCGAAAGAGCTGGAGGTAGGATTCCTTCTCACTCTCCATCACAAAGATCACCAATCTTTATTTGTTGGAGATGATCATCAACTTCTTCTTCAAATAATTTTATGGGGTCATGAGTCGGTGTGAATGGAAGGATATCCATGATCAAACATCAACCTCACTTTCTTCATCTTCAATGTCCACTTCACTGGTACTAGAGTAATCAGAGGATGTCTAATCATCAGTTTCATCACTTGAATCCACAGGTTCTATCTTATGATGTTGAGGGATCACGTTTATCTTCACCCTCTCTCTACCACATCCAAGTGTCATGAAGCCTTCATTCTAGTAGTTTCTTGCATGAACTCTCCTTAGCCATGGTCTTCCCAGCAACATTGGGTGCACGCAATAAGCATACATTTTTCATCACCTGAAAGTCTACCACACATACAACACCCATAACAGATATTGCCACATTTGAAACTACACCTTCTGGTTTAGTTTTTCCCTTATTTAATGACCTTAACATAAGTGTTGAAGGGCGATCAATTTTTAAACCCAACATATTCATTACAGACTCGGTCATTACATTAACTGCAGCACCTCCATCAACTAAGACATCATGAATTGAAATACCATTACATAATACCTCAGCTTGTGGAGCATAGGGATCCGCCTCTGCCTCCAAAACAGGGACCTCAACCTCCTTCCTTCGTCGAGCATTGAGTCCACTTCGCAGCTCCCACCTCTTCTTAGAAGACATAGCCAAGAGTTGACCATATGTAATATTTGCATGCCTTTTGGATAGATCTTCCAAGATGGAGTATGGTCCTTGCCCCTGTGAAATTAGAAAATCCTGCACACCCAACTTTCTTCTCCTATGTTTCTTACTAGTTTCTCCTTTCATCTTCTTAGGATCATTTCCATCTTGATTATCTTTTTCTTTCTTTCTTTTTGTTACAAACACATCTACTTCATTATTTTTTCTCTTATCTACTACATCAAAAGAATTCACAGTGCTTTTCCTTTATCATTATCTCCTTTACTAGATGTAGAAGCTCTATCTAGACAATTATACTTATAATGACCCTTTTATAACAACCATAACATACAACTTCGAAATATTTCTTTTTGGACCTCTATCTCTTCCCCGAGAACTAAATTCTTTTCCTCAAGAAGATTAATAGTTAACTAACCCATTTTTTTGAGCAGATCTTCATACTCAGATGTACTAGGAGAAAGATTTGTGCTCACCGAGAGTGGTTGTGGATTCTGAGCAAAGGTGCCTGTGTAGGCTCTACTTTAGCAACAATTTCTTTGGGCTCCTCTTCCATGCTTTTTTATTGCCTTCTTGCAATCTCCTTTGCTTTTTCAATGGTAGCTAGGAGGTCATACTTCACTCGTTGTTTGATCTCTGCTTCATCCCAAGAATGAAGTGCTTACATGAGAGATTATCCACGCCATTCATCAACCCATCCGCTAATCCTTCCTTCCGGATCTGGGCATCAACCTTCCTCCTTAGCTCTAGAACACGAGCATGATAATCCCTTATCTTCTCTTTCTCTCCTTGGGTTAGCTTTGTGATATCGATCATGAGATCTACATATCTCTATTGTTCACCAAATTCTTCAAGAAAACTTTCGCTTAATAAATCCCATGAGTTTTTCACATTGTCACCTAGTGTTTCAAACCACCTAACGGCCGAACCATCCAAAAAGGTAGGAAATAATTCAGTCCATTTTTCACTTCTTATAAGGCCATTACAAATACAAGATCGTTTAAACTCTTGAATGAAATAGGAAGCATCTTCATTAGATTGGGCTAAAAAAACAAGAAACTTCTCCATTTTCAAAAGTAACCACAGTGAAATACCAACCCAAAAGTACAATCAACAAGACTTATGTGCACCAATAATTAAAATCACTATAATAGAAAATAGAAATGACCACGGTAAACTATGGTAAAACTTGACTTACTGTGGTAAAAATTGACTTTACTGTGGTAAACACTATTCACAATAAAAAGTAAAGTTCTATAAATACTATTCATAGTAAAAGTGACTTTATTGTGGTAAATACTATTCACAAAGAAAAATGAATTTACCATGGTAACTACTATTCATGGCAAAAATGACTTTACCATGGTAACTACTATGCACAAAAGAAAAACAAGGTTACCCTCCAATTGATTTTTTACTAAGTGGGAATATCTCTCTAGACAATCCACCAACGAGGAATGGTCCCGGCAATGGAACCAAAATGTCATCACCAATCCGGCACTATGATAATTCTTCACCGGAACTCCTCGTGCTATGATTATTTACTAATGCACAGCCTTTAGTTTAGTGGATGTAATCTGGAAACAAAACAACAAACATAACACAAGAATACCATCGACTATGATAAGACGGAATGATGACAAATCTGAAATATCAAAGTAAATTATAATATTAACATGAAATTGTTACAATCTCACCCATGAGGTACTTCAAGTGTTATTGAATTCACTTGCCTTCCACCAATACTATGGGAGAAACTTTACAATTACACCTCTTAATGACTTCTTCAACACACCTTTAAACTGATGGCTTCCTTTACACACTTCATACAATATTTCTCACTACTTCCTTCTATGCTAAATGAGGGGGGTGGCCTCTTTATTTATAGAACTTCCAGGCTTATCCATCTTATCTCTAAGATAGGATAAGAAATCCACTCTGACGAATCATATTCCATACCTTAACTCTTATCTGTACATGTAAGCTTATCTTTTAAGATAAGATAAACCTTATCATTTCACATGGGTTCCACATTTTTAGACTTTTTACAAATAAAATACCCAAAATATTTATGACCTCACTCCTTGTCCTTATTACCAATATAATATTTCTAATTTATAATCATGTAGACCCTACTTCTCTACTTATCCCAACTTTGACATTTTAACATTACCGACCACTTACAACAAATATTTACTTTTACAACATTCGTATTGTACTTTGATCGTTACCATACTCTACATTATTGCACCGCATCTTGATGGCGTCGTTATCTTCTATCGACGCTACTACTAATTACACTTAACAACATCCTATTCCTAATACATACATTAATGAAATAGAAATTATGGAGGAAATTTTTAGTGTCGACAGGACATGCGAGAGATAGTAGAGATTTTAGTGAAGGAAGAGAAGGAGCTTGCCACTTGTGAGTAATAGAGCTGGAGAAACGGCCGTATTCAAAGCGGGCTTGGCGGTGAGAGGGAGAGCATGGAAATGTTTGAAAAGTTGTTAGGTGTGATGCCTTTGGAGATGTATAAAGGAAATGTGATGGCCAAACACCCTTCACTTCGCCGTCTTCAACAAACAACCAGTGCGGTTGGAAATAAAAATATTGTCTTTACTTTGTAGTTGAGAATTCCAGAAGTGTGGTTTGTTTGTTTTTTTCTTTTTTCTTCCTGTATGGAAGCACTAGACATTACCAGTAAAAATAAAGTGGCCGGATCTAATCTCTCTAATCATAAAATTTATATTAAAAAGTGCTAAATAATTTTTTTAATGATTGATGGAGAGGGATGGATCCCATCACTTTGTGCTTGTTGGATAAACTCTCCCACCGAGCACACTAAAAAGGAAAGATTTATAATAATCATAAGAGAGAACTCAAAAAGAAAACATAAATGTTAACAAGATCATATGGAAAAAGAGCTAAACAAAACTATAAATCAATGTATAAAGAGGGTCAAATCCATAGAACACAACTATTTACAAGTTGTACCCTAATGTTTGTGACTATAATGACGACTCTATAGATGTCATCAATATTTTTGTAAAAGATCCCAACTTCATGTCATATATGGATGACGAGATTAGTGATAACAAATTAAGAATTATAAAGAGCAGCTTTTCAAAGCGTGCATGTTCTCAATTTTATGTTGAAGATGTGTGGCATAACCTTACCACTCATTTTGAAGATGATTGACTTGGAAATTGATATGATCCAGCTAGGAGGTGACTTCTTTGTTGTTGTTTTTCACATAACTTGTCATTGAAAGGATAAGGAAACAATGAAGAAAATGTTAGAGTAAAGCCTTGTAATTACAATTTTCAAATGAATAGTAGAAATAGAAAACATAACCAAGCATTTAATTTTCCATATATATAGAAGGATACCATACTTAACTAAGTCAACAATAGTAGTATTCCTCAAACCAATTCTAAATAAAGTCTCTTTCCAACGTAAATGATGACCAAATAAAGCGGTATATTTCTAAATATACTTGAACCGCTCTTTTTTAAAACATGCAACCCCAAAATAAATGTTTTATATTCTCATTCCGCATGATAAAAATGCATTTCACTGGTTGAATAGACAAGCATCTTAATCTTTCACCAACAGGAGTCTCGTAGTGTAATAATTTTCAAGCAAGCATTTGAGAATTTGAACTAGCCTTACACTCCAAAATTTGAGTTCACTCAACTTAATCCAACATTTATTACTAAAATCATAGTTCTACTTGATATTGAAGCGAGGAATCAATTATATTTTGGGAAGAGGATGGAGTTATATTTTGTTTAAGGGGAAGAATAAGAAGTGTTGCGAAGAAATCCACCGCCAATCCTTGAAGAAAATACAAGATACAAGAGTACATAATTTAATAATAAATCAGGCAAAATTAAGGATTACACAAAGATAAGGAATTGCTTGGACTTCATTCATGTCAAATCGATCTTTAATATTTGGCCCGAAGACCATTGCAAACATGAGAACTCCCATGTATCACCAAACCGCCTAACACGTTTTTTCAACAAATTATAAATTTATTTTGGAAACATTATAGCTAATGGTTCTACTTGAAATTAGATATGCTCGTTCCACCAACTGGAAGATGAAGCAAAGCTAAAACCATATATTAGCAAAGACTCCTTTCAATTTAAAAATTGACATATTTTGTGTCATGCTTCTCAAATTGACTAAATAGGAAAAGAGCTTATAATCTAAAAGTATGGTGCATGGAGAAGCTTATACAACCAGCTTAATTTTATGTCATTTCCTTTTATATCAACGTTATTAAATCTATATCTCAATAAAATCTTCCATGGTTCATCATCTTTAACAAATTTAATGATTCATTTAGCCACTAAACATATTCCTCGAATTTTAAAATCCACATTATAACTCGAATTTCCAAATTTAGGTTGTATGCATTGAGACCAAGAGATGAATTTACAACCAACAATACCATCCCATTTAATTTCTATTTTGTGTAGATTAATGTTAATATTTATTAAATTAAGAAAGGTAAAACCCTTCACAACCAAAAAGAATTAACTCATTTGTACAACAAGAAAGAAGCAAAATCCCACTAAATAATACGTTGAGGGAACATGCCAAACAAAAAAACTCTTAGTAATATATGTTTAAGGGTGTGTTTGTATCATGGGAAGATTCGGGATGATTCATTTTGTTCAGTAACAGTTTGAATTTTTTTATAAGACCAATTGATATATAATGAATGGATACGACTCTTCACTACATTTTATAATTGTTTCTAAGACTCTAAAACTCCCATTCATTTAAAAATGATGAGTATGTTTTCTTTCTCAATATTCCCCTTTCCTTTTATGTGGTTTCATAATTTGAAAAATAATAATCTTGTTTAATTTTCGAGTTGGATATATGCTTTAGTACCCAGGTTCAAATATGCCTCTTTATGGTTTCTTGAAATTGCTTCTACAACTCAATTCCTCATTCATTCAAAAAAATTACCCCATATTTATTAATAGGCTTGGTCATTAACAAAATATAAACTATCAATAAATGCAATACTACAAATAAAATGACCCTTCTATAAACAATATGATTGATTGAGTACATTTTAGTATTGTTTCTACCACTTAAAAACTCATTTCATTACTCCAAAATTTTACTCTTTTGTACATCTTGAAATTGTATTTTCCACTCTAGAACTCCTCCCCCATTTTTTTGTATGATTAACGGTGTATTGTATGTTGTATTATTAATAAAAATGCATTTTTCAATCAATTTTTTAATCACTAAAGTAGTTAAATTAATCCTAACAATTGTTACTGAGTAAATAATTAAGGAGCTTTTGAGGCATAACCCCAATCTAGTTTCAAAGGCGTAATCTTGGCAGACACCATTACATGTTATAGCATTAATCCCTCCATTAAAGGAGCTTGTTCCTCCATTTCATCCTTGGTTCTATACCAAGCATGCTAATCAGATCTTGTGTATTGCAAAAATGCTTTTGGAACAAGATAGATCCTTATGTTACAAATCGGACAAGAAATCCCAATGTGCTCTTCACATAGCGATGAAGGAGGGGAATGTTGAAATGGTGAAACTCATATTGGAATATGGTGGAGATTGTACAAAGTTAGTAGATGAAGAGGGTAGAAATGCTCTTCACTTGGTTGTTACGAATGCGAAAAATAATTTGAAAGGAATTCGAAAGCCATCACACCCATACTACGGTCTCTAGTGTTTGCATCAACGAGGTTGATCAATGATCGTGACAATGAGGGAAAAACTACATTGGACATAGCAATTTTAAACATGGATAAAGACGATTCACTCTTCTTTGAGGTACATAATACAATTCTTGTTTTGATTGTACCAAGTACTTGATAATGAACTCTTTTTATTCTAGTACCTTAGTTAGAACTCGAGGATCTACAAAATAAATTAAAGGAATTATAAGTTTCATACATACATATATTATAGACACTCTAATTTCACATCTGTCCTAAATCAATTAATTCCCCTTCCTCATTTCTCACAAAAATACACTTCGAATTAATCAAATATAATTTGATTAATTATCCATTTCAAAATCTAAAAAATAACCCAATCCTCACCACATGTCATTATTCTCCATGTTTTTCTACTATTGAATTAAAAATTCAAATTCAAATCCTCACCCATTTTTGTGGTCACCACTACCTAAAATCCTCCACTTATGAATTAAAAATATAATTCAAATCCTCACCCATTCTTCATGGCCCCCACTCATCTAATCTTGCCCACATTTTCAAACCACTCACCTAATCTTGCCCACATTTTCAAACCACTCACTTAATCTTGCCCATATTTTCAAACCATGATTACTTAAATTACTCTAAGTTAATCACTCCCAGGCTATAAATACAACCTTACCCCTCCCCTCTAAGGACATGGAGAATAAGCTTGAATTCCATATCTAAGTTCTTGCATCCTTTGAGCAAAGAACATCCTTTTGCCTCATCCTAATGCCCAAATAGCCTCATAATCCTTTTTCCCATCTAGTGCAAAGTAAGAGGATCGTTGTTGCAGGAAGGTCTTGCTCCGTCTCGAAGAAAAACACCTACATATCACACAATCAGGGCTCAATCCAAGTTTCCTAGCCCATTCTGAGGTTTGCTACGGAACGTGAAGGAGGAGGTATGATTATTGGTATTTTACTTCCTTGTTAGTAGTGTATTTTTCCTAGCTTACATTCTGGCACACCCAGTTACTTTCGATCTATTACCATTAATTTCTCAATTAGTGGTTTTATTTGTTCTTTGTTTATTATTGTTCATTATTATTTCCTTTTCTATTCCTTATGGCCTTCTTTGGTTAACCTTCACGCTTTGGGTAGTTTTTTTGTTGTGCGGTGTCTTGTGGTGTATCTAGCAGTTATAACAATAATGAAACTATGACGCTCATCTTGTCTTTGATCTCCTCGGTGCTTGGTGTTTAGTTCTAGTTCTAATTTTTCTATTCACTCGTAATTTGTAGAAACACATGAACTAGTCATTAGTTTATCATCTTACTGTCATGGGACAACCAATATGGAAAATGCATTTATTTATTTACTTTTGCTAAAATAACTGCTTTGTCGGAAGTTTATTATTATTATTATTATTATTATTTCATTTTAGTTAATCATTTTGTGATCTAACTCTTTATTTCTATTTATTGTTCTTTTTTAACCTTGTTGTCAAAATTTTAGCTTCTCAGGTGAAGTACAGAAGTCAGAAAATAAAATAAAAAAAATTAGCTCCCGGACATTTTTCTCACGTTCAAAATTTTCATTCAGAGTGCTACCATAGCCCATCTTCCGGAAGCCATAAATTTTTCTCCCGAACTCGGAATGACTTCATTTTTTTTAACGGAAAGGTATCGAAAAGATCTATGTAATAAAAAAATAATTTTTGATTTAGACTTACAGAAAAAAATTGGTTTCATTTCTTCTAACACCTGTCTTTTTAACAAAAACAACAAAATTATAGTTTTTTTTTAAATTTAAATTTTATTTTATTTAATGTAACAACCTCACGCGTATGCTCTTTCCTCACACTTCAAAATTGATCTTGGAAATCAGAAACATGAGGCCACCCGGGCTCCGCAAAATAAATTTTTTTTTTTGGCCTTACACTTCAATTTTTCACGACAACACTTCTAGGTAACGTTTTCACACTCTTCTTTCGTAGTTTTTCTTTTTTGTGAAAACAATCATTATCACTATTTCACAATCATGATTAATTGCAATAATTATTAACAATTAAAAAAAATCTATTCCAATTGTATCCGCGTATGCTCTTTTCTTGCGCCTTCGAGCAACTGGAAAATCAGAAACGGTCACAATTTTTTTAGTTTCTTGTTCTAACATTGTAAGATCCTTTAGTTTTGTTTTCCAACTATCATTTCAATCATTATTTTCCTTTTTCATATTATTAATATTTTTTTGGTCGTTGGTTGTGTATTCTCTTTTCTTGCGCCTTCGAGCGATCTGGAAAATCAAAAACAACCATGATCACTTTTCTAACATTTCGTTTGCAGGATAACTACTAATTTGTTTTCTGTAGGACCGCGTCGTTGGAATATTGTCAAAAACAAAAACACAAAAACAACAAAAATCCCGCAAAAATACCACCATTCAAAGAAAATTGTTGAAACCAAAAAAAAAAAGTACACTTAGGTACGTAATTATTTTCTGCTAGTGATTTATTTCAAGTTGGAAAGAACCCTACATTTAATCACTTTATCATTTTATTTTTACACGTAGACAAGGTGGATTTCATCACCACCAAAGCTACACCGGTGACGTGGACTTGACTACCATGCACCAACAACATTTGCATCTACATTGCACTTTGAGACCTAGTCTCACACAACGCGTCGGTATTTACCTCACCCCTTCTCTTCACTTACAGGTAATGTTTTCATACGCAAAGACATGTAAGTCATGCCTAAATAGCTATAACAAAGCCTCGGGCATCGTCCCTGTAAATCTTTAGGGAGTTATAAGGACACCATACACATTCATCCCTCCATCACCTTCCACCTTTTCACAAAACCTTTTCTGGACATGGTGATTCACTCTGAAACAGGCAAGTAAGAATTGGTGAGTCTCCTCCAAAGGCTATAAGGGCTCCCCTGCACTGCAATTATGTCCCCATACGAATTAGGTATATCAGGACTAGGGTATATCGGAGGACGCATATTTTTTTGGAGTAATAAGAGTCTACATCCATCAATCCACAACATACTTGTATGATTGCATGAAACAATGATCATTCCTGAAGAATTTACCTCATAAGCCAAAATAATTGGATCCACATGATTGCTTGTTGTTTGAAAAAAAATAGTTTAGCATTGTTTTATCATAAAACTTGGCTAATATCAATGTGTTCATTATAAAATTTCATACCCTAGTTGTGTTCCACAAAAAAATTAGTTCTCGACCAATTCAATACCAAGTGAAAACATCAAAACAATCCAACAACACAGACCAAAACATCACACCAATTTCATTAGCTCACTTCAACCAACAATAAATCTGCCATAGTTTGTCTTCACCTATATCCAACTGATATTGAGTGACTAGCATTCACTCCCCATATCGTCAATTGTCAAAACATCCTTCATAGCTTGTTTCTAGCTATATCAAACTAATATTGGGTGACTTGTTTAAGTTCACTCATTATTCTGTCCACCATCACATTTATCCAAATCACAACCAACACAAATCCTTTCATAACTCATTTTGAGTTATATCACAACCATATCACGATTAACCTATTTGGGTTACTCTCCCCGTCAACAATCCAGAGCTTGTTTAAGCCAAATCTAAACCATTTTCATTATAGCTTATTTAAGCTATCACATATTTATCCCGAGTAGCTTGTTTAAGCTTGCTCCTTATAGCCTTACTTGTTAAAACTCGATTGAGCCAAAACAAAGATCACAATCAATAGGTTGAGTTCTTCATCGCACCTTTCTTTGTTCTCCCTCTCTTTCAAACATGATGAATTCATGAAAAACATCACACAATGAGCTATTAGAAAAAATTAATAAGATGACAACACAACTCTCTCATATGGCTACCCAAATCAGTGAACGATCACCCAAAAGGCCAATCATACAACCTAACAAAGACATCAGTTTGCATAAAGTCCAATTTCAATTTACCCCCTTGAGAAAGTCTCTCTAGTGTTTTTCATCAAATAAAAGAGGCTAAACTCGATCGATATCTAATTACAAAACCCTTTGCAAAGGGGAAGCTAAACCATGTTGGTACAAACCTAACACATACTTTGTGAATTTCATCGCATTGATGGTCATCACATAGATAAATGTGTGCGATTTAAGAATTATGTCCAAGACTTAATTGACGACGACATCATCTCTGTAGAACTTAATGGCAATGCTCTTGCAACCAACGGCACATCCAATACCACAACTTTCCATGAAGAGTGACTACTGTCAAAACTCCTATATCTACTAAATTCCACGAGATCATGATGACAACAGTCAAGACTCTCTAATTCCAAACCAATCCATATCTTCTTCAAATTTCCTTCCATTAGTTCAAACATACATTGAACTTGTTTTGGACAACAACATTCTTCCAACATCTACTGAGCACTTGAACTTATTTCAAGACTCTCTTTCAACCCAAAAATACATTGAACCTATTTTAGACAACAACATTCTTCCAACATCTACTGAGCACTCAAACTTATTTCAAGTCTCTCTTTCAACCCAAACATACATTGAACCTATTTTGGACAACAACATTCTTCCAACATCTACTGAGCACTTGAACTTATTTCAAGACTTTCTTTCAAATTCAAACAATTATTGAACCTGTTTTGGGTGAAAACATTCTTCTAACATCTAATGAGACCTTGATCTCATTTCAAGACTTTCTTTCAGCCCAAACATATATTGAACCTGTTTTGGGAAAAACATTCTTCCAACATCTAACGAGACCTTGAGCTCATTTCAAGACTCCCTTTCAAACCTTGATATTACTGTAGACACTACAGAATAGGTTCCATCAATAGATACCATTAAGTTTGATTCTATTATTCCAATATTAGCTCTTATTCCTAACATCTCTAGCCTTGTTGAAACACAACCACATCAAGTTTGGACACTTGCGATAATTCAACCTATCATGTCCATCATGCTCTTAACGATCGATATTGCAGGCATCTCATCACTAATTATTCTCACATGTCAAGACTTCTACGTGCATACATTCTATAAGGTAATTATACCCAGGAATATCTTTACACAACCTTCTCCATCTTTAATCATAAATATATCCTCAAAACAATCAATTAATGGAAAAATAGAAGAAACAAACCAAATAACACAAACCATCATTGTCAACACACATGGAAGCTATTGGCTTAACCAAATCTATCCCACTCTTTGGGATTACCACACATCTTATCACACACCTACTGGAGCCACTCCCTTCTCCTTTGTTTATGGTTGGGAAGCTATTTTACATGTCAAGATTGAATTTCCATCCTTTATAATATCCTTCTAAGATGTAATCAATAAAGATTACTATCAACATTCACGCCTTAATGAACTCAAGTTTCTTGATGAAAAATGACTTAATGCCCTAGATCATCTTCAAATGTATCAAAATCAGCTATGGCATAGCTACCATAAAAAAATCAAACCTAGAAAATTAAAATTCAATGATTTCATTCTCAAAGAAAATCGAAAGAACACACCCAAAGAACAAGACGAACAAAAAAATTTGAGCCCAACGAAATCATAGATAATTTTAGGTTTGGAGCTTATAAATTGGCCATTGACACGGCCAAGTCCTTGAAAAACCCATGAATGCATTCCATTCAAAGAAATTATATTCTTGAAAGCACTCTCTATTCTAGGAAACAACAAAGTGTACATTGTTCCTTTTGTCTTGCTTATCTCTGAATAAATTTATTTATTTCCATTGGCAGACATTTTCATTATCAAAATCACATCTTCATATTTATCATCATGAGACAAGTGCTAATATAAATCCTATTAAGTTTGTGAGCATCATACTTCTTATCATATCTTCCATTTTCAGTCGCTTTCATCTATGGTCATACCTAGAAGCTTACTGATGGTAATATATTCCCTTCAAAAACATTCTCTCTTTCATAACAAAGCTCTAAACTTCTTTACCCAATTTGTTTGGTTGTCCATCTCAGTCTTCAGTGTTGAACCCTCACATCCTACTAGTCGTGTGGGGCTGAGATTGAAGCATGTTCCTTTACAAATACAAAGCACTATCATAAAAAAATCCATCAATTTAATAACTTATTCATTTTCACATCTTTCATCCTTCATAGTCTTTGGTATTGATCCCACACTTCTTACTAGAAGTGTGATATTTGAATGGAAGAAGGTGCCCTTACTCGTCTACGTCTTATCTTCGGTGATAAACCCTTGCCTCTTACAAGTGGCATGGGGCAAAGCGTAGAGGGTCATTCTCATAAAAACATAAAAAATATTGCAAAAACATTCAAAAATTAAAAAAAAAACCAAAAAAAAAAGGGATTCACTCACCTATGTTTTGCCTTTGATGACGAGCCCTTGCTTCTCACTAGTAGCATGGGGGCAAGGCATAGGATTCATTTCAAAATCCAAAATATTACAATGCTTGTAAATTATAGAATCCCCAAACAAGTAATTTAGATGCCTAAGTGAAGAGAGAACTATCCCTTAACCTCATATATTACCAATCAGCAGAGCCACATAATCTGCCTAAGTCTAAAGCACGTGACTCATAAAGGGAAAGCCATTTTTGAAACTAGTTCAATATCGTTATGAAGAATGGAGTCACAATTTCCCAAAGGGATTTTTGTTAGCATTTGTCTCTATATTCATTATCTACCTCCTACGTCCTTCTTGATTCTCGGTGATGAGCCCACGCATCTTACTAGTTGTGTGGAGTCAAGAATGGAGCTGGACTTCTTTTCATCATATCATCACCACCATATCCTGCCAATGGAAAGAGAATTTGTGTTATTCTAAGCATAAGTTACCACACGGAACACGGTACATACGGATAATATCTTGGTTTATCACCTCTCAAAAATAAGTCTGCACTCTGGTCCATAAATTGCCAGTCACAGTGTAAAAATCCACAAACAATGTGAAAATCATCAAAAATCCAAAAACAATGTAAAAATCTAAAAATCTAAAAACATTTGAAAATCATCAAAAACCCAAAAACATTAGAAACAATCGTCTAAAATCTAAAAAAATTAGAACTCGTCAAAAATCCAAAAACATTAGAAAGAATCGTCAAAAATCTGAACACATTTGAAAATCGTCAAAAAAAAAAAAAAAAATCACAAATCAAAATAAACAAAAAAAAAAAAAAAAAAGCGATTATCAAAAATTTAAAAACATTAGAAAATCTATATATATATATATATATATCCAAAAAAAAAATTGTAATTGCAAAACAAAAATAAAAATGTTGTAAAATTGCAAAACTCTAAAAATACCAACACAATTCAACCTTTGAACTATTATCCCCAACGGATGATCCAATCACTTTATGACTACCAAATTCAAAACACTTCTCCTCGCATGAATCCTCGCTTGGGGCAAATCCAACTCTCATTGTTTCCTTGTTTGAGGACAATGACCCAATACTTTACTATGTCCTCATACCCCTACTTGGGGGCACATCCGATCAATCCTCACTATGGAACACGTTAGGGACATGTTTATTGGTTCTTGTGTTGCATTGGGATGTAGACAAACTAGTTAGGTAATCTTATGTCTTCGACACGCACTAGTGGAAACTACGAATCTAAGGCAAAGAAGGCCCTCCTAACCTGAACTGGTGTGATAGATCGATCGGCAAGGATGACTACTCGAAGGCTCCAATCAATATCAAGCTCTGGCATGATTCGGTCTATGGGTTGTGGGATACGCGAAAATGACCTGGGATAGTTTTGTGAGTCTCCCAAATAGGTCATAGGGTGGATGATGGGTACAGTGGATTCTACGGGTGATTATCTAGTCTAGTCCAGAACTCCTTAGCTATATTAGCTACTACGTCTAACAAGGATAACTGTTCGATGATGATAGGTGGAAGTGGAGTAGATCTGAATACTAATGTGTAAGCCAACATCTATATCTGATTCACCTGTGGATTCGTTGGGCTATGGGATTTGTGGGTCACAACCGTAGATTCACGGTTGTTGTGGACCTGCTATGGTCATGTGCGGAATCAGTCCCTAATCCCTAGTATCCAATAGTCATATGCTTTCTCAGCCTCTATATTCAGAATTAATAGTTGTGTGATCTTCTCAGAGTATCTCACAGCATTCATGTGCAACCTGAATTCTTAAGCTAGTATCTATGTCTGTGAGAGTATCTCCTGCGTCTAGTTATGGGACCAAAGGATCACAACCGAACGTTTTCTCTCTTTCAAGCCCTTCTATAGTCATGCGATATTTATCTAGGATAATCTGTAGTTTGGCTGATTTGACCAAAACGTATGCGCTTGGTCATCTTCTATGTTTAACCCGCTCAACTGTGAGCTGATCTGTTGCAAATCTATTGTTGTTCGGAAGACTTGGATTCTAAGATTCTGATCTATGTCGGTTATTGCTGTGACTAGATTGGGTTGAGGCACGATTGGCTCGAATATGTATTCTCTGGGTTCCCTAGGTCCCGTGATTGTCATACAAAAGGAAATTATACAAATCTAACTAATGACAAAATAATTTAACCGTGAAAGATATGTCTATGTATATTCCTAAATCTGATAGTTTATGGATAAACTACTGAACAGAATTTAAAGAACAATTATCTAATGTATCTAAAATTGACAACTAAACTAATAATGCAATTAAAACAAACAAAGCAACCGAGTATAGCTACTTGTCTGTGCAGTTTATAGATCTATTCTAAATAACCTGATAACTGATCTACTCTATTTGAAAGACTCTCGATCCTACCTCAGAAGTGAGGAATGAATCATAGTTTCTCAGAAACTATCAATCCTCACAGCTTCCCTGGCAATATCGAAAGTGAAACTAGCTGAAATGAAATGATTGACTACTTTATTTGATATGTTTTAACTAGAATTTTGAAAGCTTGAACCTGGATTTTGCAGAACAGTGGCGAATCCGATGGTGTGTGTGGTTTTTTCCCCTCAGTGTGATCTCCTCGTTCCTTCGTGCTCACGTGGATCCAGAAAAGCGTGTAATGCTAGCATCAACAAAAGTAGATATTGGAACAAAGGCAGCTTAGGATACAGACTTAATACAATGCGAGTAGGAGAGGGATAGCGCAAGAGTACAGAGCTTGGCCTATGTAATTCCTAGCGGGATTTATTGTGAGTCATGCAACATAAAACGTCCAGAACCTGAAACTATCCTATTTGACGAGAAAAACCTGCAACTTTAATGGCTTCCTACTAAAAATTAAACTGTTCTACCTTAATGGATTGCATGAAGTAATGACAACACTTGCACAAGATGGATATGTGGCTTTCTAATAGCAAAATAACACTAACTAAGCATGCAATGAACAAAACTATGAATCCTAGACAAAATGGAAGACTAAGCTATCGAAATGAGAAATTGAGAGGCAAATTTGAGGGGCCATTTGCTTGAGCACAAGCCAACTATTTATAGCATTTCCATTTACCCAAAGGTAAAAACCAAATTGATCTCTTAAACCATAAACAATGCCAAAACACTATTCCAGGGAACCAGAATCATTAATGCAAGCCAAAGGCAGTGAAAAAGATGGTAAACGTTGAAAATTTTACGTGAGTCACGTTAAAAGAGCATTCTAGAAAATGCGTGAAGGACCGCCGCCCGAGCAAGGAGACACCGCCGCCCCGTCTCGGGCGGCGGCGGTCACGAGACCGCCACCAGCTGGGCAGCGGTGGTTTCATAACTGAAGAGCAAAATGCAAAGAAAAGAGGGGAAAAGAGAAAAACAAAGCACGCAGGGGTTAAGCGGGGCATGCGGGATGTTAACGCATACTTGGGGAGCTTTTCCGATCCCGAACACCTTGGGAGGAGACTCTGTATCATCATTGGGGCACGTGTTACGTTGTTCCGACGGTGCAGCACCCTACAATTTTGGGTACGTACATATTGCCCCCTCGAGAAGCGTTTTAGCCATGAAGAGGCGTAAAATGGTGGGTCCGAGTATGGCGGTCCCGAAATGGGAAGTTGGAAGTTATACCTGATACGTCCGTGTGTCAAAATGATGCCATCCGAAATTCCCGCCACCTACAAAACGAAAAGAGAACTCAAGTGCAGATAGACAAAATAGATCGAAAAATAAATACTAAAATAATATGAAATGAGGACGTACCATTTGTGCGGGGATAAGAACTTACCTCCGCTTGCTCCAAACCTGTGAAAAGGGGATTCAAAACAAGTCAGGTTGCTATATATGAAAAAGTGGGCCCATTTTCCTATTCATTTGTGCATGTTGATTTGGTTGATTTTGAGCTCTGGGACCCACGGTGACGGTTTCTGATGAGAGTAGAGTCAAAACGTTCGTGACGAGATAGTGATCATGCCTCCGTGAGCAGAACATCGACCCGCGAGATCACAAGTTAGTTTTTCTCAATTTACCGTTTTTACCCCCAAAATTTTAAAATGCTAAAATCTTTGTCATGGGGGGGTTATTTTTGAAAATGTTAGTTTTAATAGGTCTATCTAGGGGGCGCCTACTGGGTAGGCTTTGTTTTAGTTAAAAATTGTCATTTTTTGTGTTTTTAGGCCTTTTTAGGGTACAAAACCCACGTGGGTTTTTGGGACACGACCGCCGCCCTGAATAGGGTGGCGGTTACACGACACCGACCGCCCCTGTTCAGGTGGCGGTTACAAGACCGCCACCTTTAAGGTGGGTGGTAAACCGCCGCAAAACCGCCACCCCGCTCAGTGGCGACGGTGGTTCTTCACAGAATGCCAAAAGAACACTTGTTTGAAATTGTTTTTGCATTTTTAGCATTTTTATGTGTTTTCATGATTTTTCAAATGTCATTTGGATACTAACTTGCTCTGTTTTGTGTGTTTTTGGGTGTATGCAGGTGAGGGAGGAGTACATTCGATGGAGCCGAGAGAGAGAGAGTGTGACTGGCTCCCAATAGTATTAGATGCCCTTTCACAGGATGAGGTGGACACTCTTCGTAGGGCCGATACTACGCATATATCACGCGTCCCACATGTTGCACCATCCAATCACATACTTTGTGACTTATTTTCATATTGGGATGTTGATCGAACACCTTCCGATTACTAGGGGTCCGAGGTGAGTGGACCATCACTTTGGAGGATGTTTACCGTATCCTGGGGTCCCGATCATCGGAGATGACTTACTCTTGAGACAACGCAGGTTCACGGGCTCAGATAGCACAGTGGGCCTCTTACATGGGAGATGCAGTTATCTCCACTGCTCGAAGAAGGGGGTGAGGGTCCGATCTATTCCTAGCCTTGCCCATCCCCTTGATTCGCCAGGCCATTATGGGGATCCTTGCCTCGAGATTGATCGGGACAAGGGAGGAGACACTCTATTATACTGCTGGTCCCCCATCATTGCACAGATTGAGGGACATGGCCGGATTTACGCCTGGGGAGCCGACATACTTGGGACTACCTACCATGATTTATACAGGGTGGTCCATTTACAGGGGTAGTCTTTGAGCCACCCGACCCTGGTTATGAGCTGGGTTTATGAGCGCTTCATCCCCTATGGCAGAGGTGTAGAGGTGGCAGATCCCGAGCTGTGAGGGCAGCCAGATGGATAGACATGTCGGTGCTCAGAGCACCTCACCAACCAGTTTCTTCCCTGACCACTGATGACATGGAGGCCACACCGTATCAGGCCATGGCAGGTTTATGGGGCGAGGAGGCTCTTACCTTGATTTCCTACTCCACCACAGGCAGCTTGTTGACAGGGTAGGGAGGGTGGAGATACATCCTTTTGGCCGAGTTCCTCAGCAGTTTGGCCTACCTTACATGGGTATGCTTCCCCCGGTGGTGCCAGTATATAGATCAGTTTGAGAGGCCAGGGGAGGTCCTAGAGGCCAGGGTTGGACAGTTGTTACTCCTGGTGTTCCTATCATGGCTAGGTGGGTAGTACGTGCTCGAGGGAGAGCCGGTGCTCCTCAGGCACCCTTACTTCAGATTGCCACCGGTCCCGCCCCACAACAGAATGATGACCCCATCGACATAGACTCCAAGAGTCCGAGGAGTTCACAGGGGGAGAGACGGAGGAGGAGACCGAGGCTGAGGCTAGCGAGTCAGGTGGAGAGGAGGATGATCCTGAGTGGCATGACACTCAGGATATTTTACAGGCAGAGAGGGCGAGCAGAGCGCGGAGAGGGTGACTCTGGTTTCAGAGGAGCCACTCTCCCAGGGCCTTGGTGGGGAGGATGAGTCCATAGTGGGACGCTACGTTGCTCCAGCCATGGGAGGAGTACCTCAGTCAGCGGTGGCATCTGTGGCAGGTGCTGACCCTAGAGATCCATCTTGGAGGCCCGGCGATCCGAGTGAGTTATCTTCCTTCTTTTTAATGTTTGCTTTGAGTTAGGATTGCCTTAATTGCTATCTCTCCCTTTGTTTACATCTATTTTTATCTCTTGATTATTTCTAATTTATTTTCTCCTTTGTTTGCAGAGACCGCCGATGAGTGGCGAGACCTGATTCACCGGGTATGCACCGATACCCTGATGATCCCTATGGAGAAGACCCATGCAGAGCTATCTGTGGATGCAGGGGAGCCTTCAGCAGCTGGCAGACATACCGACATCTTTTCCCCTATCTGGCATGTGGCCAGGATGGTATCTACCCTCCGTACGAGCTGGCAGGGTATAGGACAACAGAGCGCCTGATGAGGAGTCATTCTCATGGCGAGACCGCAGCTGCCCCTCGGGATCGTGAGCCCTCCATGCACTCAGAGCGCCGGCGTAGCCGAGAGTCCTAGGCATGGGCGTGCACCCTCAGAGGGATCTCATAGGGGTTGAGAAGCCACTTGGCTCTCTTGGACTATTTTTATGATGTATTTTGTATCTCCCGGGCTCTTTGAGCATTTTGACCATGCTTAGCGCATGATGGCATTGTACAGAATTTTGACCATTTATATATATATATATATATATATTTTCTTTTCGATCAGATTCTTGGTATTATGACTTTGTTTCCATTTCCACATGTAAACTATGATGTTATGTTTATATGCTTTTTAGAATGTATGCAATGGAGAACAAATGATACAAATGTTTACTTTCTTTTTGTATTTCGTGATGCTGATATGTGATAATGTAGACACAATGTGATTTTGAATTTTAGTTTCTATAAGCAATTTTTGGTACTTCATATTTGTTTTGACAAAGTGTGATGATAAACCGGTATGATGAGTAGATAAACTTGCCCCACTCCTAACTCCACACAACTAGTAAGATGCGAGGGCTTATCACCGAGAGCTAGAAAGGGCACAAGTTATGAAATGTATTGAAATGATAGTGATGAAAGATAGACAAAGCTTTGGTGGAACCAAATTAGGATGCTACAAGCCTACTCTACTCGAGTGACTCCATAGTTTGGGATGCAACTTGCTTTGCAGTTTATCTAGACTTAGATCCGTAGATGGCCACATGGTAGACAAAATCTGGGTTTCAGGGTTTTGAATCCTCTTGGAATTTTGGGCATCTGATTCATTTGTTTTTGACTCAGGATTTCAAAGGTTCATTTGAATTTGATTACTGACTGCTTTCAACATTTATTGTCAATAGGACCCCCTATACCTTGCCCCATGCTACTAGTAAGAAGTATGGGCTTATCACCATGGACAAGGCATAGGCGAGTAAGGGCATTTCCATCCTTTCCCAACCTTACGTCACTAGTAAGAGATGCAAGCTCATCACCGAAGGTTGGTAGGGCAAGGAAATGTGTAAAATTTAAAATTTTCTGTTTGATTTATATTTGACTTGCCTTTTATTTGAGAAAATGTCAGCATGCTCTTACTTCCAAAGAGATATACATATGGGATAGATGTGACACGATGAAGCTTCTAGAATAGACCATAGGCAAGACACCTATCCTAAGAAGAAACCAAAAGTGAGAACAAGCATGCAGACCTTGGTATGGTTACCATTAAGACTTTGTCATATCTAGCTTTATGTGATGAAATGATTCTGAAACAGTTGATGATATCATGGAAATGGAGAAGTATGATTAGAGTGTTTATGCCAATACCATCAGAAGTTTGTAATGAATTGCTTTTAAGAATAAATTCCTTGATCACAAAATTGTACGAAACAAGCAAACAAAATGAACCTAATTATATGAAGATGCAATGTAGATATAATTATACAAATAATGTTGGCCGCTTATGCGTAGAATCGTTTAAGGTGTAGGGAATTGACTGTTTCACCAAATTCCTCACCTTCTAGTGTACATAAGAGATATGCACCATTTCCATAGTCTCTCATGACTCGGTATGGGCCCAACCATTTGGGCCGGAACTTCCTTCCTTCGCCGGTCTTTTTATCGATCCGACTGTCTAGCCTTAGAACTAGATCACCTTCATATATGTCTCATTCATAGACCTTCTTGTTATACTCCGCCAGCACATCCGGTCAGCATAGACTCTATGCCATTGTTCAACATCTAACCTAGCTTCATCTAGACTTTCTAGTTGGGAGAGACGTGCTTCTCTATAAGCATCTTCATCCAGAATCCCTTGTAATGAGATACGAGACTGGGTATTTCAACCTCAAGCGGGAGAACTGCTTCTACCCCGAATACCAGCGAGAAAGGAGTCACTCCTGTTGGTGTTTTTATTGAGGTTCGGTGGGCCCACAAGGCCGGATATAACTTCAAATGCCAATCTCATTTGTTTTCTTTCACAGTTTTAAGGAGAATGGCTTTTAATGTTTTGTTTGTCGCTTCAGCTTGTCCGTTGGCTTGAGGGTAATACAAGGAGGCCGTATGATGGCTTATTTTAAATTTATTACACAATTCACGAACTTCATCATTCTTAAAAGAAGTCCCATTATCCGAGATAATGATTTGTGGGACACCGTACCTACAAATGATTTGGTTCAAAATGAACTTGGCGATTACAGAACCCGGTACAGTAGTAAGAGGCATGGCCTCTACCCACTTGGTAAAATATTCGGTGGCCGTGATTATGAAATTATGGCCATCTGTAGATGAGGGAGAGAATTTCCCTATCAAATCTAGGCCCCACGTAGAAAAGGGCCATGGAGTAACGATTGGTTGTAGAGCTTGTGCCGCATGTGGATCTCGTGGGAGAATTCTTGGCACTTATGACACCTTCGTACAAACTCTACTGCGTCGTGTTCTAGAGTAGGCCAGAAATAGCCCATCCGATGTATTTTACGAGTGGTGGCATGGCCACCAAAGTGGCCTCCACACATTCCACCATGAGATTCGTGGAGAATCTTCTTGGATTCTTCTGTGTCGACACATCTTAGAAGCATTCCATCGAATGCTTTACGATAGAGAACTTACTCTATAATGACGTATTTAGCTACGATAATGCGTAACCACCTTCTTTGTTGTGGTGTAGCACCTTCTGGATACGTATGGTCCATGATATAATTAATAATATCAGTATACCAAGGACACTCAGAGATAGGAGGTCTGGTTTCAATGTAGTATACGCATTCATCAGGAAAGTCCAGATCTACTAGATTGCCTCCGTCTAGTGGGTTATCAGCTAACCAATCCGTGATGATTTGTCCTTTAATGGATTTCTGATTTACAAATGTTAATTCAAACTCCCCCATTAAGGTTATAAAGCATCCAACCTTTTTAGACAAGGACCCTTGTGTGAGGAAAGTTCGTAAATAGTCTGTCTTTACAATGACCCTTGTTTCTTGATTTAGCATATAATGTCTTAAGCGTTTGGTTGTGAAAATTATGGCAAGGCATTCTCGTTCTACCTGTGTATAACGTGTTTCATAGTCGAGCAACATTCGGCTAATGAAATAGATCACACGTTCTCTCTTGTCATCGTCTTCTTGAGCCAAAGATACAAAGCTAGAGACATCGTAGCTCATGCGAATATAAAATTAACGGGCGGTCCGCTTAGGTGGCATTAGCGTAGGTGGTGATAACAAGAAATGCTTAACTACATCGAAAGCTTCATTACAGATCTTTGGTCCAATCAATACTATAATATTTTTTGAGTAGATTGTTGATTGATGAATGGCGAAGCTTAAGTCCGGATGAATCTCCGATTGCACCAAGCTTTCCAGAAATGACCTGATTCCGATTCATCCAAGGTGGGACCATTTCAAGAACAACCCTAATTTTGGTCAATCAACATCGATCCCGCGATGATATACAATGTAACCTAGGAGCTTCCTCCTGTTACACCAAAGACGCATTTTTCTAGATTTAGCGACTCCGTATTCTATTAGACGTGAAAGAATGACGCGAAGCACTTCCGGATGGTCACAACGCTTCTTGGCCTTGGCCAACAAGTCATCTACGTAGGATTCCACAATTTTATGAATAAGATCATGAAATATATATGTCATAGCCCGCTGGTATGTAGCACCAGCGTTCTTGAGACCGAATGGCATAACAACATAGCAATAGGTTCCCCAAGGAGTTATAAACGTGGTTTTAGCTTGATCTTGTTCGATATTCTGATTTGATTGTATCCTCGAGAATCCATCCATGAGAGACAAAAGCTCAAATCCAGTTGTTGTGTCAACAATGACGTCTATGGATGGTAACGGAAGTCATCCTTAGGACATGCCTTGTTAATGTCTCAGAAGTCTATGCAGATGCATATCTTCCCATTCTTTTTTAGAACGGGAATGATATTAGATACCCACTGAGAGTAATCGACTGGTTTGATGAATCCTACTTGGAGGAGTTTCATTACCTCCTCTTTCACCATGAGAGCTACCTTAGGTTTCATTGGTCTTGATTTTTGTTTAATCGGCTTTGCATCTGATTTAGTGACGAGGTTATGTACCGCAATGTGTGGTGCAACCCCTGTCATTTCTTTATAATTAAATGCAAAAGCCTTCTGATGTTCTTTGAGGATTCGAGTGTGTATTTCTACTTCTGATGGAGTTAACGAGGATCCTAACTTCAATATCCTTGGTTCATCCTCTGTTCCGATGTTAATATCGATTGTTTCTTCGATTAGAGAAGTGTTACCTTCTTCAAACTCAGGCGGGGCTGGAGGTAGTTCCAGATCATCTCCATTCTCGACTGTGTATATGCTGAGGTCTTTTTGTGGGGGAAGCTCTGTCATGGGATTTCCGAAGTAGGAAGATGAATGCGGGATTAAGGATAAATCTATTATGTGATGGGTGAGATGTAACGCTGCATAGGTGTTTAAGTAATCCAGAGTGGCCCTATCACTATCAATGTGGTCTAGGATAGTAGATTTGTTCTCATCTCTGTTCGTTAAAAGAGGGTTTGACATTTTTTTCACTAATGGTTCGGTACGAAGGGATACCATGAAATGGTATCTTCCAACTCACTATTTGGAGTGAAGCGTGATGCTGAGGTTGCTATTGAATCGCGAGAAGATTTTGTTCTCACGGGATTGCTTCAATTGATATGAAGTCAAACTCCTTGCTTAAATTCAATACAGCTGTTTTGTAGAGCTGTAAGTGCTCGGCTTTGGTTTCATACACCTCAATGACTTGGTTTGCTACTAATTGTGAGTCTCCTAACACCCTGATGTTATTAACACCGATCCTCTTAGCTAAGATGAGGCCAAGGAGGAGGGCTTCATACTCAACGCCGTTGTTTGTACATTCAAAATTTAGTTTAAAGGAAATGGTAGGACTTTTCCTGGAGAAGTAAAGATTACACCTACCCCAGCTCCATAATGACATCTAGCTCCATCGAAATGGAGAGTCCAATATTTAGCTGGGAATATGGGCATTGGGATATTTGTTGTGTTAACATATTCTACTTCTACCATGCAGAGATCCTCTGCTGGAAGAGAACCAACACCTAGGGTATATCCCATGCCTACATAATCAAATGGTAGGAACATTGGTAGATCCTGTTCTAGCAATTCAACGATTTTTGTAGTAGTTCCTAATGATACTATTTCTACAATCTTAGCCTCATCCTTGAGGGTTGGGATCATCTTGACTAGGCTCATAGTCTCAAGATCTGTCGTAGGTACCAGCTTTTCCTCCGGTTTTGTGTCGTGGGGGTTTATTAAGTTGGTTTGTTGGGAGTTCAAATTCCGAGTGAACACCTGGTCTTTTCTTTAAGTCAGCTAGGTGTATATCGAATGGTTTTGGATCACCTTTGGCTACGAACACCTTTCCTAAATGCAAGAATCTTACTTCTTGGAATAATGTAGAAGGGATTGCCTTCATACGATGTATCCATGGTCGCCAAGGATCATATTATAGTTGGTTTCCCGATCTATAATATAAAACTCAGTTAGGATTGTTTTGGGTCCTAAGGTGACCGGTAGTATTATAGTTCCAATCGACGTGGCTTTAAGGCTATCATAGCCTCTTAGTGTATTTCGAGTCGTGGAACAATTCGTTTCTCCATACCCTAGCTTTTGAAGGAAAGAGAAGGGGACTATGTTAACTGCTGCCCCATCATCAACCATCGCATGTTTCACATAATTGTTATAAACCCATACTTGCAAATGTAAGGTGGATCACCTCGGCATGTAATCTCAGCATCTGTTGGCATTTTGTTTATTTCGAATATGAATTCTCGTATCCCTATCCGGCTGCCCCGGAGGGTGGATATCAAAGTCTATATGGTTTACCTATGTTTCGGGAGGTGGAGTGATGTTAATTAAATGACCTAAACCTAATGCCTCTAAAAGAGCAGCCCTGTGGGTAGGAGAGTTCTTTAGTAAGTCCAAAAAAGAAATGTGCGAGAAGGTTTTTGTTAGATCACTAATTAAATCATAGGCACCCACGGGTTTTACTAATATTTGTTGGATGTTATCTATCTCTCGTAGGTAACTTGGACTTGGCTAAGAGGAATACTCTCGTGTCCTTGTTACAGCTTCCATGGGTAGTTCGGTGTCTAACTCCACTAAACCGACTATCTTGGGTCATGGCTGACTTCCTAATTGTGGCGCAACTAATGGATTTAGTGAAGTTGAGGCTTCATGATCATTGTTTCCTATCATTACACCCTTGTTTGTCCCATTCGGATTTAACCTATTGTTGTTGTGATTTGGGAGCGGATCATTGAAGATCTTAAGGGGTGCATTTTGAGGGGAAACTACCCCTGTAAAAGTATTTGGTGCCAGTGACGTAGGATCTACCAAGAACATATCTATGAAAAGTTGTCTTTGTTCCTCTGGCAAACGTTGCATGAATTTATTGTAGTCACGGCATGTTCTAGTGTCATGGCCCCAAATTTTGTGGAAGCCACAATACGAGTTAGGATTGTAATTCCTAGTTTGTTGGCTTGGTGTATATTGTGGCCCAAAACTCTGATCAAACCGTTTCCTATTAGGATTAAAGTTTTACATTTGTTGTTTTTGGTTTTGATTCTGGTTTTGACAACCAGTTGAGTTTTGGCTTGGACCGTGTGTAGGGTTTCGCCGTTGTTGTTGTTGTTGTTGTGATGATTAAAATCCACTGCATTGATTGTTGGGGTAAAGTTGTTGTTTCGTTGGTTGTTCATTAGTGGTGGAGCATTCACAATATTTACCTTTTTAGCCTGATCAGTTACTCCATCTGTTGTCACTCCATGATTTTTATTGAGGATTTTAGGTCCTGGATTGACATTTGTGGTAGTAGGATAAGCCGTAGTATTCTGGTTGGAGGTGATTAACCTCCCATTTGTTCCATACGTCTTACGACCGCTATCTATTGCCGCTTGATCTATTCAGAGAGCGCTCTCAAGTACTTCATCATAAGTCCTTAGTGGGAACTTCTGGACTTCTTCCTTTACTTCTCTGCTGAGAGAATGAAGGAATAAATCGCATAGTTCCATTTGGTCCATATTTGGAGCAGCTGGCTGAAGAATAAAGAACTGTACGCCACCTCTAGATGAAATGAGCGACAGATTCATTATGTTCCTGCTTAATGTGCAAGAATTCCCTGATTCCTATTCTTAATAGTTTGTTCATGTCAAATGCCTTAATGAACTCAAAACGAAGTTGTTTAAATGAATGGATGGAAGCCTCAGGTATTCTATAATACCAATCGAGAGTGATGCCTTCCAAAGTTTTGGGGAATATTTTAGCAACAACCCCATCCCAAGGGAGTAGTTCTCGAATGGCTGTGGCGTAAGCCTTGATATGTGCATTCGATCTCCCTCACCTTTGTATTTGGGAAAATCAGAAGAGGTCTTGGAAGCATGATGCTTCGTATGGTGAAATCTAAGGGCTCTTTCAAATATTCTAAATAAGTTCCTATCGCATAGGTTTCGACCATTGATGGTGCTTGCTGAGGGAGCGGCGGTGGAATGGGTTGTTGATATGGCATAGCGTATGCATTGGCAGGGGCATAAGGAAACCCCTGTGTTTGAGCAACCATGCCAGGAGAGGAGAACATATCCCCTTGTGGTGATTTGGAGTACATGTTTAAGTATGAAGGGGTATTGTCCAGAATGGATTATTTTGTACTAGACCGGGAGGTATCGAACGGTGTTAGAAATGGCGGTTCTAGTTGGCATTTGTTGTGAATACTGAGGAGGCATGCCCAACGTGCCTATTCCTGTGAGGAGGTCTACTTGGCTAGGATGGTGTGGAGGATTAGAATTTCCTACCTGCATGAATTGAGAATGGTGATTTTCCTGAGCAAGTTCCAACCCCCTAACTTTTTCTACTAAAGTTGAAATGACCTCATTTGGTGAAGTCACGATATTTTTCCTTAGTGGCGTTTGTTGTATATCCTGATGTTGTATAGGCCTGTGATACCCCGCTATGAACTGATCGCTACCCTGCCAAGTTTCCCCAGGGCATTTCCTATATGTAGTGGTATGGAGGTATTTTCTTGAAAAGAGACCTCGGGTTGCATTTGTAAACTCCCTATGGGTGGGTACATACTCCGAGAGCGTTGTTCATTCCTGGCATAACGTACTGAATGTTCATCATCTAAAACCAGGTATGGGTCTGATTGTCTACTAATTTGTGGTCTAAGTAGTATCTGAGGAGACGAACTAGATTCTCCTGTGAACGTCATATTGTTCGAGCCTGAAGGCTCTGTTTGTTGTGTTTGAGCAAGCTGATCCAACTCCTCTGTTTGGAAGGATGAGCTATATCTAGTCCTTGGAGGTGGAGTTTGTGTTGACAACCGGTTTTCTGAATAATTGTCACCCCATACTGAGAGCGAGGGTGATGACTGTCTATTCAGTTGAGCGTAGTATGCCTCAAGACCTAAGAGAGGTCTACCATATGCATCGAATCCCGACATATTCGGGGGGTATATGAATACCCGCAGAATAATGGGAAGGAGCGAAGGTGGAAGAAAGAGGTAAGGAAAAGCACTGTGTGCTTCACGTCAGGTTCACCAATTTTGTTAGTGAAGCTGATGGTGAAAGTGATGAGAAAAGAAAATGAAAAGCGAAGAGCAAGGAAATATGACTCAACCAGTAAGTAGGAAGTTCGCTTTCACCAATTTTGTACGATGGAAAAGTGACAAGCGAGCGTGGGAATCTACAAGTAACTCTTCCTCGCACCCGACCTCCCGAGGTCGTGCCGAGACAACCGGTGGGGATGGAATACGTGTGGGATGTAGACAAACTAGTTAGGTAATCTTATGTCTTCGACGCGCACTAGTGGAAACTCATGAATCTAAGGCAAAGAAGGCCCTCCTAACCTAAACTGGTGTGATAGATCGATCGGAAGGATGACTACTCAAAGGCTCCAATCAATATCAAGCTCTAGCGTGATTCGATTTATGGGTTGTGGGATACGTGGAAAATGACCTGGGATAGTTTCGTGTATGTCTCCAGACAGGGTCATAGGGTGGATGATGGGTATAGTGGATTCTATGGTGATTATCTAGTCTAGTCCAGAACTCCTTAGCTATATTAGCTGCTACGTCTAACAAGGATAATTTTTCATGATGATAGGTGGAAGTGGAGTAGATCTTAATACTAATGTGCGTAAGCCAGCATCTATATCTGATTCACCTATGGATTCGTTGGGCTATGGGATTTGTGGGTCACAACCGTAGATTCGCGGTTGTTGTGGACCTGCTATGGTCATGTGCGAATCAGTCCCTAATCCCTAGTATCCAATAGTCATATGCTTTCTCGGCCTCTATATTCAAAATTAATAATTGTGTGATCTTCTCAGAGTATCTCACAGGCATTCATGCAACCTGAATTCTTAAGCTAGTATCTATGTCTATGAGAGTATCTCCTTCATCCTGGCTGTGGGACCAAAGGATCACAACCAAATGTTTTCTCTCTTTCAAGCCCTTCTACATTCATGCAGATATTTATCTAGGATAATCTGTAGTTTGGCTGATTTGACCAAAACGTATGCGCTTGGTCGTCTTCTATGTTTAACCCGCTCAACTGTGAGCTGATCTGATTGTAAATCTATTGTTGTTCGGAAGACTTGGATTCTAAGATTCTGATCTATGTTGGTTATTGCTGTGACTAGATTGGGTTGAGGCACGATTGGCTCGAATATGTATTCTCTGGGTTCCCTAGGTCCCGTGATTGTCATACAAAAGGAAATTATACAAATCTAACTAATGACAGAATAATTTAACCGTGAAAGATATGTCTATGTATATTCCTAAATCTATAGTTTATGGATAAACTACTAAACATAATTTAAAGAACAATTATCTAATGTATCTAAAATTGACAACTAAACTAATAATGTAATTAAAACAAACAAAGCAACCGAGTATAGCTACTTGTCTATGCAGTTTATAGATCTATTCTAAATAACTTGATAACTGATCTACTCTATTTGAAAGACTCTCGATCCTACCTCAGAAGTGAGGAATGAATCATAGTTTCTCAGAAACTATCAATCCTCACAACTTCCTGGAAATATCGAAAGTGAAACTAGCTGAAATGAAATGATTGACTACTTTATTTGATATGTTTTAACTAGAATTTTGAAAGCTTGAACCTGGATTTTGCAGAATAGTGGCGAATCCGATGGTGTGTGTGGTTTTGTCCCCTCAGTGTGATCTCCTCGTTCCTTCGTGCTCACGTGATCCATAAAAGCGTGTAATGCTAGCATCAACAAAAGTAGATATTGGAACAAAGGTAGCTTAGGATACAGACTAAATACAATGCGAGTAGGAGAGGGATAGCGCAAGAGTACAGAGCTTGGCCTATGTAATTCCTAGCGGGATTTATTGTGAGTCATGCAACATAAAATGTCCAGAACCTGAAACTATCCTGTTTGACGAGCAAAACCTGCAACTTTAATGGCTTCCTACTAAAATTAAACTGTTCTACCTTAATGGATTGCATGAAGTAATGACAACACTTGCACAAGATGGATATGTGGCTTTCTAATAGCAAAATAACACTAACTAAGCATGCAATGAACAAAAACTATGAATCCTAGACAAAATGGAAGACTAAGCTATCGAAATGAGAAATTGAGAGGCAAATTTGAGGGGCCATTTGCTTGAGCACAAGCCAACTATTTATAGCATTTCCATTTACCCAAAGGTAAAAACCAAATTGATCTCTTAAACCATAAACAATGCCAAAACACTATTCTAGGGAACCAAAATCATTAATGCAAGCCAAAGGCGGTGAAAAAAGCTGGTAAACGTTGAAATTTTACGTGAGTCGCATTAAAAGAGCATTCTGGAAAATGTGTGAAGGACTGCCACCCCGATCAAGGGCGGGGTAGCGGTTTTGTAAATCAAGATAAAAATTCAAAGAAAATAGGGGAACGAGAAAAACAAAGCACGCATGGGGTTAAGCGGGCATGCAGATGTTAATGCATACTTTGGGAGCTTTTCCGATCTCGAACACCTTGGGAGGAAAACCTTTTTGATGGCCCCTATCTATGCTATCACGCACATTACAGTCTAGTCATCCTGATCTTTTATATCACGATGCATCCTGTTATGTGTTATATTAAAATTAAGATGCTTTTCATCATGTGATTATCTTCCTACATGATCAACATCTTACTTTTCACCCCATCCATTCACCCATACTAATACATTCCCGGTTTGGGGAATCCTACTTGATCACCATTAGCAGGTTTGTGAATCCTACTTGATGATCTTTCTCAAGTAGCAATCACTATCCATCGCCTTCTTCTCACCACCATGATCACCATGTATTTGATCCATTCATCCTCACTCCTCATTTTTACTCCTCTACCACTTATCCCCATATTAGCCTTCTCACCATTCCTATCCCCTCTCACCCATTCGTATTCTTTCCTTTCCCCCTTCTACTTCCCACTTGACAATATTACTTAATAACCCCTTCTATATGGGATCCTCGGTGGAGGTTTACTCTCTCCCTAAGATCTTCCGTGCTGTAGAAGCTTCTTCACCACCTCCCCTCTCATCAAACAACAATCACCACCAAACACATCTTCCCATTCCAACTCTTCTACTTCTTATTATCACATCATTACTATCACCACGTAGGCATCCCAATTAAGGATTCCCCTCACACTCTCGGCCCTTCACTACATATATTCCTTCATCCATTCATGTTACACTCCTTTGTTTCCTTTCTTTCTTGTTATCACCTTATCTTGTATCCTATTCCAACCAGCATACCTCACTCACTCTTTTTCATCCTTCCCCAAATTCATCTTATGCCTCGGTCATCCTACTTATATGATCTCATAGTATGGAAAATTCACTTGAGGGTTCCGCTTCACCCATTTTGTCATACCCTATTCCCACCAACTCTATGTTCATCCTTCTTCTTCTTCACTTGCGATCTTAGTTAACCATTCCACCACATGGAAATCTTACTTAAGACTTCCACTTAAGGTTGATCTGCCCTATGGCCTTCCCCCATCCCATCATATTTCCCCCATCTTATTTCTCCCACCTCTCATCGCGATCATCATCTTCAACCTACCATTCCACCCCTGTCCCTAATATCATTTTGTCTTTCTCCTTACATATCATCCCTGTTGGTTAGGTGATCTTACAAAACCTCTCCCACAACATGGCGATCTTACTTAAGAGATTCTCTTAAGCATGACATGTCATCTTACACTCACCCATCACTCTAAAATCTCACCATCCATCTTTCCTCTTCATTCCCCATCATCACATCTTTTTACCACCACTATCACCCTCCTCTGCTTGGCAATCTTACTTAACCACTCACCCAACATGGTGATCTCACTTAAGAGTCCCTCTTAAGGATGATCTGTCTCCTTTCCTTTCCCCATCACTACACACCCTTCACCCTTCACTTTTTCTCAGCATTCCCCATTATCACATTCTTTCACCTCCTTTTTTATTCTCGTAAACACCACTTCTCGCTTGACCACTTGTCATCTCCAATTTTACTCGCTTGGCAATCTTACTTAACCACTTCCGTCACATGACAATCTTATGTCAGGGTCCTCCCTACACTTAACTTGTCATCATGAACTTCTCCCTTGCCTCATTCTTCATTCACTTTGTTGATCACTTCTTCCACCTGGTATCTCCTACTACCCACTTTTCCTCCTACTATTATCCTTTCTCCACATATCCTCTTACAACATATATATAATCTCTTCCACCTAAAATCATGTTCTTTTCCCCCATTTTCCCCTTCTTGATCCATCATCCTTCATACCGTTTCTTCCCATTCTTTTCATGTCTTGGTTCTTCATCCTCACCTCGTTCATCCTCATCACCCACATCCTCTCCTCGCTTTCACCTAGTCCCAACTCATCCCTCCCATTTTCTTTACTATTTCCACTTCATCTTCTCAAATCCCCCACATTTCTACCCACACACGCATTCGCCATTATTGTTAACATTCCTCTATCATTCTTTCATCATCATCTTCTATTCCTGCGCTAATAATTGTAAGTGGGATTTCCCTAAAAATCATCAATCCTCATTCCGCATGACCTCATTCACTCCCTTGGACCTTCTAGAGTTTCCCTTCATTCCTTCCCTCCTCTAAGCCCACCACTCATTGTAAGGGGGATTTCCCTAACGTCCCTTTGTTGGCGTTACCCTTTCCAATCCTCATTAGCTTTCTCCTTTTCTTCATTTTTTCTCTCACCCTTCCCCACCACTCATTATAAGGGGGATTTCCCTAATGTCCCCTCATTGGCATTGCCTCTTCTATCCCCCATTCTCTTTTCTCTCCTATTTTTTTCCCTCAATCCCACCCTTTCTTGTCGCTTCTTACCCATCTCTCCATCTTCTCTTCGCCCTCTTCAATATCTTTATTGTCTTCATCATACATCCTTTTTCTATTTTCTCATCATCCTAGTATCCTCATTTCATGCATCTCCACATCTTTTCCAATCAATGTCATTCCTCCCCTCTTTCTTCTCTAAACATTCCTTATATTGTTCCCTTTCCACTTATTACCCCCTTTATGTATTTCCTTCTTTCTACATCATTTTCTTTGTTATCCTCTTCTCTCTCCCACCCTCATCTTATTTCCCTTCCCCTGTATTGTCTTCTTCCCCTTTTTCCATCACATTTCCTCCTTACTTCCCCATCGATAACCTGGCTCTTCAATGTTGTCCTATCTTTTTTATCATACCACCCTCCACATGCATCTCCATACGGTTTGCTCCATATTATTTTCCTTGGTCTTCCTCGCAATGACACAATTCCTTCAATTTTCTCCTTGTATTCGTTTTATGTTCCTTTCCTCTCCCCTAATTTTCACGTTTCTTCTGACCACTTCTCCTTTTCTCTACCACCCCTACCTTTTCGTTCATTCTATATCTGTTTCTCTTATTTTCTCTCCTCTTTTTCACACTTTCCTCACCCCTCATAGTTTCTTTTTTTTCTCCGTTCTACTTCTTCTTTCATCCTCTTTCCATTTTCATCCATTTCACCCCCTACTCCCACCTCGTTTTCTCCTTCTTATTTATCCTTTCCCGTTTCTTTCTTTTCTTAGCTCTATCATTTATTTCACTTTCACACATCCCTCTTTGCTATCTTTGTTGCTTCCTTCATTTTGCACATCTCTCTATTTCATCCCTTCACCCTCTCCTCTGTCATTTTCCTGTTTTTGCCTTGTTTGTCCTTCATCATTCCCTTCTTCCCCTATCATCCCTCTCTCTTATTTCTACCTCTTTCATTCATTTTTTCCCCTCCCCTATCTCCCTTACTCTTCTCGTAATCAACCCCCAATCCTATCCATTCCCTTTTCTCTTTCCCACACACCCTCACACCTAACATTCAAGGCCGATTGAATCCTTTCTCCATTTGCGTTGTGCGGTCATTCCAGTCTCTTCCACTCCATTATCATCCTCTTCTCTACATAATTCATTTCTCTTCTTTTCGAGAGTTTTGTCGTATATTCCATTCTCGTCAGTCCTCTCGAGGGGGCATCATCACATCTATCCATAATCACATCTTCTCATGACATTTTTGTCTTGGAGGATACTATGACATCCATCACTCACCATTTTCTATTCTCCCCAATAAACATTCGCTCTATATTTTGCTTAAGAAAAGTAGATTGAATTCTCCCCCATCCCATCTACTTTTTTTGAAAGGACACTACTTTTATAGTACCCTTCCAAAGAGGGGAAAATGTAGACACTCTAATTTCACATCTGTCCTAAATCAATTAATTCCCCTTCCTCATTTCTCACAAAAATACACTTCAAATTAATCAAATATAATTTGATTAATTATCCATTTCCAAATCCAAAAATAACCCAATCCTCACCACATGTCATTATTCTCCATGTTTTTCTACTATTGAATTAAAAATTCAAATTCAAATCCTCACCCATTCTTTATGGTCTCCACTCACCTAAAATCCTCCACTTATGAATTAAAAATATAATTCAAATCCTCACCCATTCTTTGTGGCCCCCACTCATCTAATCTTGCCCACATTTTCAAACCATGATTACTTAAATTACTCTAAGTTAATCACTCCCCCAGGCTATAAATACAACCTTACCCCTCCCCTCTAAGGACACGGAGAATAAGCTTGAATGTCATATCTAAGTTCTTACATCCTTTGAGCAAAGAACATCCTTCTGCCTCGTCTTAATGCCCAAATAGCCTCATAATCCTTTTTCCCATCTGGTGAAAAGTAAGAGGATCATTGTTGCAGGTAGGTCTTGCTCCGTCTCGAAGAAAAAAACCTACATATCACACAATCAGGGCTAAATCTAAGTTTCCTAGCCCATTTCGAGGTTTGTTATGGAACGTGAAGGAGGAGGTATGATTATTGGTATTTTACTTCCTTGTTAGTAGTGTATTTTTCCTAGCTTACTTATACATATTCCCATTTAACATTAATCTGGAAAAATAAAAATACTATTGCGCCTCCTTTCATTAATCAAAGAACCATCCGATAGATAATGTCTTGTATTGAGAAATTAAAACTATATTATAGAATATTTTGATCTTACATCTTCAAATGTAATGCCACTTGATCTTATTGACTTTTGTAATTTTTTGCTGACTAATTGGATATCTTATCAAAGTGTTTCCAATTACATACCTTATCAAGGTATTATTAAAAATCTGACTCAAGTGCATGAATGACCATATTTGATCATCATAGATGATATTTTTCACATAAATACCCTTATGAGTAATTAATTATCTCAAAGTTTTTCATTTAATCTTATATCCATTAGATTTACTTTTATACAATGGAATATCGATTTTAATATGATGGGTACACATGCGAATTATTTTCCCGAGTTGTTTATGTTTAATGCATACGACGTAAGCTCTGTATACATTTGAAGATTCAACTTTGGTGCATTCATTAGGAAGATCCATTTCTAGAGTTTCTTTAAAAGAGTCTTGTACTCTATTTTATTTTGAATACTTATTAGGTCGATTGCTTTTATCGATGGGCATAAATTGATCTTGTTTGTTAACGCCAATGGGAGATGAATCTTTTTTTGGCCCTAGATTGGGTGCGGTAATATTATGGACATAAACATATTTTGGATTTTTTATGTTTACAATCTTATTCTTGACTCGGTCGATCTCTAGACGTATAATTTGAGTTTGCTTTTGAAAATCATTTTTTCATGTTTGAATAGATTAAAGGATAGTGTTTCCCATAGATATTTCATCGATTGTGGCCATGGGAACATTATTTCGTCTAGGGAAGGAGGACTGGGAGTGACAAATCTTCAATAGGAGCACTTGGGAGGTATATGAGTAGGATTATGAACTAGGCACCTAACATCACATGTAGTATCTAGAGAAACATCATTAGTGGTAGTATGGAATTTATTTGTAACACCAATATATGAATTATGTGTATCATTCTTGATTGTAAATGAACAGGAGAGATATCGCATTTAATTGTATCATTTTTCATTTCAATAGGAGAAAGAGTGGAAGTATACTCATTTATATCATTCTTTGTACTACATGATGAGAAGACAATGGATCCTAAACAATATTATTATGTTCTATTTCAAGAGAGGGATAGGAGATAACATCACGTGATTTAACATTTACTTTGATTGAAACATCATTTCGTTATCACTATAATTGTCACTATAATCATCCTCATGTAATCTTAAGCACTATAATTATCATCAAAACATTCCTCATATGTATCCTTGAAAGACTAGGTATATTGGCTTGGCCAAAGTAACAAAAGTTTCAATAGGAGAAGAATTGTTAGTTGCCTCTAATAGAGGAGAATCAATGATACTAGGTGGTTATAGAGGTTTCAGGATTTCATCATATCTATAGCTATGGGTCATACCATGGGTAGGAGATTGTAACTCTTTTTGGATACTTTGGGAAACATGCCAATGTCACATGTAGAAACGTTATCGATACCATCACCAAGTCCCTCACATAGAGATATTTTAGCTAGAGAAATAAAGGTTGGCTCATTAGTGTAAGTATAAGAGAATGGTGTGGCATGGGTAGGGTAAGCCATAAAATCATAAAGGAGAATAAGCCCTAGGATTATGTTATGGATGGAAACCCTAGGGCAACTAGGGTTTTGATAACAAAAGACCTAGTTTTTAGTAGGAAACATAAGCTAAATTAGGTTAAGGATTCGATTAATAAGTGGGTTCACCAAATGGTTTAATTTGAAAATTTTTAAATAAATATATGGATATGATGGTTCCTTCTTGCTTATTTAAATTTCAAGCTAGGGTTAGAAAATGTATTTTTCAAATTTTTGATTAAACGTTAATATATCAAATCTCAACATACACATAGAGCAATTGCAAGATGGACTGATTAAAACATGAGAAAATGAGTGTAATCAACTCTTTGACTAATTTGGAAGATACTTTAGGTGTGAGATTGATAATCTAACTAGGAATCTCCTACACATGCTTTGTCTTTTCCTCTGGATCCTCACTATGCACAAGGAAAAATAGTCCTTTCGGATCTTAAATTATTTAGCAATTCCATCCTATTGACAGCTTGGTCTGGATAGAAAATGGCACTTTGTAACTTTATCTACTCTTTTGAATATATGGAATATGCTTCGTTGCGAAACCCTTTGTAATAAACCAACTTGAGCTAAAAATTTATCCTAGAGTAAACCTCCTACAAAAAGGTTAGTGATTGGGTTGAAGTGCAATTCGTACATCGCATATATTGCACTACACCAAATAATCCTCAAACCACATGTATTTCTCCATCTAAAGATGTTTCATGATATTGTATAGATGTAACTATATTTGATAACTTGATCACTTGATAATGCTCTGTAATGCCTTAGCTTGATTTTTCTTGACTTGGCTTTAAGGGCTTATAATTTAAGAAAATTGACTATTGAACCTAGTTTTGAGGGCTTTAGACCTATGTGGAGGTTACTTCTAATGTTTGTTATTACTTTAGGGAAATTTAGGGAAATTTGAATGTATTTTGATTGTTTTAACTTGAGAGTAGTAGGTGAATGTCAAACGAGTAAATGATTTTGCTATACTTTCTTATATAGGGTTTTTGGATATCATTTTGCATTAAAACTAACCATACTCAAAGCATTGGCACTCGTAAAGGAATCCCAAATTAATAAATTGACCATTGGGTGCCTCTAGATGAAACCATTATTTTCGGACCAAACCATCTACCGAACGGTTTAGTCTAGGAGGGAAGTATGACATTGTAGAAGCTCTATGCATGACAATTAGGACAAATGGACTCGCTTATGACTAATGTTTAAGCATTTCGTAAGTGACCTAAAAATGCAATGAGAAGAAAGTCTTGCAATAGGACTAAGGATGGAGTAGGATATAACAATTGAACTCAAGATAGGTGCATATGTAATGATTTAAGGGATTACGCCAATACCGACATTATTACACAATAAAAAACCAAATTTAGGTGTCTATATTTACATATGGTCTTTATTTCATCTCATCAAAAACATTATAAGCATCAATCAAACCTCATACATAAGGTGTATCATACATACATAATTATCTAAATATAAACATCACTAAACCACTTACACAATTGGTTCAACAAGACATAATTTAAGTTAATCAAAGCCCCAATTATTTATTTATATACATACACAACATATACCATAGCCTATTCCAATATCTATTTTGTGCATGTATTAACCATGAAATTCCATAACTTGGCAATTTAAAAAAAAAAACCTATAACAATAGAAAGTTAAATCTATTTTATGCAAACACTTTATTTACATACATAATATCAATATAATAGTTAACATAGATTTTTCATATCTAATTAGTTCGATTTGTCTTTTAACTATAAAAACTAGAAATCGACCTTAAAGTGCAAAGTATGTCCGAAGGATGGTATTCTTTTCATAGGAATAATATGAATAATATATCAAGGAGCTTTTAATTACCATATATTAAAAAAAATCATTTAATTTTTTTGCATTTTTTATCACGCTTAAAGCATGTTTTTTTGTACTGAGGCTTAATAAATTATTTTGCTATAATTAACTATTTCATATCTTCATAAACAAAATACAAGGAAGCGTGATCATTGCCATGAGAAGTAAATGTTCCAATATATCCCAAAATAATAATAATAAAAAAGCAGATGAAAAAAATTTAAAATTTGAGTTTTAAGAAATCCATGTCACTCTTAGGTTAAAATATACTTTAGAAACTAAATTTTAATGTTTGAAAAATATATCACTTTATTTTATTACAATGTATGTATCTAATAGAAAAATTAACTCTTTTAATTAAGTTAAATCACAATTTTTAGTTTGAATTGTATTTTTAGATATTTTTTAAATTAGGAGATTTTCAAAATCAAAAATAATATTCTTAAATGTTGATTTCACCAAATTATAATTTTTTTGATAGAACATAAAATAAAATTAAGTTTAAAAATAAAAACCTTAGTTTCCAAAATAGACACACTCATCGAAGGGCCCTTGGTCTATTGATGTTGATGTATGGATTTCAATGAACCCGTAGGGCATCAAGTCTTACCGAGTGTAAGGCCTACGACACCGATACGAGAGTTAAATGGTTAAGGCCGTGGATTGTGCCATGGCTGATTTTGACACCGTTGATGCCCTTTACATACTCATAGTTGCTTAGCTAAAGGTGTTCATTGGTTTAGTTTGTTCACTTACATTGTATTGTTGAATCTATATGTTCCCTCCGAAATTTTAGTAGAGATGTCATCAAACTATGTAATCCAAAGGCCCAATCATACGACACCCTAGAAGTACTCAATCAAAAACAAACACCACTCTTACAAAAATAAATTCCAATTAATAAATATTGAAATATTTATTATATATAAATAAAAATAAATTAAATAACAACTCAAAATATCAATTTGAACTCGTTGGTGCTCGATTTAATCTCGCCCATTTGTTCAAAAAAATCAAACCGCTTGGTTTGAAGTATTTTCAATCTCCTGTATTGATGCGCTAAAACTTTCTCCTTCATTTGTATGCCATTGTTAATCCTTCTCTATGGTCGTGGATCATGTTTAGCCATGTATTATTTGTAATTTCTCTATCCATGAGGAACATTTTGAATTTTGGGTGTGAATGGTGAAGTTTCCCTTGTATTTTATTTTTCCACGGTCGTGTTTTCCCTATCAAATTTTATCTCAACGTCTGTAGATACGTGTTCATCTCTAATTGGACAAGGCATGGCAGGTTTATTTGGTGAACTTGTCACTTTTGTCACTTTTGCAAAAAATTTCAAATTGGCCCCGCGGCTCGTTGATTTCTAATTGGCTGGTCAAAATTATGAAGTGGCAAAGCAAATTTCTTATTTTTGCCCCAAAGGTGTACACATGTCGTAAGTTGAGCAATTGCGGGAAAGCGAGACCTTTTTGTGTTTTAAGGCGTTATGGCAAAAAGAGTAAAAAGGTAAAATAAATGCCTAAGGCCCGCAAGAGGACACATGGCCGCTTTTAAGTCAAAAGTGGGAAGGCGGGCTATCGGAGCACTTTGAAGTTTTTTTGGCTTTGTTTTGTGAAAAGGAATAAAGTATAAAAGTGAAGTGTGGCCCCGCTAATGCCCAAGTAAAGCCACATGTTGAGTCTACATCAAAAGCGGGGAGGTGGGTCACCGGAGAACTTTGGAGTTTTTAAGCTCTGTTTTGAAATGAAGTAAAAGTATAAAAGTGAGCCGCAACTCCACTGGGGCCCACATCAAAAGTTAAAAGTGGAGAGGTGGGTCACTAGGGAATTTTGAGATTCTCAGCTTTGTTTTGAAAAAGAATAAAAGTCATAAAGTAAGCCGCAACCCCATCGATGCCCAAGAAAGCCACGTGTAGGGCCTATATTAAAAGCGGGTGGGCGGGCCAAATTGTCTAAAAGTACTCATTTTCTTTAAGTGATACAAAATGTGAAAAGCACCCCCAGACCCGCTTCAACTCAAATATTTTCCACATGGACGGCTCAAATTTGAAGTTGTGACAAACAGACTTAGCAAATTGTGATACAATTCATCTATTTTTGTCATTTATTATTCTACATAAACCAGGACCTTAAGGGATTCGATTACTTTCATCCTTTTTGGTTAATTCCATGGTCTCTCATCATTTTGTCAGTAAAGTGCAATCGAATTGATTGTGGAGCTCGATTTGTAAATATGAGAAGTGCAAAAGTTGAAGTTTTGAAACAAAGTTGCTCGGGCACCTACAGAAAATGAATTATCAGTAGAGAAAGATGCAAAGGAAAAGAATGAAAAGAAGCAAGCTACATGCTCAAAAGACGATGGACATGCTGCTAGAAGAGATGATTGGATGCCCCAGATAAAGTAATAAGTGGAAATAATTGAAAAATCTTATCTTTTGTACACCTGAAATTTTTGGTGTAAGTTTGTTAAATATCACTTTCTGGAACAAATCTATAACAAACAAAGTATTCCTTGAATATTCTTCTTTTATGGGGAAAATTTGGGATGAGTGAGCAAGTAAAATTGTATAAATGCAATGAGAATACTCTTACAAATGGTTGGGGTTAATTTTTCTGAGAAATTTTGAGAAAAAACCATTTTTCTGAGAGACCGTCTGAGAAACCTGTTTATTTTCTTGTGTTTTAGATTTAATCACGTCAAGATGGTTGCAAGTGTACAGACCATTGACAAGCTCTGAGATTGTTCAAGAAACTCTCCCCTACTGATGAATCTAATGAACCTTGAAATGAATTTGTGTTGATCATGAGCACAATTGTGTTTTCTCTTATTTCAGAATGTTTTCAAATATTTTTTCTTGTTCCTATTGCAATATTATGTTGAAATCCCTCTAAATCACACAAGATCTCATTCGTGTGTTAGTATTGTGGCATTAGCAATTTCATTATGAGAAGATCTTTCATCTGGTAATGAAATAAACAATTTAAAATCACTTTACTTTCACTATGTTGATAAAGATTGTTTGTAATCCTATGAGTGTATCTTAGGCGTGACGAATCAGGGACTTTCAACATTTAATTGAGTCTTTAGCATGAGCCTTTGTGTTGAATTCTTGAAGAGTGTATGAAACCGTGCATCTCTGGGCCTCCATTGATACACACCTTCTAGTTGAAGGAATATTTTGGCTATTTTGAAGCATTTTGTCTATGAGTTTTCCAATATTTGTAAAGGTTCTCAAAGATCTGGTATAATCAACTTTATCTTGCTTAACTTCCCACCAAAATTTCTCAAACGATAAATCCTACATGAACTACCCCTGTTTGTACTATGTATCCACAAAGGTTTAACAATTTCCACTACCAAAATATGTAGAGATAATCAAGATTCAATTATTGTCTTTAGTAACCTGAACCTTGTCCAGGAAATATCTCCACTCTCTAGTGTGACAACTTGTGAGAGTTATATTGTGTTGTATTGATCATATTTTCTCAAGGTTCTCATTAAGATTGTGCAAAGAAGGATCTCTTGATATCCTTCACCAACACGGGTTACAGAACGGTTCTTCTCACCCTGGTTGAAGGCACAACCTAAAGTAGTGAGGGTACATCAAACCCTTAGTGAGGTGTTATCCATTTCTCCAATGCCTAAGTGACAAAGAGTCATTGAATCCCATCCCCGGATACAAAATGACTCATATCATGATTCGTCTATCTCTAAGCATCCTGCCAATTTCATGATGTTTCTCATCCCTCGCAAGAGAATCAATTTGGATACCAACACCGAAGTGGCACCATTTCCGGGGATTATTTGAACACTATCAACAACACTTTGAAGTGGCGCCTTTGTTTGGGAATATTTTTATAGATGCATACACATGCCGACTCCCCAGTAATGCTTCTTACATGGTTTATGTACAAAATAATTTGTTTAAACATCATCCTTTGTAAAGATTTGTAAGATTTGTGCAAGATTACAAGTTCATTGTGTAGTATTTCCAGCTTTCTAGTGGTTTTTGCACTAAATTTGCATCAATAGTGATAAATGCGGGTAAAGAAGTTTGGATCTATTAAGCTTTATAGAAATTAAGCATTGATAGACACTTGGCAAGTTACTTATCGTGCATCCGCACAACTAAGGTGAAAATATTTAGTGGCGACTCCATGTTGAATTGAAATTTTGATGATTACAAGTGTCTTAATCTATGCCAAGTGAATTTTTTCATTAATCTGTGCAAATATGGAGGGAAGAATATCTTTCTTCACTAGGGACCCTACTAGGAAGTTATTTCCAGAGCTGGGAAAGGCAAATTCAGAAGGAAGAAAATTTGGAAAGTACTAGGAGATCAAGAATCAAAAGAGGAGATATCCATTCTGAAAGGTGATCAATCTTTGGTTGAATATTACCATACATCTTCAAGTGATTTTGAACCAAGTAATCTTTATATAAATTTGAGTTCTCCAACTGGAGAGGGGCCATCATTTGTGTCTGAAAAGTGTGCCTCTCAGTTTTCCCTTGTTTCTTCCAAGGTTGATAGCATTTCCAAGAAGTTGAGTCATTAGAGAATATTTATTTTGAAATCTATACTCATGTGCCCCAGAGACCTCTCATCCCTTATCATTTTGATTCTCCTACAAGATCACCTCCTCAAGGAAATATGGCCCAACCTCCACCTAGACCTCCTTTTTTTCGTCAACACTTTTGGACCTATAAATTTCAGAGGTATGGATGGATATCCTAATATGGTACCACAACATGTCGAAATAGGTTTCCAAAATTTCAAGGGAATAATTCTATCACCGGTGACCACCATTTAAGACTCTTTTTCAATATGATGGAAGATTTTGAAATTGAGTTTGAAGACATGTATATAAAAAATTTATTCATAATCTTGAGGAGGATGCACGTGATCTGGTACAAGGCTTTACTAGATAATTCAATAGATTCATGGACCGAGATGAAAAATTCCTTTAGATTGTAATATGGGGATAAGACAGATCCCAGGTTCCTTTTATCTGAATTTGAAAATATAAAGAAAATCCAAATGAATATGTCCATGATTTCAATACTCAATTTAATAAGACCTTCAATAGGCTACCTCTAACCCTAAGGCCAAGTTATGAGTCCCGTTTAATAAAATATTCTGACGCTTTTGATAAAAAGGTTGCTTATTACTTGAGAGATAAGAACACGGGCACATTAAGGTGGGCTTTCACCATGGCCTTTCAAAAAAAAACATCAAAGTAGTTGGAAATCCTCCTAAGAGAGGTGTTAAGTTGATCAATCCTGAAAGGCCTCAATCAAACAAAGTTGTGGATCTGGAAGAGGTTGTAAAACTTTTGTTGCGAGCAGATTAAAGAGATATCCTAAAACTAGCCAGAGCAGAAAAAAAGGGATAGGAAAAATCTCCTGTGGGTTAAGACAAGCCACATGGTCAAGAGAGATTTGGAAATCATCCCAGAGGTGATCACGCACTGTGATGACATAGGGAAAGGGCTCATGGGATCAGTAATAAAAATTTAAACCCCGAGAAAATAGATTGGTTCCCATCCTTTGATCGTCAAGGTTGCTACTATGGAGGAGGCCAATGTTATCGAGTGGTGTGATAGGTGTTTATTACCACACTCCCCATGTGATGTAGATCAAGAAGTTGAGGAAGCAGATGATGATGAGACATATGATGATGTGTGCATGATGGAATGCCCTGCAAACTCATGGCAGGGGGCAACCTCAACTGAATTGATAAGTGCCAGAATTTTTGAAAACTTCTGGGATTGTTTCCATCGGGTATTGCATATTCCTCCCATTAATGCTTTTGAAATTGATATGGTGCAAGAATTTGATCTGCCTAATCATGATTTTGAATACTTAAGGGCCTTGATGATTAAAAATTATGATGGAGGGATACCTTTTGAAGAGGACAGAATCTATTGATGAACGCAGAGTTGTTTAGGAGAAAGAATATAACACCGAAGTAAGGTTTTCAAAGGGGATGGTCACAAACCAAGCCAAAAGTTCCAGCTCTTACCAATATCCATAGGGAAACCCCTAAGAAAGATACAGGATCTATTTCTTATACCTAGTCTAAACTTCTCTGCCTCGGGTCGATCCATTTTTACCACTTTGATAAAAGAATGTTAGTGGAAATAAGAAATAACTAAACTACTCATTTGGTGTGATGCACCAAAGGAATGATGAACACTTAGTTTTCCCTTCGACAGGATTTACAATCTATTTCCAATAAAATGCATACAATAAACAAACTACCAGTGCACCAAAGGAATGATAGCCGAACCATGCATACAATAATGAGAGACCAGATTTGTAATGAAAGACAAAAAAAGAAACAAGAAGGATCTAAAATCAATCACAAACATATTTTATTACTCTATAGATTGATACAGTTCATTACAAAATAGCCGAAAGGTAGAAACGTATTACAATTTTAATGGAAGGCCTGAACCCCACAAATCCTTTGCTAGAAGGAGAAGGGAGCCTGCAAAACTAAGAATATCCAACCCTTTACAATGAATCCTACCCCAAATTTATAGATTCGATCGAGAGAGAAGAAAGAGAGAGAGAGAGAGAGAGAAGAGAAAACATGGGTCAAGCTCAACCACCATTGTTAATGCTTCTACTAAAATCTACCCCGAATCCATCTTTTTGCATCGATCCTTGGTTCGGCGCCTTGAAGGAAGAGGAAACGACGGAAATAGATCGAATCCGATCTGGTTGTTGAGACTGATGATCCTACATTGAAAGATCAAAGACATTTCTCCATTTTTCCTCCACCTAACTTCCCAAAAATTAAAGTTTCAGACTCCCATGGCATAGAAGAGATCGAGATCTTTCCAATGGTGTCAGATTTGTAATATTTCAGCCCTGGGTCGAAAGATATGCCCCTTTGAAGTTTGAATCGATTCCGTATAAATGGGCGGGAAAATAATTTGAAAAATGGGTCCCCTTTTGATTGGGACACGTGGCAGCTAGATTGGAACAAAATTCGGGCCCACGGGTCCGCAATTCACCTTTTATCCTTTTGCGTAAAAATGCAAAACTTAAAAAATTCCCGCAACCCCAAAGCTCCACACGGACACGTGGCTCCTTTTGGTTGGATGGGAAATGCACTCCCATTTTTACCTTTATGCCTTTTGGGTGAAAGGAAAATTTTCACCTTTTCCCCGACTCCCCGCCTTGGCTTTGACTCGGGTCTAAATGCTGACTTTTTCCTTGGGTGGAGTTGTGGGCCATTTTGTAACTTTTACTCCCTTTTGAGGTAACAAGGGGCGAAAATCAACTTTTTCCCAATTTCCCACTTTCCCCTGGGACACGTGTCACTCTGGCACTCACTTAGAACCTTTTCTCCATTTTACCCTTGAAACAACACCCTTAAGACACTTGGCAGCCTCCGCTGGTCTCGCTTATGCATTGACTATTCAACTAACCTTGCCCCCTTTGAGGTACACGTGGAGGCACCGCGCTTGTTTACAAACCCACCCAAAGTTGCCTTTGAGGAGCGCCGAGTTGACACTTGTCGGCCTCCATGCTACTCTATGGAATTTTCAATGGTTCCTCTCATTTTTAGGCTTTGGGCTACGTGGCGAGCTTGCACTCATTTGGGTCTCCACCTTTGGACCAACTCTTGGAAATGCGCCAGGCTGACACTTGGCACTCTCCACTTACACTTCTATACTTAGCCAATTTTGAAGCTTTTCCTCTCCACCCCTTGACTCTCTTTGACCATTTTCTACATGGAGGGTCGCACAAGTTTGAGTTCCTCCCTTTGGATTCACTTTGAGAGAAGCATCGTTAGGACACGTGGTCTCTTCCGCTACCTCCTCCATACTTAGTTGTTTTTTGGGCCTTTCCTAAACCGTTTCGAGCCCGAGGACGTTGAATCTTCATGTTCTTCTTTCTTCTTCTTACTTCTAACTCCTTTGTAGCATCTTCCCTACTTATCCAACCCTACTATTTGATGGTTTTGCCTACTTATAACTTGGAGAATGGATTTAAAGCAGAGATGGCCCGATAGAGTCACTTCTTTCTATACAGATCCTTTGCTCTTTCTTCATCTCCACCACTTCATTTTGCTGAATATTTTTTTGCAACCAATTACAGGATTTGAATGTGTTTTCTCGGTTCCTTCTATGTGGGGTCATGATTCAATCCAATATTCATCTCGGGGTGAAATATGGATAACAATTTGGTGACTCACGGGGACATCTGCCTGCTAGATGAAGAGATCAGTTGCCTTGTCGTATCCATTTGGGCATGGAGTCAAGAATAACATGATGATACTATTTCTACCTCTGGTTCATGGCCCGCCACCTGCTCTCAAATTTCATAAGAAAATCTTGAAATGAAGATTTCTGAGAGTAGAAAATTGTTTTAAAATAGGGCTTCATCTATTTTTTCTGAATGAACTACACAAGAGCAACAAAACAACACCATGACTATGTACAAAAAAAATCATACATGTTCCAAAATGGAACATGCAGAGCATGCAAAGCACTTAGGAGAAAAGCAATCTACACTATAACAAGACAATGTGTAGAAGCACTTAGAGGAAAGAGAAACTAAACTGATATGTACAGGGTGAGACTTCCTTTTAGTAGCAGTGCTTAAGATAGATCCCATTCACTGAATCTGCAACTCTTTGCCCTCCAATGTAGACAATTGGAAAGCATTACTACTTTTGCATCTTGTTATCATATAGGGGCCACTCCAGATGGCATCAAACTTAGAATGTCTCCCTGGTTTTGCTCGATCTGCATCCCATTTCAAAACTAGGTCCCCTTCCTGAAGGTCCTTGCTCTAGCCTTCTTGTCAAAGCATCTTTTAATTGAGGCCTGATCCTTTTCCATTGTTTGAAGTGCATGCTCTCTAGTTTCTTCTAATTCCATCAACTCTACATACCTAGCCTCCATTGGTCCAAATTCAGACATCTCTAGTTGCTTCACAAGCTCCAATGTTGGTAATTCAAGTGATATAGGCAACACTGCTTCTTTCCCATAGACAAGCTTGAATGGGGAGCTTCCTATAGATCTCTTGGGTGTTATTCTATCATCCCATAAGGCCATTTTGAGCTTTGTGTGCTAGGTCCTCTGATTCTCATCGAGATTTCTTCTGATGATCTTCAACAGTTTTTGTTTGTAGACTCAGCCTGGCCATTACCTTGAGGGTAATAGTTTGATGAAGTACTCAAATAAGTCCCATTTTTAACAGCCCATCCTATGATCTTGGAACCTATAAATGCTAATGCATTGTCTGATATGATGGTGGCTAGTACCCCAAATCTGGTCACTATCCCTTCATAGAAATCTAGGATACTAGACTCATTTGCTTCTTTGAGTGCCACTGCCTCGGTCCACTTGGTGAAATAATCAGTTGCTATCAGGATCCATTTGTGACCTTGGCTTGAGTTTGGGTTGATGACTCCAATGAATTCCAATCCCCATTACATGAAAGGTTGGTCTACTAAGATTGGGTGCAATGGAAGTGTTGCTAGCCTTTCTTTTCCTTTGAAGAATGCACAATTCTTGCACCTTTTGATCCATGTGTAGCAATAGTCACTAAACACTCTAGGCCAATAATATCCTGCTTTCATGATTTTGAGTGTTGTCACTCTTGGAGAAAAATGGCCTCCAGCTACTTTGACATGGAATTCTTGTAGCACTCTCTCCACCTGATCTATCCCAATGCATCTCAACAGAATACCATTGATGTCTCTTTTGAACAAGACACCATCAATAAGAACATATGGGATGGCCTGTAGCCTGAAATGCCTTCTTTTTTCTTTACTCATCCCATGAGGACATAGACCTATTTGAAGGAAGTGCACCATGTCTTGGGTCCAACAAGGAGTAGGTATATCATCTCTCCCTTCTTCTTGATCATCTTGTAAGATAAGAATGGCCTCTTTATCACTGTTTGTTTCATCTTGTAGAGCAGAGGCTAATTGCTCACACAAGCCCCTCCCATGGACCAACTTGGTGACCCTGATCTCAATGTCATATTCCATGACATGAGTGATCCACCCTACACATTTCTCATTCAGGTCCTTGCTGAGGAGGAATTCTTTGACTCCTGCATGGGAGACCAATAGTTGGATTTTGTTGTTTGACACTAAATGCTTAAACTTCTTCAGTCCCCTGATCACCGCCAGACTTGCTTCTCAATGAAGGAATACCTTACCTCATAGTCTTCCAGACTCTGACTGAAGAAAGCAATTGGTTGTTCTGAGCTTTCTTTGTTCTGTTGAACCAGATTGCAGAGATAGTGTCACTGCCACCAAAGGCATACAATATGAAGTCTTTGGAAAAATATGGGTTCACAAGAGTTGGGGCCTGTGATATGGCTTCTTTGATAGCTTCAAATCTTGCCTTTCCTTCAGCTATCCATCTAAATGCTAAGCTCTTCTTCAACATCAATGTTATTGGCTTAACCAGAGAGTAAAAAGTTTGGGACAAACCTTCAAACAAAGTTGATCTTCCCCAAGAAGCTTTGAAGAGCCTTCTTGTGACTTGGCAATGGTAGTGCTTTTATTGCTTCAACTCTTTCTAGGATCAATTTCTGACCCTCCTTAGACACAATGTGGCCTAAAATCCTGCCCTCATGGGCCAAGAATATGCATTTTTAGGGTTCAAAGATACCCCAAATCTCCTGCATCTTTGAAACACTTGCCTCAGGTGAAAAAGGTGGTCTGTTGCATTCTTAGAGAACATAGTGATGTCATCCAGGTAGATCAACACTATTTTGTTGATTAGCCCTTTGAATGCCATATCCATGGCTCTTTGGAAAGTAGCACCAACATTAGATAGTCCAAATGGCATTTTTTTGTATGCATAGGTGCCCCATTTGGTGGTGAAGGTAGTTTTGAACTGATCATCTTCTTTCACCATGATCTGATTGTATCCTGAGTAGCCATCTAAGAGAGAGAATCTCTCGACCTCAGACACTACTTGCAAGATCTATTCCATTGAAGGGAGTGGGTAGTGATCTTTAAGAGAGGCTCTGTTCAAATCCCTGAAGTCAACACACAACCTAATTTCTCCATTTTTCTTTCTGACTGGGACCATATTTGCAACCCAACTTGAGTGTTTAATTGGAAATATGATGCTTTCCTCTATTAGCTTGTTCAGCTCCCTTTTCATTAGAGGCTCAATATGTGGGTTGACTGGCCTCTACTTCTTCTACCTAGTAGGCTGAGCAACTGGATCCAATTCAATTGTGTGTTGTGCTAGTTTTGGATTAAAACCCCTTAAGTCCTCATAACTCCAAGCAAAACACATCAGGGAATTCTTGGCAGAGTTGTATGAATTCATACCTTTCCTGCTCGGTGGCCACCTTGCCAATTTGAAGTGTTTTGTCTTCTCCAACTGGGATTGACTCTGAATCTTCTCCTTTGATCTGTATGTTGGCTTTCTCCTTTTTAATTGATCGTTAGGATTGAAAATAGATTCCAGTGTTACTAAGCCTTTGGGAAGCTTGTTTGTATGTAGCTGTACTATCTGATTTCCATATTGTTGTCCCAATCTGCTTTGATTATTAGCTGAGAATTCAGCTTCTTCTTGCAAAAAATTAATGATCTGTTGCTGATCATTTTCAAACACCTACCAACATGTATTATTATCTGGCACTATTGGTCTCACAACCACATGGATATGTGGTTGTCCTTTGTCTCTCTTGATGTTGTCCACCACATCAAAGGCTGCTCCAACTACTACAAGTCTATCAACAGCTTCATTTTCTTTCCTAGGTATGGACATAATGTTGAAGGCTTCAAAATCCTCCATGAGGTCCCATACTCTATTCTTATAGTTCTTGAGCAGGTCATTCTTGATAGCATTAAGTCCTCTAACTTGATTGGCAACCAATTCACTATCACCAAACACCTGCAAATTCTTGATCCCCATCTTCCTTTCCCAATGAAGACCTTGGACTAAAGCCTCATATTCAGCAGTGTTATTTGAGCAAGCAAAACTGAAATCTAAAGGCTGAATAATACTTCATACCTTTGGGAGACACAATCATAGCTCCTCCTCCAGCTCCTTGTCTACTCCTTGAACCATCAAAGAATAATTTCCATACCTCATTGTCATCTTTATGTTCTAGCTTGATTAAGGCAGGAAGAGGGTGATTTTCTTCATGTAGAAGGTAGACACCCAGCTCAGATTCTTCCATTTCTTTATAGGGGTCAAAAGCATGTCTTTTGTTGGCCCACTCATCTAGAGTCAAGTCTGGGATACATTCCAACTTGGTATTTTCTTCATTAGTGCTTAGGAGGTCTTCTTGATCAAAAGTTGAGTAGTTGGCATTAATTGGGCTAGGCACATAAGTTTCAATATGATAGTCTGTAATGGGTTCAGATATGACTGTGGCCTTTGCCCCATATCTTGTCCTAAAGAGCATATGTGACCAATCAATAGACAGTAGCCTCCATTTTGGCAAGTGAAGTCCCTAGACAGACACAAAGCAAAATGTGGTGGAAAATCTATGATGGACACGTTTTGTAAGATAGTCACATTGGGGTAGGCATGTAGGGTGAGGCTCAGATCTTTGATGATTCCCATAAGTGGTCACTATTGTCCCATCTAATTGACTACTCCTCTAGAGATGACCTCATATTGGAGACCCAACTGATCAGCTATTTGTTTGGGCATCACAGAACTACTAGCCCCAAAATCAATCATACAATTGTGCACTAATTTGTCTCCAATAATTAATGAGACATAGAATGGAGGGGGTCTCAAGTTCTTACCTTGTTGTTCTCCTTGGTTCTTCTCAGGTTGAACTGCATTGGCAAGCACTCTCTCTTGCTGATTAGGGGTTGATTTGAACTTGACCAATTCTACATGGTAGTCTGTAATAGATCCCTCTACCTTGGAATGGCCAATGACTCCCATAGTGAAATGTTCACACTTTTGTCCTCTTCATTTGCTCAATAATATTGAATGAGCTATCTTTTTTCTACCCCTTCCTAGACACATTTCTTTCTTGCACATGGGTTGTTACAACCGGTGCCTGACTGATTTGGAAGGTGGCTTGGATTGGTTATGCATGTTGGGAGTTGCACTTGGAACACCAGACCTTGTGGAGTGATGGAAGGTTGAGGGTTACCTGAGTTTAGTGGTTGGCCCTCTCCAATGCTTCTCTTTTTGGACCATGTATTGGTAGCCACACTTTGAGGAGGGAACTGATTCATCCCATAAAAGTCTTCAACTTGCCAATTTACAAGCATGGTCTCTCCTGGAGGTTCACCTTGTTGAGCTCCTTGTTGTTGATCTCCTTCCTAACTAGGCTCTTGTGACACCATACTAGTTTGCACCATTAGAGCTTGATTCAGAGCACCATTAAAACACATGGATTGGTTATGTGGTTGACTACATGGAAAACACCAATCATATTCTTGTGCCATATTGTTCTGTGCATGGACCAATGCCTTTGATGTTGAGGTTGTATTTGGATCATAAGACCTAAAAGGTCTAGCAGCTTGAGGTTGTCCTTGATTTTGATTCTGATTTATAGTCTGAGGTGGTGGCCTATTCTGCTGGTATTGGGGTCTAGTTTGATATTGAGCCTGAGGCTGATATGGCCTAGAGCTCTGTGCGCTATCTCTTGATGGTCACTAGTTCATTTCCTAGGTTTTCAATTGCTTCATCACTTCCTGAAGCTCTTTAGAGGTGTTGGATGATGAAGTGGAAGCTTCAGCTGAGATTTGACTCCTGGGGGTGGGTATAGGAGCTAATGTAGGTGTTTGGTTAGTATATGGGCTTCCTAACTCAGGGTATAGAGGCATAGATGGCCTAGGAGCTATTTTTCAGCCTGAATCAAATGGTTCTCAGCCCCTATGGAAAGGCTATAGGTTGTTGGTAGTGTAGTGCCTCCCATTGACTGAATCATCAAAGAAATATCAGAATTTAAAGCCCTAAGAAAGTATAGGAAAGCACCTTCATTTGTGGGATTTACTACTGTTGGAATCCTATCCCAGGTTCACTGAATCTGAGGTTGAAGTCAGTCAGCTGTTCATTTGGGGCTCTCTTGATTGTTGTTAGTTTCTCCAACAAAGACAAATTGTCACCTTTCTCTCCAAACTGGTTGTGAAGAGTGGTGCATAGCTGATTCCAATTTTGAATAGAGCCTACCTCAAGACTCCTAAACCATTGTGAAGCCTTCCCTTTGAGTGAAGAGGTGAGAAGCTTGACTGCTATGTCCATTTCATGAATCTCATGGATTGTGCAGACATTTGCAATATCTTGGACATGATCACCCAAGAGAAGTTTGGTTCTCCCCAGTGAAATATGGGATACTCTTTAATGCTGCAATAGGAACTAGATTTTGTGCATTCAAGGCAAGTGGACTACTACCAGTGAAGTTAACATAAGGATTTGGCTAAGCCATTCTGATTGGCCTAAGCACTCCTCTTGATTGAATGAATGGTCTGTCAGAGGAGGTGTTGATAAAGCTCTACTTGGTGGGGATAGAGACCTCTGACTCTTCTTCTTCTTCTCCCTCTATCTAGGGATAAGTCTAAATAGACAAATAGTCCCTCTTCTCTAGTTCTTGACATGTTTGTATTCTTCTCATGAACTTACTTGACTTTGAAACCAAGATTTGTTTCTTTTGATTCGTCGGTATAGCATTAAAAGCTTCTTAAAATCTAGAATCATAGCAAGTGTACATCAATATCTACTATAATAAGATGGAGACTTCTTGTCCCACCGGGCATGCCAAAATTGTTAGTGTGCAGAATCACAACACCCCCAACTGAGCTCTAAAAGATCTACTTTTCTAAGGCAGGCTCATTTGGTGTGATTGCATAACATTGAACTTTCCCTAAGGTGTGGGACCTTGCAAAAATGGGAAATCTCTCTAGATTGAAGGTTGGTTCCTTATTCCTCTATTCAGGTGCATACATGAGGATTTGCAGAGGATCTATTTCTTATACCTAGTCTAAACTTGCCAAGGGGACAGGATAAAAGAATACAAGAAATAAGAAATAACTAAACTACCAGGTGATGCACCAAAGGAATGATGAACACTTAGTTTACCTTCGACATGAACCAATAAAATGCATATAATAAACAAGCATAGATAGCCAGATCTATAATGAGAGACCAGATAGAAGCAAAAAAAAAAAGGATCTAAAATCGATCACAAATGTATTTTATTGCTCTATAGATTGATACAGTTCATTACAGAATAGCCAAAAGGTAGAAATGTATTACAATTTTAATGGAAGGCCTGAACCCCACAAATCCTTTGCTAGAAGGAGAAGGGAGCCTACAAAACTAAGAATATCTAACCCTTTACAATGAATCCTACCCCAAATTTATAGATTTGATTGGAGAGAAGAAAGAGAGAGAGAGAGAAGCGGAAAACCAGGTCGAAGCTCAACCACCATTGTTAATGCTTCTGCTAAAATATTCATCACTCTTTAATCTATTCTGATAGGAACCCTCAATTCATCTTCTTTACATTAATCCTTGGTTCAAGACTCCTTGGGAGGAAGAAAAAAAGCTGGAAATAGATCAAATCTGATCTAGTTGTTGAGACTGATGATCCTGCATTGAAATATTGAAGACATTTCTCCATTTTTCCTCCACCTAACTTCCCAAAAATTAAATTTTTAGACTCCCATGGTGTAGAAGAGATCGAGATCTTTCCAATGGTGTCAGATTTACAATATTTCCAGCCCTGGGTCAAAAGATATGCCCCTTTAACGTTTGAATCAATTCCATACAAATGGGTGGGAAAACAATTTTAAAAATGGGTCCCCCTTTTGGATTAGGACACGTGGTAGCCATATTGGAAAAAATTCAAGCCCACAGGTCCGCAATTCACCTTTTATCCTTTTGCACAAAAACGCAAAACTTAAAAAATTCCCGCAGCCTCAAGCTCTGCACGAACACGTGGCTCCTTTTGATTGGATGGGAAATGCACTCCCATTTTTACCTTTATGCCTTTTGGGTGAAAGGAAAATTTTCACCTTTTCCCCGACTCCCCGCCTTGGTTTTAACTCGAGTCTAAATGTTGACTTTTCCTTGGGCAGAGTTGTGGGCCATTTTGCAACCTTTACTCCCTTTTGAGGTAACAAGGGGCGAAAATCAACCTTTTCCCCGACTTCCCACTTTCCCTGGGACAATGTCACTTATACCATCCCACTCACTGGGAACCTTTTCTCCATTTTAACCTTGAAACATTTCCCTTAAGACACTTGGCAACCTCTGCTGGTCTGCTTATGTGTTGACTATTCAACTAACCTTGCCCCCTTTGAGGTACACGTGGAGGCACCGCACTTGTTTGCAAACCTGACCCAAAGTTACCTTTGGAGGAGCATTGAGTTGACATTTGTCATGTCTCCGCTACTCTGGGACTCTTTATAAGGATATTACTTGTATAAATCCAAGTAACATATACAACGATCTATAACATGAGAGAACACCAAAATATAGATAAATGATGACAATATGCTCATATAATAGCTTTTCCACTTCGAGGGGGCAACCTCCAATACCACTTCGAGGGGGTAACCTCCAAACCATACAATAACACTCCAATACTCAATATGATCATTAACTACAACCTTCTAACCCCTATATATACCATTCTAACCTATGGCCAATACTAAGGCCGACCTCCTAAGCATAATAAATCATAAATGAATGATATAATAAGATAAGGGGATGTGTGCCACATGTCGGCATCTCCATCAATACATATACATCATAACATCCTTTCCCTAGGTGCATAGCATTGCCTCCCTCTTTGACATGTTTCGTCCCCGAAACATAAGAAGAAGCCATATAATGAGTGTGCTTTTCTGATTCCATCCTGGTCCATATGTGTTCCTCCTCGGCATCCATGCATATCCATAATGATTATTCCTTTTTTTCTTTTGAATGCACCCTTCAAACTGAAATATTGAAGCTTCCTTCCTCGAGATGCACTATCATCGTGTTGCAGCTTCATCATCACATCTTCTTCTTCTTCTTCTTTTCTTCTTCTTCTTCTTTTGATGTTGCTTCTACTTCGATTCTTCTTCTTCTACTTCTTCTTTTTATTTTTTCTTCTTCTTCTTCTTCTTCTTCTTCTTCTTCTTTTTGTTGCCCATCTGTCCATAAAAACTTGTTCCAGTTCCTCCAAAGACCAATTAGACTTTTCCTTTTCTAACTCAGAAAACCAAATCAAAGGAGGAGAGACTAATCCACAACTTGAATAGCCAAATATCTCGATGGTTTAGAGAATTTATCCCTAAATTTGTTCCACCATTCTCTAGCATCAATCTTCATCTCCAAAAAATGCTACCATCCCCATGATCCACAAAACTAGGGTTTTAGGAATAGACCCTTTTGATTAAAAAAATTTCTAACCCTTTTGGCTAAAGGTAGGCCAAAAATCAGAAATCACAGAACACAAACCCCAATTTAATTTTTGAGAGGTTTCCAAAATGTAAGAAATTCAAGAAAATTCCTCAAATTGCTGTGGAGCAAAATAGTGAAAAACAATAAAACTGAAATAACTCTATCAAAATAGATCCACCAATTTTGAAATTTTAGTGGTATCACTATTTAATATATTACCAACAACCCAAAAAAATATTTCCTAATTCGTCATTATTCAGAAGATATAGACGAAACCTTAGAATTAGGGTTTCAACCCTAAAATAGACACAACTTTTGCAAAATAGCTCCAAAAATCTGAAATTTGGAGGGAAGATCACTTGAACTATGTATCCACTCCCCCAAAAAAATCTACAAAATTCTAAGCCGATCTCAAGATATAGATGAATCACCAACATTAGGGTTTCATCCCACAAATTGCTCCAGGATCACTTTACTGATACCACTGGTAAGGATATTACTTGTATAAATCGGAACATATACAATTTTAATAACATGAGAGAACACCAAAATATAGATAAATGATGACAATATGCTCATATAATAGCTTTTTCCTTGCCACTTCGAGGGGGCAACCTCCAATACCACTTCGAGGGGTAACCTCCAAACTATACAATAACACTCCAATACTCAATATGATCATTAACTACAACCTTCTAACCCCTATATATACCATTCTAACCTATGCCAATACTTTGAGGCCAACCTTCTAAGCATAATAAATGATAAATGAATGATATAATAAGATAAGGGGATGTGTGCCATGCCGACATCTCCATCAATACATATACATCATAACATCCTTTCCCTAGGTGCATAGCACTCTTGGACAATTCCTCTCATTTTTAGGCTTTGGGCTACATGGCGAGCTCACGCTCGTTTGGGTCTCCGCCTTTGGACCAACTCTTGGAAATGCACTAGGCTGACACTTGGCACTCTCCGCTTACACTTCTATACTTAGCCAATTTTGAAGCTTTTCCTCTCCACCCCTTGACTCTCTTTGACCATTTTCTACGTGGAGGGTCAAGCGCAAGTTTGAGTTCCTCCCTTTGGATTCACTTTGAGAGAAGCATCATTAGGACACGTGGTCTCTTCCACTGCCTCCTCCATACTTAGTTGTTTTTGGGCCTTTCCTGAACCGTTTGAGCCCAAGGACATTGAATCTTTGTCGTTCTTCTTTCTTCTTTCTTTTGGCTCCTTTGTAGCATCTTCCTACCTGTCCAACCACTTGTTATTTGATGGTTCTTCCTACCTGTAACTTGGAGAATGGATTTAAAGCATAGAGATGGCCCGACAAAGTCACTTCTTTCTGTATAGGATCCTTTGCTCTTTCTTCATCTCTGCCACTTTGTTGTTGAATATTTTTTGCAACCAATTACAGGATTTGAATGCATTTTCTCGGGTTCCTTCTATGTGGGGTCATGATTTGATCCAATATTTAGCTCGGGAAAAATATGGATGATAGATAGGCCGGTACATAATCGCATGTTTGATTCAAGAGCCTCATGTAATGTAATGCCTCTTGAGGTAATGAATGAGTTAAATATCTAGGTAACAATAGCTTTTGGAAATGTACTGCTATGGATTCAAGAGAAGTGCCAGTAATTAGATATGTCAAGGGATTAGTAGTACAATTAGCAACTTATCTAGGAAAATGCTTAACCTTGAATGTAGTTATTATGGATTGTCCTGCCAAATGGGGGATGTTATTATCTAGAAAATGGGCAACTAGTGTGGGTGGAAGTGTGTAAATGGACATGTCTTATGCAACCATACCAATTGAGGGCATCCTTGTGAAGTTATATGGTGAGAAGAAAATGTTACATCTCATTGAGGACCCTAACAATTCTTCTTATGAAGTATTGTACACAGATGTTGATGTTGATAACTTTTTGGGATATGCTGATTGTAAGGAGTATAGAATTGAGGAATGCAAGTATCCTGAGCAAGTAGGTTCTCCTTGGACTCTAATGTTTGATGGAGCATGTTCTAGATTTTGTAATGGCGTTGGTTTTTTTATATCTCCAAGCTAAGAGGTTTTTAACTATTCTTTTAAACTCAATTTTGAGTGTACAAACAATATTGCAAAGTATGAAGAACTGTTGTTGGTTTTAAGGATTGCTTGGAAATATGGTGTCAAGGATATTATTGTTAAAGGGATTCAGAGCTGATAGTCAAGCAAGTTAGAAATTATATGCAACAAAGAATCAAAGAAAGAAAGAGTATAAGCATGCAGCTTTGGGACTTCATTGAAATGTTTGATTCTTTCAATATAATGCATCATGATAGAGCCATAACACTTGTAGAAAAAAATTGGCAGTGTTGGGATCAAGGTTTTAAAATTGTACAATGTCTCCTTATTGTGAGTATGAAATTAAAATATAGACCAGTGTCGTCTATCCTCGATAATATCAAGCATTGCAAGTTTTTGAAGATGATTCCTAGGTCTAAAGGTTTCTACAGAATAAAGAGAATTTTCCAATCAAAGTATGGATTGGGAACCAATGGTTTGTGTAAATGATGGAAAAGAGACCTTGTTTGGTAAAGACATTATCCAATTGAAAACCAATACTATTCCGAGAGGTTTGGTTGCATTGGAATCAAATTTTGATAATGTTGATTGCATTATTAATAGACACATGTCAGCCTCGAGAGATGTTGAAGAATATAACCTGGGAACAAAGGATAAACCTAGGAGAATATGGCTAGGCAGTAGCTTGAACAAAGAAGAAAAGCAGTCATATGTCTAATTACTAAAAAAGTACTAGGACTGCTTGGCTTGGTCATATTCAAAATTGAAGGCATATTTGGAAGACCTTTTTCAGCATGAAATACCCCTGGAAGCCAATGCCAAGCCATTTAGGCAGAAACAAAGACCAATTAATCCCCTCCTTTCCTCAAAAATGCAAGAAGAGTTGAAAAAGTTAAGGGATGGAGGAATTATATAGCCTACAAGATACTCCTCATGGGTAGAAACCTGGTACCTTTGAAAGAAAAATGGGGATATAAGATTGTGTGTTGACTTTAGAAATTTAAATAAGGCATCAATTAAAGACAACTATCCCTTGCCAAATATGGATAACATGTTGCAATTGGTTACAGGTTCAGAGTTGTTATCCACTTTGGATGGTTTTTCTGGGTATAATCAAGTGGTTGTGAAGTAGTCAGAGAGAATCAAAACCACTTTCACTACTCCATGGGGAACCTGTGTATGTCAAAATGTCATTTGGTCTGATGAATGTTGGATCCACATTTCAAAGAGCGATGGATGTAGCATTCTTAGGATATATAAATGACTTCATTGGTGTGTATCGTGACGATGTGGCGCTTTTTCAAGGAATAGAATTGATCACCCGCAGCATTTAGAAAAGATGTTGATAAGGTGCAGGGGAATATGGTATCTCATTGACCCTAAGAAATGTTATTTTGGGGTTCAAAAGTCAAAGTTGCTTGGGCATATTGTGTCAAAATAAGGGGTCATGATTGATCCCGAGAGAGTGGAAGCCATTAGTAATGTTCCTATTCCAAGAACCAAAAAGGTAATTCATCCTTTTTGGGAAAATAAATTTTATTAGGATATTTATTTCCAACTTTACCGAATTGACTATCCAAATCACCAAGATGTTGAAGAAAGATTAGAGTATCGAGATGGGAAGAAGTCATTATTCAAGCCTTTACTCGGGTTTAAGGAAGCATTGAAGAATGCCCCTGTTTTAGCATCTCCGATTATAAAAATCCTTCCAAATGTTTTCCTTTGCTTTAGAGAACTATTGCATCATCTGCTATATTACAAAAGGATGATGAAGGAGCTGAAAGACCAGTTGCTTTCTTTAGCAAAGAATTACAAGGAGCATAATTGAAGTATACTATCATGAAGAAACATGCATTTTCTTTGGTTAGGGCCACAAAAATCTTTAGGCCATATATTTTGAGCTCTAAATTCATAGCTTATGTTCCCATACCTTGGTTAAGGATATCCTATCGAGAGATGGAAAGTTCAAGTAAAATATTTTGATGGGAAAATAAATTGCAAGAATTGATATGGACATCCAAACTACAAAATTGGTCGAGGATTGGGCCTAGCAAAGCTAATGGCGAAAGCAACCTACAAACAGCTTGAGATAAATGAGGTTAAAGAAGAAAGATTGAATATTCTTGAGAAATTGACAAATTCCGAATGGTACAAGGATATTATTTTTTATCTCAAACATTTATAGTTCCTTGAGGATTTAAGCAAGAATAAAAAAGAGCACTTAAGTTAGCCTCCCAGAAATACATCATCACTGATTATGGGTTAGCTTGGAAGAACCCCGAGGAGTTCTCTTAAGATGTATCACTGAGGATGAAGCCCCAAAATAATCGATAATTTCCATGGAGGAGTTTGTGGAGGGCATTTTTCTCGGAAGAGTCACACTCATAAAATATTAAGGGCAAGTTATTCTTGGTGTGCCAACTCTTTTTAAAGATACAACTCTGCCGGTAAGAAAGTGTGAGAGCTGTCAACATTTTTCAGAAATATTGAAAGCTTTAGGCTCCCTCCTTTGCAGCATGTATCAATTGAAGTCTCATTTAAGCGTTGGGGAATGGACTTCATTAGTGAGATTTCGGATTCTTCAAGTGTAGGCCATAAATGGATATTAGTGGCCATTAATTACTTCACTAAGTGGGTGGAGGAAATCCCTACCAAGAAAGCTACCCACCAAATTGTCATGGACTTCATTCTGAATCATATAATTTGTAGGTTTGGAGTGCCTACGAAGATAATTGCTGACAATGTTATGAGTTTTCGAGCCAAACCTTTGGTAGCCATGTGTCATGAGTATGGGATCAATTTAGCATATGCTTCAAATTATAATCCCCAAGGTAATGGACAAGCAGAATCAAGCAACAAAATTTTTTTGAAGATAATCAGAAGGACCTTGGAAGTAAACAAATGGAAGTGGGGTGAGTAGTTGAAGTTTGTTGTTTGGGCTGATAGAATCACTATTAAAAGAGCTACTGGAAAAAGTTCATTTGAGTTGGTGTATGGAACTCAAGCTCTACTTCCCTTGCATATGCAATTATCTTCTTATCAATTTATTCAACAATTGGAGGACCGGGAGGTTAGTCCTTATGATGCTCGTATTAATCAAATTGTTGAATTAGATGAAGAGAAGAGAATCCCATTAAATACATGTGAAGTTCAGGGAGAAATTGAAGAAATTATTTAATAAAAAGGTAACTCCAAGAGCTTTCAGTGTGGGAGATCTTGTGCTATTGTGGATAACAAACATCGGATAAGGGAAAACATGGAAAGTTTGACGCATTATGGATGGGCCCTTATTCTATTGATATTAGGATTGGAGAGCACACATTTTTCCTAAAAGACTTAGATGGGGAATTGCTTGAGTTTCTGTTAATGGCAGGCACTTGAAACATTTCCATGATATATTTCTCAGAATCAAGGTAGGCATCATTGTACATTGTATAATATTTTTTTGTTTGTTTTCACGTTTTTATTTTTCAATTTATCCTAGTCCCTGGTGACCAGTTCTTGTTGGTTTCTCGGTTCGATCTTAGGAGGTTTAGTTATTATTTCTTTGTTTTGGAGGTCGTTTCTTGACTTCATTTCCCAATGGATTTTTAGCACATGGTCTGCTATGTTTTTCTTGTGGCGCTCGGGAGTGCCCATCCCCGCAATGTTGGTGCTCGATTTAATCTCGCTCGTTTGTTCAAAAAAATCAGTCCGCTTGGTTTGAAGTATTTTCTATCTCCTGTATGGATGCGTGAAAACTTTCTCCTTCATTTGTATGTCATTGTTAATCCTTCTCTATGGTCGTGGATCACATTTAGCCATGTATTATTTATAATTTCTCTATCCATGAGGAACATTTTGAATTCTAGGCGCGAATGGTGAAGTTTCCCTTGCATTTTATTTTTCCACGGTCGTGTTTTCCTTGTCAAATTTTATCTCAACGTCTGTAGATACGTGTTCATCTCTAATTGGACAAGGCATGGTGGGTTTATTTGGTGAACTTGTCACTTTTGTCACTTTTGTAAAAATGTCAAATTGGCCCCACAACTCCGTTGATTTCTAATTGGCTGGTCAAAATTATGAAGTGGTAGAGAAAATTTCTTATTTTTGCCCCGAAGGTGTACACGTGTCGTAAGTTGAGCAGTGGGAAAGCGGACCTTTTTTGTGTTTTAAGGCGTTATGGCAAAAAGAGTAAAAAGGTAAAATAAATTCCTAAGGCCCGCAAGAGGACACATGGCCGCTTTTAAGTCAAAAGTGGGAAGGCGGGCTATCAAAGCACTTTGAAGTTTTTTTGGCTTTGTTTTGTGAAAAAGGAATAAAGTATAAAAGTGAAGTGTGGCCCCACTAATGCTCAAGTAAAGCCACATGTTGAGTCTACATCAAAATCGAGGAGGCGGGTCGCCAGAGAACTTTGGAGTTTTTAAGCTCTATTTTGAAATGAAGTAAAAGTATAAAAGTGAGCATGAACTCGCTGGGCCCACATCAAAAGTTAAAAGCGGAGAGACGGGTCACTAGGGAATTTTGAGATTCTCAGCTTTGTTTTGAAAAATAATAAAATTCATAAAGTAAGCCGCAGCCCTGTCGACGCCCAAGAAAGCCACGTGTAGGGCCTATATTAAAAGCGGGTGGGTAGGCCAAATTGTCTAAAAGTACTCATTTTCTTTAAGTGATACAAAATGTGAAAATCACCCCCAAACCCGCTTCAACTCAAATATTTTCCACGTGGATGGCTCAAATTTGAAGTTGTGAAAGACAGAGTTAACGGTTGTGATACAATGCATCTGGTTTTTCCGCCATTATTGCTCCTACGCAAACCAGGGACCTTAAGGGATTCGATTGCTTTCATCATTTTTGGTTAATTCCATGGTCTCTCATCATTTTTGTCAGTGAAGTGCAATTGAATTGATTGTGGAGCTCGATTTGTAAATATGAGAAGTGCAAAAGTTGAAGTTTTGAAACAGAGTTGCTCGGGCACCTGCAAAAATGAATTATCAATAGAGCAAGATGCAGAGGAAAAGAATGAAGAGAAGGAAGCTACATGCTCGAAAGAGGATGGACATGCTGCCAGAAGAGATGACCGGATGCCCCAGATAAAGTAATAAGTGGAAATAATTGAAAAAGCTTATCTTTTGTACACCTAATAACTTTTGGGTGTAAGTTTGTTAAATATCACTTTCTGGAACAAATCTGTAACAAACAAAGTATTCCTCGAATATTCTTATTTTGGGGGAAAATTTGGGATGAGTGAGTGAGTGAAATTGTATAAATGCAATGAGAATACTCTTGCAAATGGTTAGGGTTAATTTTTCTAAGAAATTTTGAGAAAAAACCATTTTCCCGAGAGACCATCTAAGAAACCTGTTTATTTCTTGTGTTTTAGATTTAATCACGTCAAGATGGTTGTAAGTGTATAGCCATTGACAAGCTCTGAGATTTTTCAAGAAACTCTCCCCTACTGATGAATCTAATGAACCTTGAAATGAATTTGTGTTGATCATGAGTACAATTGTGTTTTCTCTTATTTCATAATGTTTTCAATATTTTCTCTTGTTCCTGTTGCAATCTTATGTTGAAATCCCTCTGAATCACACAAGATCTCGTTTGTGTGTTAGTATTGTGGCATTAGCAATTTCATTATGAGAAGAGATTTCATTTGGTAATGAAATAAACAATTTAAAATCACTTTACTTTCACTATGTTGATAAAGATTGTTTGTAAGCCTATGAGTGTATCTTAGGTGTGATGAATCAGGGACTTTCAACGTTTAATTGAGTCTTTAGCATGAGCCTTTATGTTGAATTCTTGAAGAGTGTATGAAACCGTGCATCTCTGGGCCTCCATTGATACACACCTTCTGGTTGAAGGAATATTTTGGCTATTTTGAAGCATTTTGTCTATGAGTTTTCCAATATTTGTAAAGGTTCTCAAAGATCTGGTATAATTAACTTTATCTTGCTTAACTTCCCACCAAAAATTTCTCAAATGATAAATCCTACATGAACTACCCTGTTTGTACTGTGTATCCACAAAGGTTTAACAATTTCCATTGCTAAAATATGTAAAGACAATCAGGATTCAATTATTGTCTTTAGTAACCCGAACCTTGTCCAGGAAACATCTCCACTCTCTAGTGTGACAACTCGTGAGAGTTAGATTATGTTGTATTGATAATATTTTCTCAAGGTTCTCATTAAGATTGTGCAAAGAAGGATCTCTTGATATCCTTCACTAACACGGGTTACAGAACGGGTCCTCTCACCCTGGTTGAAGGCACAACCTAAAGTAGTGAGGGTATATCAAACCCTTGGTGAGGTGTTATCCATTTCTCCAACTCCTGAGTGACAAAGAGTCAGTTGAATCCCATCCCCTGCAACAAAACGACTCATATCATGATTCATCTGGCCCTAAGCATCCTGCCATTTTTGTGATGTTGCTCAGCCCTCGCAAGAGAATCAATTTGGATACCAATAGAACCATTATAATCTCTTTCCAATATCAAATTCGACCTCCCTTAACTTGAGGGTAGATTTCAAGATCAACTTATTAAAAATTAAACCTTAACTCTCAAACCTTTGTAGCTACCTTACTCACTAATCAACTTGAGCCAATCGATTTGAAAGCAACAATAATAAATATAGGTTATTATCGGAAACGAATTCTTGACCTTCTAGAAATTCCCGAGCTCTTCCAGAATCTTGCATCGGTGTTTCGCATAGTTAGCAAATACATACATAATACTCCTCAAACAATGATGCACCCAAACTTTGTTGATGTGATAAAGAAATTTGGAATGTACCATACCCATTTCATATTTGTTTATACATAATTGCATATTTTGTCTCATTTTAGTTTAATGGAGAGATAATATGCTAAAGCACTTTATCATTCTTTCAATCTACTTCAACAACAACACTTCACATTCACAACATTCTTGAGAGTGAGTATTAGCAAACTTACATGTCTCACTTGCATTTGTATTCAATTATTACATGACTAACTATTATCTAACATCCCTTCTAATGTATTTTGCAACATTTTTTTGGCTTTAATAGAAAATCAATATTGTCAATCACACCCCTTATCAACATCAACTACAAAAGTAATAACTATCTTTCTAAATATAATAACATATACCATTCGAATTCACATTGCATTGTACTTTTTGCAGGGTTATACTTTTTCTCTAAAACATAAATCAGAAAACAAAATCAAGTTGCAGATGCATTGAGTAGGTGTGTGACTTTGTTTACCACTATGGAAAATGAGGTGGTGGGTTTTGAAGTAATAAAGGGTTTGTATTCTTCTGATATTGATTTCAAGGATATTGTTGAAAGGTTAACTTGTCCATTGTCAGACAATGTAGGAGATGTTCTAGATGAATACATTTTACAGGATGGCTATCTATTCAAGGGACGCCAACTATGTATTCCAGTTGGGTCTATGAGAGAGAACATAGTAAAAGAGTTGCATAGTGGAGGATTGGCTGGGCATTTTGGTAAAGATAAGATGATAGCCTTAGTAGCAAAGAAATACTATTGGCCAAAGCTGAAAAGAGATGTGGTAAGATATGTGGAGAGGTGTCGAATTTGTCAAGTCTTGAAAGGCCATGCATAGAATACAGGGTTGTATATGCCGTTGCCTGTTCCTAAAGGGTCATGGACAGATCTGAGTATGGATTTTGTTTTGGGATTACCAAAAACACAACGAGGTAATGACTCAATTTTTGTGGTTGTTGATAGATTTTCTAAGATGGTTCATTTTATTTCCTGCAAGAAAACAAATGATGCGACAGGCGTAGAAGATTTGTTTTTAGAGAAGTTGTTTGTTTGCATGGTGTTCCAAAAACCATTACTTCAGATAGGGACACAAGGTTCTTAAGTCACTTCTGGTGGACTTTATGGAAGAAATTGGGAACTCAATTACAGTTCAGCAATGCCTATCATCCTCGGGATCCGATGGGCAAACAGAAGTGGTAAATCGAAGTTTAGGAAACCTATTAAGGTGCATCGTTGGGGAAAAGCCAAAACAATGGGACTTAGCATTATCACAAGCTGAGTTTGCATATAATAGTTCCATAAATAGATCCACAGGAAAGTCTCCATTTTCAATTATGTATGGGAGTAATCCAAATGGGGTGTTAGATTTGGTACTGACTACTAGTTGATGGTAGAGTCAATGATGATGCGAAGCATTTGCGAACATATACAACAATTACAGGAAGAAGTGCGGAAGAAGTTACTGAGAATAGTAATGATAAGTATAAGGAAATAGTAGATGTTCACGAAGGAGAAAGGTATTTACATTTGGTGAGTTAGTTATGATATATCTCATGGAAGGAAAGGTTTCCAAGAGGAACCTATAATAAGTCAAGTACAAGAAGATTGGTCCCTGCAAAATCGTGAAAAAATAAACGATAATGCTTATGAGGTAGAATTGCCAGGGAATTTTGATATTTCTCTAGTGTTTAATGTTTCGATTTGTATTCTTTTCATGGGGATGGTGCGAAGGGGATGTTCTTGATGAAGTAGTAGATTGGAGGCAAAGCAAGCTCCAAAGTGAAGAAGAAAGAAGAAGTGGATCGATTCTAGATAAGAAAACAATGGACATGCGACATGGGAAATACAACAAATATTTGGTACATTGGAAAGGACTGGAACAAGAGGACAAGACTTAGGTCATAGAGTGGGAGATTAAGAAGTTGGATGTAGATAAATGGAAGCAGGTTTGAAGAAGACAACTTGCAGGAGCTGCGTTTTTTTCAAGGAAGGGAGAATGATGCACCAAATTAGCAAGAACTTGATAAGTCATAACTTGAGCTCCAGTGTGTTCGTTTGAGTCCATTTTTTTAAACCATGTGTTTCGATGAGACGAACACAATGGCGAAATCTGCCCTACTTTCATTGTAATTCATTATTCAATAACAAAGAAGGAGATCTATTTTATTTGGAGTTCATATTATTTGCGAGTAAATCATGTTTGGTTAGAATTTGGCTACATTATCTAAGAATTGAGCGGAAACATTGTAATTCATTATTCAATAACGAAGAAGGAGATCTATTTTCTTTAGAGTTCATATTATTTGAGAAATCATGCTTGGTTATAATTTAGCTACATTATCTCGTATTAGAGCAGGTTCGAGTCTTTTATTAAAAAAATGGCAGGAAGAGGAAGAGGAAGAGGAGGCGGTATTGCCCAGATGAATAGAAATATGCAAGATCTGTAGAGGTAATTTGTTGCACTTGCTGCAATGATAACCCAAAGAGGAAATCAAGGTGGAGATGACACAGATGAAGAAGAAGTTTGTGAAGAGGAGGAAACGCAAGTGCCACCATTAGATTTTGAAGAAAGGATGCTTCGCGCATTAGAAGGGAAGAATGATGGGATAAGAGTTGATGTTTCAGAGTATGGTGGTAGTCTAAAACCAGAGGAGCTGATAGACTGGTTGACTAGCATTGGGAAATTTTTTGAGTGGAAGGCTATGTCAGAAGAAAAGAAGGTAAAATTTGCATGCACGAAATTGAAAGGTCATGTTATGTTATGGTGGGATCACCTATAGAAAGAGAGGTCAAGAAAGGGGAAAGAAAGAATTAGGACGTGGAGTAAGATGGAGAAGAAGTCAAGGATAAATTTCTCCCTATGGATTATGCACAAACCCTTTACAGGAGGTTTCAGAATCTCAGATAGAACCTACAAACAGTGCAAGAATACACAGATGAGTTCTACAAGTTGTCCATTCGTGTAGAGCATGAAGAAACTGAGGAATAAATGGTTGCAAGGTATGTAAATGGATTAAAATTTTCTATTCAAGATGAGATAAGTATGCATAGGATTAAGAGCATGGAGGATGCCTATCAATTAGCCTTAAAGGCCGAGGAAAAACAAAATCATCAAAGTTTTAGGAGATCACCTGGAATGAATAGGGGGCCTCATCTTCCTTTCGAGGATGAGCTGGTTTCAACCAAGGTAGGGGAGAATCATCTCGTGGATTGGACAAGCAAGAAGATATGAGACAAGATTTCCAAAATCAACAAAGAGGCAGAGGATTTTCTAGGGGCAGAGGATACGCTAGCGATAGAGGATGGGAGGCTCCACGAAGACCATTTGTTTGTTACAGATGTGGTGAAGAGGGGCATCGGGCTTTTGAATGCCGCATTCTTATTCACATGACAAGAGACAAGGAGATGCACCAAGAGTAAATCTTGTTGAAGCTGAACAAGTAGAAGATGAACAGGACCTAGAAATTCCACCAGATGTTGGAGAAAATTTGATGATCAAGAGGACGATGATTGCTCCAAGAAAGGATATCAAGGGGGATGCATGGCTGCGTACAAATATTTTCAGAACAAGATGCACTTCAGGAGGAAAGGTATGTAATGTTATTATTGATGGTGGTAGTTGTGAGAACATGGTTTCAAATGAGATGGTCGAGAAATTGGGTTTGCATTGTGAGAAGAATCCTAACCCTTACCGTATTGCATGGTTTAAAAAGGGTAATGAAGTTACTGTTGATAAGAGATGTTTAATAAGTTTTTCTATTGGGAAAAGTTACAAGGATGAGATTTGGTGTGATGTTATTCCTATGGATGCATGTCATATGCTACTAGGAAGACCATGGCAATTTGATAGGAAAGTTATTCATGACGAGGGAAGAATACTTATACTTTCTGGAAGGATGGCACAAAAATAGTTTTACTACCTCTCAAGGAAGAGGGGAAGGCTGAAAATATGCTTTCTGCAAAGGAATTTGTGAAGGAGGCAAAGGCAACCGGTTTTGTTATGCACTAGTCGCCAACAAGGATGAACCTGCAAGTGCACAAATACCAGTAGAAACAACAGAATTAATAAAATAATTTTTGATGTTATTCCTGATGAGCTACCAGATGGATTACCACCCAAAAGAGATATTCAACACCATATTGATTTGATTCCAGGGTCTTCACTCCCAAATCAAGCGGCTTATAGGATGAGCCCGACATTGCATGCTGAGTTGAATAGGCAAGTGGCAGAGCTCGTGAGAAAGGGTGTCGTGAGGGAGAGCATGAGTCTGTGTGCAACCCCAGCTTTATTAACACCAAAGAAGGATGGAACATGGATAATGTGCACTGATAGCAGAGAAATCAATAAAATTACAATCAAGTATAGGTTCCCAATACCTCGCCTTGATGATATGATGGATGTTCTTGTTGGATCTAGGTATTTCACCAAGATTGATCTTTGAAGTGGTTACCATCAGATTCGGATCAGAGAAGGAGATGAGTGGAAAACAACATTCAAGATAGGAAATGGATTATATGAGTGGTTGGTGATGTCATTCGGTTATCCAATGCACCTAGTACTTTTATGAGGCTGATGAACACCGTGTTGCAGGAGTATAATGGTAAGTTTGTTGTGGTTTATTTTGATGATATCTTGATCTTTAGTAAAACTAAGGAAGAACATTTGAGGCATCTAAGGGTGATATTCGAAGTGTTAAGGAAAGAGAAACTATATGCAAATATGAAGAAGTGCACATTTATGCAAGAGAGTTTGGTATTCTTGGGCTTTATTATTTCAAAGAGATTTGGGCAGATGAACTCAAAAAAGATAAAGGCAATTATTGAATGACCTACTCCACGAGTATAACAGAGGTAAGAAGCTTTCATGGTCTAGCAACATTTTACGAAAGTTTATTAAAAATTCAGTAGTATTGTAAGCACCTATAACAAATTGCACAAAAGGAAGGGATTTTTGTGGACGAAGGCATTGAGGATAGTTTTCGAGTTCTTGAAGAAGAAGGTGACAGAGGCACCTATTTTGGCACTACCATATTTGGATAAAGTGTTTGAGGTTTATTGTGATGCCTCGCATGTGGGTATTGGTGTTGTTCTAAGTCAAGGTGGAAAGCCAGTAGCTTTCTTTAGTGAGAAACTGAATGAGGTAAGAAAGAACTACTCTACTTATGATGTGGAATTTTATGCAATTGTACAAGCATTAAGGCATTGGAGGCATTACTTAGTGCCTAAGGAGTTTGTCTTATTTACAGAGACCATATAGTCCTCTGAAGTATGTGAATACACAAAAGAAGTTGAATAGTAGGCATGCAAAGTGGGTATCGTTTTGAAGGTTTATACTTTTTCTCTAAAACATAAATCAGGAAAACAGAATCAAGTTGCAGATGCATTGAGTAGGCGTGTGACTTTGTTTACCACTATGGAAAATGAGGTGGTGGGTTTTGAAGCAATAAAGGGTTTGTATTCTTCTGATATTGATTTCAAGGATATTGTTGAAAGGTTAACTTGTCCATTGTCAGACAATGCAGGAGATGTTCTGGATGAATACATTTTATAGGATGGCTATCTATTCAAGGGACGCCAACTATGTATTCCAGTTGGGTCTATGAGAGAGAACATAGTAAAAGAGTTGCATAATGGAGGATTGGCTAGGCATTTTGGTAAAGATAAGACGATAGCCTTGGTAGCAGAGAAATACTATTGGCCAAAGCTGAAAAGAGATGTGGTAAGATATGTGGAGAGGTGTCGAATTTGTCAAGTCTCGAAAGGCCATGCACAGAATACAGGGTTGTATATGCCATTGCCTATTCCTAAAGGGTCATGGACAGATCTGAGTATGGATTTTGTTTTGGGATTACCAAAAACACAACGAGGTAATGACTCAATTTTTGTGGTTGTTGATAGATTTTCTAAGATGGTTCATTTTATTGCCTGCAAGAAAACAAGTGATGCGATAGGCATAGCAGATTTGTTTTTTAGAGAAGTTGTTTGTTTGCATGGTGTTCCAAAACCATTACTTCAAATAGGGACTCAAGGTTCTTAAGTCACTTCTAGCGGACTTTACGGAAGAAATTGGGAACTCAATTGCGGTGCAGTTCAAAGAAGGCCTATCATCCTCGATCGATGGGCAAACAGAAGTGGTAAATCGGAGTTTGGGAAACCTGTTAAGGTGCATCATTGGGGAAAAGCCAAAACAATGGGACTTAGCATTACCACAAGCTGAGTTTGCATATAATAGTTCCATAAATAGATCCACAGGAAAGTCTCCATTTTTAATTATGTATGGGAGTAATCTAAATGCCCGGTGTTAGATTTGGTATAGCTACCAGTTGATGGCAGAGTCAGTGATGATGCAGAAGCATTTGTCGAACATATACAACAATTACAGGAAGAAGTGTGGAAGAAGCTACAGAATAGTAATGATAAGTATAAGGAAATAGCAGATGTGCATAGAAGGAGAAAGGTATTTACAGTTGGTGAGTTAGTTATGATATATATGAGGAAGGAAAGGTTTCCAAGAGGAACCTATAACAAGTGAAGTACAAGAAGATTGGTCCCTACAAAATCATGAAAAAATAAACGATAATGCTTATGAGGTAAAATTGCCAGGGAATTTTGATATTTCTCCAGTGTTTAATGTTTCATTTGTATTATTTTCATGGGGATGGTGTAGAAGGGGATGTTCTTGATGAAGTAGTAGATTGGAGGCAACAAGTTTCGTTGTAGAAGAAAGAAGAAGTGGATCGATTCTAGATAAGAAAACAATGGACACGCGACATGGGAAATACAACAAATATTTGGTACATTGGAAAGGACTGAACAAGAGGACAATACTGGTCACAGAGTGGGAGATTAAAAAGTTGGATGCGAGATAAATGGAAGTAGTTTGAAGAAGAAAACTTGTAGGAGCCGCTGCGTTTTCAAGCGGGGAATGATGCACCAGAATTAGCAAGAACTTGACAAGGTCATAACTTGAGCTCCAGGTGTCCGTTTGAGTCCCTTTTTTTTTTGAAACCACATGTTTTGATGAGACGAACGCAATGAAATCCACCCTACTAGTTGGGGTAAGTTTTTGACATGTTTTCGGGCCCTAAATCCGCCATCTTGAGGCCGAAAATTAGGATTTAAGTTATAGTTCGTTTTTTCCTATTTTTGGGCATTAGTTAATTTTAGTCTAATAATTGCATTATGAGTTAGAAAGTTGGCAATTCCTCTAATTTAGGGATGTAGAAGATGCGTGGCAATTTTTGTGCCCGTATGAATAAGCATGCGAACTTATTAAGAATAGCGGTTCTAGTAAACTGCTAAAAATAGTATTTCCGCCACCTAGAGTAGAGTTAGTTAGAGTTTACTTGGCAACTCGAGTTGGGAGTTTTTTTCCTATTTAGGAAACATTGTAATTCATTATTCAATAACGAAGAAGGATATCTATTTTCTTTGGAGTTCATATTATTTGCGAAAGAAATCATGCTTGGTTAGAATTTGGCTACATTAGTGGGGCATAATTTACTCATCTATTCAGTGGGCTAAGACATCCGAAATCCACATTTGGAAGGCTATTCATTGATGAGAGTGTAATCAAAAGACAATGTCTCTATTTTACTTTTTGAATATATATTGTAAATTTTTGACATCATATTTTCAAAGATCTCGAGTTTATAATTTTGATGTAAACATTGTAATAATTGTTGAGGTGTTTCCTAGTTCATTTGTTTTTAAATGGTTTTGCATTGAAATTAATTTTAGATCCCCTCAAAATAATATTAAAATGAAAAACAATTTTCTTCTCATTTTCTCAAAGGTGGTGTATGTTTTCTCTATAAAAATAGGAATTGAGAGAAAATATAATCATTAAAGCATATACACGACATTTTATTTATTTAGGAAATATTAAAACTTTTAAACTCCTATATATTTTATATTATAATCAATAACTCTATATTAGAATATAATTATAGATATTTAAATGTTAATAATAAAAATAAAGCAATGAGAGAAATAGGAGAAGCTTGTGGAAATATTCAAGATAAAAAACCAAGGCTTGATATAAGAGGTTTGTATAAGATTCAACTCTTTTGAAGAGGGATCCACCAACATCGCTCATATCAACATACAACATTTCATGCTAGAGTTATAGAGGAGAATCAATCATCAAAAGGATAATCCACTGAAACATTTCCCAAGATAAAACATAAGACTTCTTATGAGAACCAACCATTAAATGAAATTTATCTTACTTCAATTAAGTCTCCTAATAAAACCTCATTCAAAGAGGCTACTTTGAAATCAAAGCACATAACATTTCTATAAGAAAATTGATTAGCACAAAGAGATCCCTATTGTGGGATCCCAAAATTTGAGTGATTTAGGAAATGCTTCCTAAGATGTAATTGTTTTTAACCAGGCATATTCACCAATTCCAATTCATCAAGGAAATGAAGAGATATCCCATGTTTCTACTTTTCTTAACCCCAGACAAAATTAATTTTTAGTTTTGAATGGGTTTCACCCAAGTCTTTATGCCTTGAGGGAGTGGATATGCTTTAAAATTGGTCTCCTATCATTTTAAATGATGTAGAATTTCAGCTTCATGGCCAAAGATTTTTCATTTTACTTTTTAATATAATATATTTTTAGAATGTCATCTACATCAAGGGGTTTTGGTTTTGCAAGGGGTTATAAAGCCTTAGTATTCAAATTCGACTCTAAGGTTGAAATCCTTTCTTCCATTATTATACGAGTAAGGTTTCCAACTTTACCTTTTCATTTTTAGATGCTTCAAATCTATGTGAAATCTTAAACGCTATTACTAGATTCATTTCCATCAATAAATTGATCAAATGTAAATACAAGACTATGCATGTACATGTATGCGTGGAGGCAGATTTAAGAAATGGAGTACTCCTTGCTTATTTTGCATTTCTTTAGGGTCTAATAAAAACCCAAAAATTAAATTATGAAAACATCTATTTTATATGTAGGAATTGTTTTGAAGATGGTCATCTTACTAATATATGCCCACACATTTTGAATCAAGCCTAAGATAAGTCTAAAAATATTATCTCTATAATAATTTAAAAATGGTGCAACATAAAAAAATGCCTCTTAGTGGTGTTAGGAAATTAATATTTTAGTGATCCACATCTGTATGTGTGTGAATAATAATTACATTGGTAATTATTATTATAGTGAATATTAGTAAGTTAGTTAGTAGTATATATTGTTGAAATAACAATATATTATGAATGGTTAGTTCTTATACCCGCAGATTATTATCGGTTAATTGTTCTACTCACTTCCTATTTCCTAGGAAGTTGTTTGCCTACCTTTATAGCTATATAATAGCCAATCTATTGTTTATTGTTTATCATGATGTGAATAATATTCGGTTTTTATGTTGTGTAAACTTGTGCATTTTCATGATTGGGTATCAGAGCAATACTCTTTCATAAGCATAATGGAATTGTAAGAGTCAATGATCAACTCCATTATTGATGAGTTGGTCAGATAAATGAAGGAGTTTGTAGCAAATATATTATCTACGGATTATTATTACTTTGGTTACATATGCATAGGATCAGACTTACACCTATTTTATAATGATATTCGGTTTAGATCTCATTATAGTGTATGGTTCGGTTTTTGAATGAAGAGTTTGCATAGCTAATCATAGTTTCTGAGTATTTTGAAGCAAATTTTTTATCATACAAAAATCTAAATCCCTGTTTGGAATAGCTACCATTGTCAAAATCGTAGGTTTTATAATATAGTGAATTGATCCTTGAATGCAAGAGTTCCCAGGTCATGCCAGCTTTAAAGTGTGATCCGAAGTTTGTGGGGATTCTCCTCACCTCCGACGTAGACCAGTGTTTAATACGCATATCTGCATCATTTGGATTCAGATATCTACGTCCCGGTCCGTCATTTATTCCAAACAACTGCACAGATCTGTCCACCTTGGCATCAGAAATAAAGTTTCGTGCACATTCTTCTACCTTTGCAAGGATATACATGGGTGTTTAATCAACTTGCATTCTGTGTTCTTCGTGATCTACTCTGCCCATATTTTGCATTCAGATCAAAGTAGTCTCCCTCGAAGTAATTGGTATTCATGTTTTGGCTACCTTGGCACAGTCCATCTTTCTGATTGGTCAGCCAACGTTTCATCAAATGCCATGTGGCTTCAATGCAAAGTGGAGATATACTTAGTCGTGCAAAGACATGTTGATTCAGCTACAGACCTGGGGAACTGTTGTGAGACTTACCGTCGCGTGGCAGTATTGAAACACTTCAATTGCAAAGCTCGAGCCTTGCCTCGATCTGACCAATCAAATGTTGCCTACCATCCATTTGAAGTTTGTGCCTCTGTCATATGATTTCGTATGAATATCCAAGTGCCCATACGTTCTCCATTTTCAAGTTTTTTGGCACGAGTACATATCTGGTGGTGGAAAACCATTCAAACAGGTTAGTGTATTATTAAATTGCAGTTTGTAGATCTAAAAATTCATATATCCCCTGGCGTGTCAACTTTGTTCTCCTAAAAACAATTCTCAGAACCGTGAGTTTTGACCTGTATTTGTGTTGCATTTCTCATTCCACACATCTTCCAAGTGTCTCTACACTCTACCATTCATGCTAAAAGATATGCCGTGATCATTGGTTCTCTCTTTAAAACTATCAATATATTTTATTGCCCTAGCAGCTTACTAGCAATATTTCTTTGCCGTGCATGTCTTGTCAATGTTATCGAAGTAGAAGTTGAAGTTTTATTGTCAGTGTCCATAAAAATGTCAATATTGTCATTTTATATGTCCATAGTTTTAGTGCAAGAGTCTAAGGTTATAAAGTCAAAGTAAGTCTTATTCATGTTGTTGTGTCATAGTGTCATTAAGTAGATTATTTCATTATTATTTTTTATGTGTTAGTTGTTATTTCACAAAAATTAATGTTGTAAAAGTCATGTTAATGTCAATTTTGAGTCATCATAGAAAGTTACAGTTCATGTCATCATAGTGTTATGTTGTGTCAAAATTAAGTCATTGTAAAAGTTGTAAAAATTTAAAAAAAAATTGCCTCACTTTTAGTCGACGCACTATCGGTGGAATCCGACGTCCGAGTCACAATTGGGGAGGGGCATTTCAAATTGAACTCCATGATCAAACCCAGCTGAGCTAGCAGCATGACACTAGAGAATGGAGGCACAAGAGAATGGAGGACAAGCAGCGTCCTCTCATTAGTCACCAACGACAGGGCCGCACAGATGATTTGGTGGCATTTGTTTTCAGTTGTGTGTTTGCTTCAGTTTGTAGTGTTCCATAAGTGGAAATTTCACATTGAGGGGGAACATGATCCAATGTTCCATTTCCATTATGTCAACCTATGTACGAGCAAATGAATTCACCAAATTTCCTTTGTGATTCCCTCATGCAATGAAATGTGATTAGGGGTGAGGATAGTACTTGGCATATCATGATGTGGTTATATGTAAACCACTTGAAAACCTTCATTTGTGGTTTGTGGTAAACCAATAGCAAAACCACCATTCTTGGTTGTTGGTAATCCATTCGCAAAACCATCACCTTGTGGTTTGTGGTAAACCAATTGCAAAACCACCATTCTCGGTTTTGGTCAACCGTTTGCAAAACCATCCTTAAGGTTTGTGATTATCCTGTGAAAATCACCAGATCATGAGCAGGTGCAAGTATAAGGCAGGTTTTCCCCATGTTCGCACTAAGGGGGGGAATGTTAGGAAATTAATATTTTAGTGCTCCACATTTGTATGTGTGTGAATAATAATTACATTGGTAATTATTATTATAGTGAATATTAGTAAGTTAGTTAGTCATATATATTGTTGAAATAACAATATATTATGAATGGTTAGTTGTTATACCCGTAGCTATTACCGGTTAATTGTTCTACTCACTTCCTATTTCCTAGGAAGTTGTTTGCCTACCTTTATGGCTATATAATAGCCAATCTATTGTACATTGTTTATCATGATGTGAATAATATATTCGGTTTTTCTCAGCAAACTTGTGCATTTTCATGAAGTGGAAGGTTTCTTCTACGTAACATGATTGAGTTGTACATAGCAAAAGAAGAGACCGATACTCCTAGAATGTCGAGCATGAATTATCTTAACAAAAATTGCTTGGTAAGATGTCAACTGGATATCAAAAGCTTGATATCACAAAGTTCCAAAAATGAAACTTTCTAAAATAGAAATTGGAGATCTTTTAAAAATACAATGGTAGTTTTTTCAAGGTTTTGCAAGCTCGTTAATAGATAATTCAAGATCCATGTGCATCTTTTGAATCCCTCAAAACTAAAGTATTAATGATCTTGAGAGGGGATAATTGGATAGTAATTGAATTTCAATCATATAGAGAAAATATTTTAGGGATATTGATTTACCGCTTATGGGCCTAATCATCATGTGAGGAAAAAAGTGAAGTGGAGGAAAATTTTAATGGAATTGCAAAAAAATAGTTGTGGTAGTAGATTTTAATGTTATTCTTGGCTCTACTGAGATAAAAGAGGGGAAAGTAGACAACAAACTATGTCTAAAAAGTGTAATGTCCCACTTCAATGCGCCCGGTTGGAGTTCCCACAATTACAGACTTTGAATACAACCGCTTTAAGGGGGTGGGATGTTAAGACCCTTCGTCTTACCTTTCTCCTTGCATTAGTAATGTAATAGATGCGACAAACGCATATGCTTTGTAAGTCGTCTCGTAAGCTATTAAGTATTATCCCACATGCATGGGTAGTAGTAATTTCTAGAATAGAACTAGTATATTAAGGAGTGCTTAGGCCATGAAATGTATCCACAAATATTATTATATTGAGCTTGCTCAAAGGAGGTTCCCCTTGAAGTGGCCTGCGATATAAAAGTTATTGAAGTTATTTTCCAAAGTTTATTTCATTGTTCTTTTATTTTCTGTAGTTTGTAAATTTGTGTTGAAGGATCCTCATGAAAACGCCGCATACAGACGAACAAGGAAAAGAAAACAAAAGTGTCAATGCGTAGAGCTTGAAAAAATATACACTTTCAAAAAGTGTCACCCGAAAAGGAGTTGCCAAAGATAATGTTATGTCTCTTTCAAGTTCCTTTTACTTCCACAAAAAGAATGTTGGGTTGCCTTTGAAAAGCTTTATCATTTAGGAGCTAAGCCCCCTTGGGTTGGTCGTGACCGGGGCTAAGGCTAGAAAAAATGGGGTGCCTTTCTCCCAAATTCCAAACTTGTGCGCATAGAATGTCACCTTTGGTGGGGAGCTACATGCTCACTTATCATGATTTTCCCTCATCAAATGCCACTTATCAAAAGGAAAGTGAAAGGCACTTAGGGTTACGCGCCTCGTAGATTTTCATGCCACAACTATGAGCAACACCATCGCCTCAAACTGCTTTTCAAACAATATTGCCCCCTCCATGAACAAATCCTTTCAATTTGGAAACCAATTTGCCAACACAAATTCATATTTTTATCGCCGCAGTACGGTACCAAGATCAAACACCCATAAAAGATCTCAAAAACCTAGAAACATGGTTTTCCACAAACTTTTTCGTGGTACGTAATACCACCAAATAGCCTAGAGATGATTATAAAAAAATGAAAATGATCGATCTCGGCCTGTTTCAAACCATACTCGATTTTATTGTTGATCCTAAGGTTTTAGCACAATACATATTCAATGACGCGTACATTTCTCCGTAAATGCACATAATGAAGTTTGTCCCGCAAAACCACATATTTCATTTGTTCTTTTCTAATTCTTCATATCATCCAAAGATGCAAGAGTAGAGCATAATCAAAAATCAAAGGATTTATAATGACAATCTTGAAAAAATCATGATTCAAACAAAAAAATACAAGAAAACAATGGTGTTCGATTATTAGAACGAATCATGTTATACCATATCAAAATGTAGATCAAGATCGAGTACTAATAAAATACGAACGCACAAAGAAAGTAAAGATGTGAGATAGAAAACTGAACATGAGCCAAAAGGTAGCTTGTATATTGAATGCATAAGAAAATAGCCTAACTAGAGGTGTATAAATAGGAAGTGGGGAAGTGTAACCACCACCTAAAAAGGTGGAAAAGTATAACTCCCATTTATCTCGCTAACACCTAAGTAAGTTAAATATATGTGCAAGAAAAGACATGCAATGGAATAAAAAACCTATACTAACACAAACAAGTTGGTGAAAATGCATTTGAGCTTAATCTTCCACCCTATCTTAGGTTGCATCTAGTTTTCAATCTTGAGTTGCTCTGCCCATACAAGCCACCACTCTTAGATACACCATACATTGGTAAACAATTGCATAGTACAACGTTGAACCCAAACTGTACCACACTAGTGAACTCTGGTAAAATCATTGCTAGAGGGGTCAAGGACATGAAGCATTATCATATCATACTTTACCAAGTAGTGAAGGTAAGGTAGATGACATACCACGGGAAGCGGTTTGCCAAGAGTTAGATTGAGAAGCCATTTCCACACTTGGTGCAAATTTTAGGACTGATGGGGCTTATTGCTTCTTAAGGAGGAACAAATGATCCAAACCATGATTTTTGAAAAGTTAATTTTGGAAAGTTCAAAAAAATAGTTTTAGCATGATTTTTTGCAGACTTTAGTATTCTCGCATTTTTAGACTATTCAAAGCATTTTTAGTCTTCGAACAATACAATGATAGTCAAAATGCTATTGTCGCAGCTGGGTTTTTTTAGTTTGTTCCATCTTTCCAATGGATACTACAGGTTCACAAACCAAATCAACAAACTAGGAGATATGACCCTAACAAGGAGCACTAAAAATACAATAATAAAATAATAGATTTTGGATTTTTCCACAATTGTCTTTTCAAATCCACCCCTAAAGTGGATGCAAGTGGTGTCTGTGTAGGATAACCTTTTGGTTCCCATCCATAACCCTTTATATTTTATTTTTGGTAGTTTTTCATAATCTCCAATGTATAGCTAGAAAGCAACTTGTTTAAAATAAAGAGATATCTCTAAGAATACATCCTTCATATGGAGTTTGCCAATTTGTGTACATTTAATATTGTAATAAGTATTACATTTCAAATCATGATAAAATTAGTTTATTTCTATAACTCTTTAATTGTGAATTGATTGTTATTACACATTAAGCACCATCATTATGTGTTATCCACGAGGTTTCAGCTCAATCTAAATCATCCAAGCACTTACTTAAACTCAAATATCAACATTATTAACACGAATGGAAAACTCACTACTTTAAAAGTTAAGATATGAGAATCAAAAGTTTTATTATTTACATGAAACATCATACTTTGACCCAAAAACAACCTTTCATTTAACAACCCTCTATAAAAGTGACAATGTCACTCAATTAGAAGTTGAGGAATGAGGATCACTAGCTTTATTATTTACATGAAAAATCATACTCATACCCAAAACTCAATTTCAATTAGAAGTTGTGGTATGAGGATCAATAACTTTATTATTTACACGAAAAATCATACTCATACCCAAAAAGAAACCTTAACTATAACAAAACTTTTATAAAAATATCTTTGCTCATACCCATTCAAAAATGTTTGGAATTTGTTGAATGTCTAAGAAATAGAATTATTTTCAAGATAATTTTGGCATGTGTAAAAAGACACCAGGTGAATGACATATTTTGATTTAGTTAAATATAGAGTTCTATATGCTTATTTGGGGTTATTTATATAATATAAATTAATTTTTATAAATGTTGTAACTTTGCAGGATTAATGGATTTCTCCAACTATTTAAGGAGAGAGTTACCCTATAACGTGACCTCATGATGCAGGAGCATCTAAGCCTTGAAGACAATCTTGCATCCTCAAAAAAAAAAAAAGTTGATAAAGTGTGGTGCATTAAGTTTTTGATCAGAAAATATAGGTGTTGGTTGTTGTATGAGAAAGTCGAGAACATTTTAGGAGTTTGTTCTCATATTAATAGAAGTTAGTCTTCCTTTGATAGAATATCATAAATAAATAACAATAGAGTAGAAGTTGAAGGGGGTTGTAGAAGTACAGGTGAGACTGTTGAGGGGGTGCAGGTTTTATGAAGAGAAATGAAGCTTTGTTTGAGCACATTATGGAGAGAAGAAGCTTTGTTTGAGCACATTAGGAAAACAAACAAATAAAGTTTAATTGAACGATCGCATAAATCAGCAAGATCTGACTTCTAATACCAAAGATGGCCTCTGAATTCCTGCCCAAAATGTGTCCAACCTACAATCGCAGCCACCTACCCAAGACAAAATAAGGACAAGTATACCAATCAAAACTACTTTGGTACTCCAAAATGAGTATAAGCTCAATTTTCAAGTAAAATCTGAGGATTCGTATTTGAAAACAATAGTCTTGCCCTGGTGCAATGGGCATGCTAATGTGTTGTAATTCATGGCTAAGGAAAAAGAGAAGAACCACAGTTGTCTTTCAGAAAAATATGATAAATAAGAAATACAGTTCATATTACATCATTAATTAGAATGAAGCTAGGAGATAGCTGACATTTCTCCCATGGAGATGCACTAAATGCTCATAACAGGACTGTTTAAGCATCTTGCATCCAACCTGGCCCAGCAGGAAGCTAGACGAAAATAGTATAAAGCACAATGGAAAACACTCACATTCATAAATATTTCAAGAGATGGAATTTCTCCACAAATTTCTCTTCATTAAATGCTATCTTCAGCTCTCACGGGCTTCTTCATTGCGTCTACAATCAGCTAAATCTTAACCTCTTAAATAGAGGACTTCATATGTTTGCTTCTCAAATGTTTTGCTTCTCAAAATCTAACTTTCCCAAGAAAGCTGCTTTTACCGATTTGTAGAGAAATACACATTTCTTGCTTTGTAAGAAAAATCTTCTTTCAGCTGCTTTTATTATTCTCTAAGAAGAAGGCAAAGCTTGTCACTAGGGATGGTTCTGCATCATTCTCATTCAATTGGCAGAAACTTATAAACAGCATGGTTCAAAGAAGTGTTATAAGGTGCAGTAACGTTTTGGAGAGAGAGAGGATGCAGAGGGAAATCTCCAATTTTGTGGTGTGTGTGTGTGTGGACACTTTCACTTTAAAACAGAACCCCTTCTTTGCCTCCCCCTCCTCTTAGAGCATGGTCGCATGAACCCGCTCTAGCTCCTATTATCCTGTTGCAGATGGTCCCATGTTGATTTTTTCAACCAGCTACAAGAAAAACCGAATCTTGACCTGGAAATCAGGAGCTCCACATTTTTAGCCCGTTAAACTTCAGAGGTGGCTGGAGAGGGCTGATGGCTGACAGTTTCCCCACAGGCTGACAGTTTCCCGCTACAGTATAGGCTGTTTTTTTTTCATTTCCTTGATGTGGCACCAAAAGAGGTGCATTTTCGGTATAGGCCACTAATTTTTGGTCATTTTGGAGGGAAAATTGCAATGGGTTCCTAAAATATCTCAGCAGAAATTGTAGAAATTTTCTCAGCAGCATCTGCTGAGATATTTATGGAGCCCCCACTCCATGGGACCATGCCATAGAATTTTTAGTGTATGTTGAAAGCATTGTGCTTTCTCAATTTTGCAATCCGACTTGGTAGGAGTTAGGACTCAACTTTTTCTTCTTTGTAACCTAGCTTTAGCCTCCAATCTTCCGAATGAATCCTGATTGATTTCCCACGTTTTCTGCTTTCCTCCTGCCTCTTCCTCTCTAATTTGATTCAGATCCTCTCTCAGCCATTCCTACAGCTCTGCTTAGGAATCAACAGTTCACTCGTCTTTAACTGTTCTGTTCAAGGCTTAGTCTGCCTCTCTCCTCAGAATGCAGGAACTTAACCTGCTCTGATACCAAAAGACACACCAGGGAGCAAGCAGGTGCAGTGCATACAGGAAAATAATCTCTAGAAAAACCAACGCTAAATCCACATACACACAATTTATCCAGAGACAAAAAGTTCAGAACATATCTTCAAAAGCTTCTTCATTAAGGAAAATTTGTAGTTCTGCCCCCACAGGCTTTGTGGCTCTGTCTATAATCAACCAAATCTAATAGAGGCATCTTTATGCTTTGCATGCTTCTCAGAAAATTACCCTTCCTAAGAAATTTAATTTTCCAAATATAAAACTGTTTTCCTACTAATAGCTTGCACGTATTTGTTGAAAAAAGTGTTTATAAAGCTCCATTTTTCTTGCTTTGTATGAAAAAACTACTTTAAGCTGCTTTTATTATTCTCCAAGAGAAAGACGAAGCTTTCACTCGGATGCTCCTGCATCACTACCGGTATAGAATGAAGGATAATATAGAGGGCAATATTTACAAATGACTGAATCAGTATAAAAGCTCCACATACATTTACTCATTGTAGACGAAACAGAAATCAGAACAGTAATTATCCATTCCAAGAAATGAATTCTTGGCAATGTCAACTAATCTAAGCAGTGATCAATTTAGACGGATTCCTTGATTGCAGCCATGAAATTGCTGCATCCCTAGTTGCTAAAAACCAACCAACTCTTTTGGTACTCTTCTCAAAAGGAGACTCCAGTTCCCTTAAATGAGTTCCAAAGAGAGCTACTAAACCCTGATCAGAAGAGTGCTTGTGATTCCCATGACCAGTATGAATCCCAAGCAACGGAGGCAGCTCTTTCCCATCTTCAAGAGCTTTTGATAGACCGCTCACCCAATCATCAAAGGCAGTAAGTGCGGCTTTGAAAGAGAGGCTGCGTAAATTTAAAGACCATTCTGTACTGGACTTGGTTTGAACATCTGCGTAGACTCCCAATAGTTTTCCCACAGAGAGCAAATTGTGAGCTGTGTCTGGTGAATTAAACTTGTGACATAAATCAATTAAATAATTGCAAAAGGGCCTCCTGACTTCATCGGATGCCTGATACAATACAGTATCAAGTTCTTCTTCAAGAACTGTTAAGTCAACATCCTCTTGTTGCAGCAGCATCTTGACAAGCGAACCCAATTCAGGATTGATTTTCTCAATGCATTCATGAACCTTACTGAAGTCTTTCTTCCCACAGAGCGTGAGTACAGAAAGCAGAGACCCACAAAACCTGTCGTCTGGAGAGATCCCTTCATCAAGAAGGAGATTAAATGTCCTCACAACATCATCAAATCTCTTTGCTCTACCATAGCATCGTATGAGACAAGTGCAAGCCATCACATTAGGCCTGAATCCAGCTTTAATCATCTCATTGAACATCATATTAGCTTCTTCGGTCTGACCTCCACTTGCATAGAGATCTATCATTGTTGTATAACTCCGACCAGTAGGCCTACAAGTGGCTGACTGCCGCATCTCTTCAAAAAGAATAACAGCCTCCTCCACACAGCCTATTTCAGCACACAGACCCAAAAGGGTATTGTAAAGAATGGCGTCCTTCTTCCACCCCTGTTCTTTCATTTTGTACCACAGCTTCATAGCATCGTCTGTCCGCTTGGATTTAACATAAATCCTAAAAAGGCAAGTAAGACTTATCTGATCAGGACTCAGTCCCGCATCAGTCATCTCTTTGAAGAGCTTTCTAGCCTCCAATGGTTTCTCTAAATTTGCAAGCGTGTCCAACATAGTATTATATACAACTAAATTGGGCTTAACTCCCATTGTTTTCATTTCCTGGAATGTATACAATGCACCATCAAAATCCCCGCAATGTTATACATTTTTAACAGTGTAGCAAATGCTTTAATATCAGGAACCCACCCATGCGCCCTTGCCCGCTCATACAAAGCTAATGCATCCTCTACTTTACCAGCCCTGCTGTAAGCATCTACCATCGTAGTATAAGTAACCCCATTAGGCACACACCCAGTCTCATTCATTCTCTCAAACCATTCTACAGCCTTCTTGGGAAGACTGCACTGCCTGGCACAACTTATAACAGTGGAGTAACTTATGTTGTCAGGCTCTATCCCTTGATCAAGCATGTCCTGGATCAACTCCTCTACTCTATCCCACTGCCTTCCTTTTCTCATAACCTTCATGGCCACATTATATAACACAATATCCATCTGAAATTCCTCGTTTTTTTGAGCCACTGGAAGAAATAATAGCCCTTCTTCCAGTACTGAATATTATTCATGACATACTTAACGTCTGTGGGATTTGGGGTTTCTTGCAAGGAATCTAGGGCCTCAAAAATAGCCTTCTGGGTTGGCTCCGAAGAATCTAATTTCTTTTTCAAGCGCCTAAGCATTTCCGTTTGAGGATGACTGCGACTGTGGGGTTCCACAGGTTGAGTTGTGACGGCTCCGGGCTTTCTTCGTCTGAACCAGACTGCTTTTGATTTGGACTTTGAAAACCCCTGGTTGAGGACATGGGCATCATTGGCAGAAGGTTTTGTGCCCAGAAATTTCTTAGCAGATCGTTTCGGCCGGTATGTCGTAGATGGGTTTTTGGGTATTGTTTTAATCTCCTCGCTGGAGCTTAGTTGGGAAATGATTGAAGAAGACTTCAGTCTCCATGGATATTTTATGTGAGAAACATTGGAGTTTAGATTCAGTTGGAGAAACGAAGAATTAGGGAGGTGGGCATGATTAGAACGAGTACCTGCATTGGCAGTTGAAGAGAGTGTTGAGGCCAGAGACATTGTTGTTGCTGCTGACATTGCTCCTCCTCCTTCCGTGGTCTTCAAGCGGCCGAGTTTCCTATTGTCCCAATTTGTTATTTCCCAATTACAAACACAAGAACTATCTATGGCATTGAATTATATTATCCAAGGTTTGGTTTCATTTTTTTTTGCAATAAAGAAATGTTTCCAAGATATTTTGTGTCTTGTAAGCTCCGCTTTTGAATCGTCCAACCCCCTTGGAAAAATGTATTTCAACATTTTTACATTTTATGCTGTTGTTCGGTATTTTTGACCTTTACACAATTTTTTTTTTTGGAGGAGTATTACATTATGTCTACATTCATGTTTTTGGAAGAAACATACAACGAATTACATAGTCCACCAAGGATCAATTTTTATTAAGTGTTGATTTTTGTCCACCCAAATATTTTTATCCCTTTTGTTATACCAAACAGAGAGAGGGTTATATGTTCCTAATAATCATATAATTTTTCTTTTATTTTAAAGATTGGATAAAGTAGTTGAGAAAAATGACTTATTTTTTGACATTATAAAATATGTTTTAATTTATTTTTTTGGTTGGATCACAATTTCCTAATTATATAAGTTATTTTTAATTATGAAAATTTGACATTTTAAACAAGTCGAATATAAATAGAGTACTTGTAAAAAAATGTTGTTAGAGTATAGTTTTAACTCCAAAACCTCTTCAATATTAAACAAAACTAATAATTACAATATTGTGCAAATTTTCACATTTAAGGCATTTAAAAACCTAGCAAATGTGTATTTTCGGTTGCATGTGTAATTAAGGCTTGGCATTTGATTAAAACAAAGATTATATTCAATCGGTATGTGTTACGCCCTTAACCTATTGCTTGTATTAGGATATGAGTAGCCGACTTGGGCTTACCATATCATTTTATTATATCATTTATACTTTCTCATGCTTAGTAGGCCGGCCTTGGTGATGGCCATAAAATATGAATAGTATATATAGGGGATCAGTAGGTAGTAATTCATCATCATTGGAGCATTTGAGTATTATTGTATGGTTTGGAGGTTGCCCCTCAAAGTGGCGAAGCTATTCTAATTGCATATTGAGATCATTATTCGGAATATTGTGTTATTTGGTGTTATATTTCTGCTCATGATCTAAATTATACAAGTAATTTCATTACAAGTGGTATCAGAGTTGTGATCTAGGCCAAAATTAGGGCAAAAACCCTAATTTTTTGTTTCCGCCATATATTACGAACCAAAGCGAATTGGTGGGAGATATTTTTACCAGAGTTGTGAAACATTTCAAGTAAGGTTTCTGAAAATTTCAGACTTTTTTATTTATTTTGCAAAAGTTATTACAAATTTAGGGTTTTTCATAAAATCACTCCCTAGGGTGCAAATTGTGGAATTTTTTCAAATTCGTTAAATTTTCGGAAAGAAAAACAAAATTTATTTGGGGTTTTTCTTTATTTTTTTATATTTAGCGGATTCTTATCGAAATCCAAAACCCTAAAATTTGACCGTGATCCCTACATCCTACTATTTTGGGGCATCATGGCGGGGCCTTCCACAAGAGGAAAAAAGAATCCCATCACTCCAGGTAAAACACCAGAAAAGGATGAGATAGTAGTTGAGGAGTTAGAGACAAGAAGATATAACTACAAATTCCTCAGGGTTAGGGTTTACTTCGACAGACCATAAAGTAAGCCAACTTGAGTTTAACCTGAGAGACCTCGAATCTAGGGTGGCCAAAAAAGAAGATGTGGATAGGATTGGACATAGATTGGAGGATTTCATGCAAAAATTCAGTACGCATATGATGGGTAATCATACTTATGTCAATCAAGGTGGATCTCAACATAATAGACACATGAGCCAGAGTGGATCTTCGAGTGTGCACAATCCAAATACGAGCACTCAGCCCGTACTATGTTTCCAAAAGTGGAGATGCACAAGTTTGATGGAAAGGATCCACTCAATTGGATCAACCAAATGGAGAATTTCTTTGAACTATATTAGATTCCATCAGGACAAAAGGTGACCATGGCATCTTTGTATCTCGAACCTGACCAATTCATATGGTATCGATGGTTATGTGCTTAAAGGCGTAAGAGTGGTCTTAATGTTACATGGACATTCTTCATCAAGAGTTGCAATTACACTACAATTCTAGTGTGTCAGATAATTACTTTAGCTAATTAACAAAGTTGAGGCAGACATGATCTGTTAAGGATTACATTCATCACTTCCAAAACCTTTCTCTGCGGGTGGAAAATATTATCAAGAGAATCAATGACCTATTTCTTGGGGTCTTAAGGATCACATTGAGCATGAGGTGCGTATGTTTAATCCTCATAAGGTTTCTAATTCAATGATTATGGCAAGAAGGGCAGAGGAGAAAAATTTTTCAAGTAGGAGACAACATTTCACTTTTACTAGAGAGATCGCAACACCTTAGCCCTAAAGACTCCCTCGGCCATTAGATTGACACCTCAACAAATTGAAGAAAAAAGAGAAAAAGAGTTATGTTTTAACTATGATAAGAAATTTGGACCCAGCACATAAATGTACTAAAAAGAAGTTGTTTTACATTGATGGGCCTAGTGAAGATGAAGAGAATAATGAAGATGCAGAGTCAAAGGTCTTGGTTGAGCCAGAGGAGGAGTCAGGAGATCCTCAGCCAACGATCTCATGCCATGCAATTTCAGGTATTAGCACCCCCCAAACCCTAAAGGTGGTTGGATTCCTAAAAATAGAGGGTCACAGTGTTGATTGATTCAGGAAGTACTCACAACTTTATCAATCATAAGTTAGCAAAGGCGCTAAACTCTGTTTCATTTATCCAGCTCCTGAATGTCAAGTAATGATTGCTGATGGAGGTATTGTTACTTGTTCTAGAAAATGCCATAGCATTAAGCTTTCCATGGGAGATTACATACTAAATAGTCCCATGTATGCCATTTCTATGGGAGGAGCAGACATTGTGTTAGGGGTTCAATGGCTTACCACTTTGGGAACCATTGAGATGAACTTCCAAGACTTGTTCATGCGATTTCACTCTGAAGGAAGGACTTTTGAGCTAAGAGGCTTAAGAGCAAAGTCTCCACAAATAGTAAGTTCTCATCAGATGCACAAAATGCTAAAAAGGGTGCAAAGGGATTTGTGGCATAACTCTTTTCATTGGAGGCTCATCATTCTAAGGACATTATACCATCAGATATGCAAGCAGTGTCGATGCACACTCTTTGTATTTGAAAATATACCAAAGGGCTTACCTCCAAAGAGAGATCATGATCATGTTATTCAGCTTATTACCAGAATTCAAGTGCCTAACATCGACCTTATAGGTACCCATATGTGCAAAAGAGTGAAATCGAGAAGATTCTACAAGAGATGTTGGAAGCAGGAATCATCCGCCATAGTCGAGTGCTTATTCTTCTCCGGTAGTGATGATGTACGGAAGAAATATGGCATGTGGCACATGTGTCCCGATTATAGGGAACTTAATAACTACACGATCAAAGATAAGTTTCCTATTCCTGCTATTGATGATTTGTTTAATGAGTTGCATGGTGATGTTTATTTTACAAAGCTTGATCTTCATTCGGGATACCACCAAATCAGAATCAAGGATGAGGATGTTCATAAAACCGCCTTTCAAACACATGAAGTCCATTATGAATTCCCGTAATGCCTTTTGGACTCACAAATGCACCTTCTACATTTCAAAGTTTGATTAATTCTATTTTTAGTCATTCCCGCAAAAACATGGGAGGAACATTTGCATCATGTAAATAATGTTTTGGAAACCCTTGAGCAACATCAACTTTATACAAAGCCCTCTAAGTGTTCTTTTGGACTCTAGGAGGTTGAATATATTGGGTCACATTGTCTCTCATGAAGGGGTTAAAGTGGATCCTAATAAGATCAAAGCCATGATGGAGTGGAAGGTTCCAAAACCCTAACGAATCTACGAGGATTTTTGGGGCTTACAGTTATTACCAAGATTTGTAAGGCATTATGGAAGCATAGCTACACTCTCTCATAGATTTATTAAAGAAGTATTCCTTCCATTGGAGTGAGGATGCAACCAAAGCATTCGAGAAACTAAAGGAGGCCATGTGCACCACTCCAGTCTTGGCTACTCCAGATTTTTCCAAAACATTCATTGTTGAATGTGATGCATCGAGGGGTGGGGGTATGGGGGCAATTCTCATGCAAGAAGGCCGTCCCTATTACCTTTTTGAGCAATTAATTCAAAGGTAATAATCTTTCCAAGCCGACTTATGAGAAGGAAATGCTAGCCATACTTCATGCAAAAAAAGCAATGGAGACCATATCTCATGAAAGACACTTTAAAGTGAAGACATATCATGATAGTCTGAAATACTTCTTGAGCAACGTTTATCATCCGAAGAACAACAAAAATGGGTCTCCAAGATGTTGGGATATGATTTTGAGATTATTTGTAATAAAGGGAAGGAGAATGTAGTTGTGGATGCTCTATCGCAGAAAAGATGACTCAACTACAACCTGTATGTGTCATATCCATATTACAAGAAGATTGGATAGATGAGGCAAGGTTCGAATGGAGAAATGACCTAACCACACAAAACCTCATTCATCATCTCCAATGATCCAAGCATGTCTAAAAAATTTGTATTGAAAGGGGATGCTTTATGGTATAAAGATAGATTATACCTATGTAAGAACTCCGCTCTTAAAAATAGGATTCTATCCGAGCTTCACTCTTTTCCAATAGGGGGCACTCTGGATTCTTGAAAACTTATCATCGAGTCAAATAAGATTTCTTTTCAGGGAAGGGATCAAAGGGGATGTCCAAAAATTTGTGGCAGAATGCATGGTTTGTCAACAAAATAAGGGTGAAATAGTTCGATCCCCAAGTCTTCTACAACCTCTATCTATTCCTAAAGAAGCGGTAGGAAGAGGTGTCCATGGACTTTATCACATGATTGCCTAAATCAAGGAAAAAATGTCATCATGGTTTTGGTGGATAGACTCACCAAATATGCTCATTTTTGTGCCTCGCAGCACCCATTTGCTGCAAGCACGGTAGAAACAAATTCATGGACACAGCTTAAAAGCTTCATAGGACATCGAAGATTATAGTAAGTGATCGAGACCCTATATTTACTAGTAATTTTTGGACTGATTTATTCTCATGTTTGGGTACTCAGTTAGCTCGTAGCTCTTCTTATCATCCCCAGTCTGATGGGCAAACATAAGTTGTAAATAAGTGTTTGGAGGGATATCTTCGTTGCTTTACGTTAGATAAACAAGCAAGATGGGTCTAATGGTTGCCACTTACAAAATGGTGGTATAACACTTCCTTCCATACTTCATCTAAAATGTCTCCTTTTTGGCACTCTATGGGTACCATCCACCATCCATCACATCATCATTGAGAGGAAAACCGCGGGTTAGAGTAGTAGAAGAACACATTCAATATCAATAAGAGGTCCTCTCTAGTCTCAAGGAGAACTTGGTCATGGCACAAAATCGCATGAAGCAACAGGCTGATCAACATCGCACGGAAAGACATTTTGAAGTCGGTGATTGGGTTTTTGTGTGGTTACAACCATATAAGAAAATGTCTTTGAAACAACAACAAAAGGATAACAAAATTTCACCAAAGTATTATGGCCCCTATCAAGTATTGCAGAAGATTGGTACTGTAGCATACAAATTAGAACTTCCACAATCCACTAGAATACATCTAGTCTTTCATGTTTCTTGCCTGAAGAAAGTAATTGGACAGAGAGTATCAGCCCAAACAGTGTTACTTGAGCTTGATGAGGAGGGGAGGGTCATCTTGGAACCTAAATGCATCCTTCAAACACACACTAAAAGATTGAGGACACGGGTTATTACTGAGTACCTGATCAAGTGGAAGAATATGGACAATGAAGATGCAACATGGGAAGATATGACATTCCTGCAAAGAAGACACCTGAGAGCTTCTCAACATTGGGGACAATGTTTATTTGAAGGGAAGGGCATGCTATGCCCTTAACCTATTGCTTGTATTAGGATATGAGTAGCCGACTTGTGGCTTACCATATCATTTTATTATATCATTTATACTTTCTCATGCTTAGTAGGTTGGCCTTGGTGATGGCCATAACATATGAATAGTATATATAGGGGATTGTAGGTAGTAATTCATCATCATTGGAGCATTTGAGTATTATTGTATGTTTGAGGTTGCCCTCTCAAAGTGGCAAAAGCTATTCTAATTGCATATTGAGATCATTATTCTGAATATTGTGTTATTTGGTGTTATATTTCTGCTCATGATTTGAATTATACAAGTAATTTCATTATAGTATGTGTTAGTTGTTGTCAGCCCTAACATCCTTTTTTTAAAAAATAGTAGTGGATATGGAGGTAAAGGCTTGCATGCAGATCTACATAGGTTTGCGAGAGATATATATAATCTCATTTATGGTTTTAATGGTTGCTTTCATTGTCATACTTAACATCTATTAGTTCGATGATGATGATGCATTTATTATCTTAGTTTTGTTTTTTGTGTTATCGCTTTGATTTGGATATGCACTTTAACAATTACCTTCACCAAAAATATTTTGCTCATGTATAGAGAACTCGAAAACATGGGCTTGTGTTTGGGGATGGTGCATTATTATTGGAGATTTCTTGTTCGCCTATAATTCTTTAAGGCATTTTTCCTTTGTAATATTCGATTGCTTGTATAAGCATATGAATTTACATGCATTCGAATCTTGAGTTTGAATGTTTTTTGTGTTGTTGGTTATATATGTTAAAAACTAGTTTAGGTTTCTTTTGAGAGATGGTGGCCAAATAGATGGTGATGTAGATTTGTTATTGGTGATAAAATATATGTCTTTTACATTTAAATTAGCATAATCTCCTTATAAAGATCATGATAAGAGAGGTGGTTCCCTACCATTCAATAAACCTCCTTCTCCTCTCTCTATTTCCTATCATGAAGTTTTTCTTCTCTCCTTTAACTTAGATCCGTGTCCATTTACATAGATCTCGTGATGCTAAAATGAAAATTTTAGTGGTGAATATTCATAATTTGGTGAATATTCCTTATTTGAAAAATCTGAAAAGATGATTTTTTTAGTACATATTGTAGTCACAAAATCATGCACTTTAGACCTTGATTATCCCAATTTCATACTACTATTTAGAAGGTTCTTGAGCGAAGAAAGTACTAATTAATCCCCGTCTTTTGGCCATCTTTTCTTATTTTATTTTGTCATTCCCGACCTTTTGCATCCATATTCCCAGTCTGTTTTGGTCATCTTCCGTCATTTTAGCCTCGATAGGGTGCCCAAACTAGTACTGGGGCACCCATGGGCGCCTGGTCCCACCAGGGGCACCCAATCCCTTTTGCACTTTCCCACACTTTTTTTGGGCTCTTTCTATCTGTTTTAGATCTTTATCATTTTGGTGGTAAGCCATTTCGGGGTTAATTATGAAATTAGATCAAGAGAACCCTATAAATATAAAGTTATGAGACCATAATGAGGGACCTAAAGCATCATTCACTACTATCATCCATCTAGAGTTGCATCCATCTATTGCATTAGAGATCACTTGCATCCACATAGCTCCATCACAAGGCACAAGGCTAGGACATCTACATCACACACTTCATAGGGGGATTCTATTCTATTCCATGCACACATGCTATTACATTTTCTACATCTAGTTATTGCTCACTACTTCACAAAGCGATTGACACAAGAGAACCTAGGGCACATTATGCACACACTCACCATAACTACATTTGGGTCTGAAATGTAGTGCAACACTCAATTAGTAAGCCCACTATTATGGCAACTGAGGTCAATCTGACCCATTCATTTGCATCTTTCCTTTTTTAGGGTTTTGATACTTCTCTTGGTCTTTTGCAGGTCTTTTCATCATCTTGGATTATTGGTGACACTCAAGACGAGACAATGAATCTGAATGCGAACATACAAAGAGGGTTTCTTGGACTACCTCCCACCTTGTGAAATTCAGTTTTAGAGCTTTTTTGCAAACCAAGGTGCCTAGTTTTTTCGTAGACTAGAGTGCACACAGGCACCCCAATCCCTCTCTAGGCACTCTAGTTCAGCTAGATACTCCAGATCCATCCTTTTCGAGAGCTTCTTCACATGTCATTCTTCGCTTCCATATTCTCTATCACCTCTACGACATATCCACCGTGAACATTTGTATTTTAGTTGAGTTCTTTCCTCTTCTCTCTCTTTTTACACATTAGGGTTTTACTTTTATTATATCAGTTTTTAATTCATTTACATGCCTTTACTTTATTTACATTTATATGCCCTTCATAGATTAGATTAACTAGTGATCTTATTTACAATTTTAGTTAATCATTTTGGTGAACCCCACGCTTTCATGCTTAGGATCCTCATTTTTTATCTATCATGGCTCCCTAAGTTTCTCAAGTATCTTTATCTACTTTACTTAAGAGATATCCTCATTGTCATGCATGTTTTGCAAAAATAGCTAGACACCATGTATCTGGATGACAATACGCCACCACACAAAATAAGTCCTATATTCGATTATTTATCTAACGAATTTAATCCTAATCCCTAGTGATCCTCCATCTACTCAACCCCTATTAGATTCAATTCAAGCTCTACATGCTTTATTTCAAGACAAATTTAAGGCTATGGAATCAACCATTACATCCCTTAGATCTGAAATTCAACAACTTAAGGATGTTTCTCAATCACATGTTTGTGCTCATTCTACATCCTCTATGCAATCTATGTCCACTACATGTCATCTAGTTGAACCTCAAGACATGTCATTTCTTGAGCCTCTCATATTTGAGCATAATATTACACCACATGAAATTCTTATTCAGCTCCTTAGTCATCAGTTGATCACTCTACCACCTACTCATTACTATTCTCCTTATCGGTTAAAAAATATCAAGGTCATCCATATTGCAATTATCATCAAATCAATGGACATAATGATAATTATTTCTGCACTTTTCCACACATAATCAAACATCTCAAGCATCAGGGCCTTATTTCATTTTCTACACAACATTCTAATACAACTAATAACTCCCATTGGGTTCCTAAATCTGACTCATCTATATTTAAGGAGCATCAGGCCAACATCACTCCAAAGAACTCCTAAGCAACAACCTCTTACAATTAGTTCACCATCTCCTCCTATTCAGCCATCTACGACATCACCAAGTCCATCATCTACCAACATTAGTTCACAATCTCCTATTAATAAGTTGTCAATCATATCACCAAGTCAACTTAAGCAAGTTCCCTTCAGAGTTAGTGTAACATGGCCTCCTCTCAAATCTAAGCTCCAACCAATTAATTTCGTCCCAAAACTAATCCTCCTACTAGTGATCATGATATATTTTCAATTTCACCACCATCACATAGTTCTCCTATTGACTTTATCCAACATGGTTCCACCGCACACAAACTTGGTCTTTAGTAGGTGACTCTTGTTACTCTACCCTCCTGATGACACACTCATATTCTTATGGTTCTTATATGACTGTTGAGGGGTATTTTACCATAAAGAACCTCATTTCATCTTACATTACCATATTCCTCCATTACATCACCACCTATACATACACACATCTATAATACTTTAACACTCCTTACACATCATCAATTAAACGAAATCTATAATGCTTCATCACCCTCATACATCATTTATCACATAGTACACACGCATTATCATACACTTGGGGGCATAACATCCCACATCCCCCCTAATCTTAGCATCTACGCATATCTCACTTTTGCATTCTCATACATCAATCTCATAGCATATGCATACTCATTACACACTTTAGTGTCATTATTACCCATGACACACACTTTGTGCTTCGGTTCACACTTGATTGTTGAGGGATTACTACACACATGAACCCCACACACTACACTATAGTATATACACACCACATCTATTCACATATCGTGTGTCATACATCATACATCATACTAGCATACATTACTAGGCATATAACATACTAGTGTTGCATGTTATTCATCATACTAATTATTATACATATCACACACTTCTTACTATTAGGTTGCATACACATATTGCCATGCATTCTACACATAGCATCTCTACACTACATCTAGTGATATATGCCTTCATCATACACCATGCATCTTCACATCATGCATTTTCTCCATATTATACTAGTCTCCATTATATACGAGTCTAGCATCATTTCATTATACATATTACATCACTACTCTACCTATATGTGTTACATCACATACCACACATTACACTTTACGCATTCTACACATATCCCATCACGTGTTATACATTACTTTCTACATACCTTACATTGCATTTTACACACCACACATTTACATATTCTACTCATCACATGGTCATTTTTCATCATCATATGTATCATTGTCTTCTACGCACTACACTCACTACCCTATGACGCACTTTAGTTCCTTGGTCCATACTCGATTGCCAGGGTTTACAAATCAAATGGACCTTACACTCATCACACATTTACTATTTGACCTTTCATCATGTGACATTTATAGCCTAGTGACATACACTTTAGGCTAAATCATCACCTATTCTATCATTTTGTAGTGGTATACACCTTAGGTTACATCACCACTCCCTCTTTCATCTCTTGTAGTGATATACGCTTAGGGCTAAATCATCACTCATCCATTCATCTTATAGTGATATACGCTTAGGCTAAATCATCACTTATACGTTCATCTAGTCATGATATACGCTTCAGCTATAGGGTTCATGCACACATCATTTGCTAGGTCGCATCTCATCACTACACCTACACATTCATCACAACATGTTAGACACAACACACACTTCACCATTTCCCGATGACACACTCTCATTTACGGTTCATTCTTGACTATTGAGGGGGAAAACAAATGAACCTCATTGCATACATTTCCATTCACTCAGGGGGCACGTGGCTCCTATCATTCCATCTTGCATTCCATTCCATCCATCCACAACATATTGCATTGTCTTGGGGGCATTTACTTTTTTACTAGTGTTTTACATGATCACTTTACTACACATGTTAGATTGATTTCTTATATGTCATTATCTATATCATCCACACATGCATGTTCACGTATTTTTTAGTTGTGATCACAGATACAAATCTTTTACATGCAACATGGATGCTCACCTTCTACCCTTCCTACACTGGTCATTGGGGCATCCACATTCGAATCTCTCACAGGTGTTATTGTTTCATTTTGTACTTAGCACTTTACATTACTTGGTTATACATGCTTTTGACATATTGGTTATCTCTCTAACATGCTAATGGGTGTTTCATGTGTAACACTTGTTTTGCAGGATTACATGTTACCATGACTACTTCTTTTTATTTATTTTACTTGTCTTCTTTTATTTGTTTTGTTTGCAAGCTTTGCCCTATGTTTTGTGTGCACACTTGTTTTTTTTGTGGCCATGATGGCCTTGCATGTCTTGTGACATCATGAGTGATGTCCCATGTTTGCACCCACTTTGTGTGTCTTATTTGTCTTCTTACGTGTTTACACTACTTTTTTTGCATACATTGTTTTGCGTAGATTACACACATTGTTTTCTTTTACATGCATGTTTTTTCATACTAACACTTGTCTTTAGCTATTCATCCTTGTTTTTGTGTGCCTTGGTTTCTACCAAGAGCATTCCCTTCCCCTTATAGGGTAGAGCTATAAAGTACATGTGGTTGGTCCTCTTTGGGGCCACATTCTCCTATTAGTGACGTCATGTACCCCCAAAGAGGGGGCATCATTTGGGGTTTTACATACTAACACAATGCATTTACACTGGTTCATTTAGTGCACTTTCCGCCCTTTGGCATTGTGGGTTTACATACAACGAGTGAGTTCAGACCAGTCTATGAACTCCATACACAACAAATTTTATAGGACATGGTGTCCTTAGCATTTGGGGAAGTAGTTAACGGTTGGAGGATACAATAGAATTCCTCCCAATACTTCTTCTACCATCGACGTCGGATCACCCAAAAAACTAGGACAATACAGAGATCTCTTCACACACATTTAGGGAAGCAGTTAAAGGTTGGAGGACACAGAGCATTTCCTCCCTATACTTCTTTAAAGTGGTTAAAGGATGGCATGAGATCATCACCCAAAAACCCCGACAAGACAAGGATATCCTTTCTACACTCTTTCTCTCGACATGGATCAGTGCACATGTTCCATTTACACTTTTCATTTTATGTACTTTACATTTACATGCATTTTTACATGCATGCACATGCGTCTTTTACATAGCGTTTTTATACTTACATACATATATATTTGACTACTTGATCATTTTCTCCTTACAGTCCACCCGTATAGAAAAAAAGTCAAAAATGGGGGCAACAAAAACAAAAAAACAAAATCAACAATGACACTTCATGGTACACACACTATACTAACCATGTAGGTACATCACACACATCAACAACTACACACACATTTTTGCCCTAGGTTCACTCTCATCACTTTTTTTGCATTTTCATCTTTAGTTTCCACGATCCTCCATCTTTTTTCATTCCACGCTTTCTCTAGTCCTTAGCACGCTTTCTACTATAATCTTCATGGACATCAGTACGCATCTCTATCTACTTTATGTTACCAAGCTTTCCACTCACCAACATAAAGTGGGGGAAATGTAGTCACAAAATCATGCACTTTAGACATTATTTATCCCAGTTTCATACTACTATTTAGAAGGTTCTTGAGTGAAGAAAGTACTAATTAACCCCCATCTTTTGGCCATCTTTTTTATTTTATTTCATCATTCCCGACCTTTTACATCCATATGCCCAATCTATTTCGGTCATCTTCCATCATTTTAGCCTCGACTAGGGCACCCAGCTAGTGCTAGGGGCCCATGGGTGCCTTGGTCCCACCAGGGGCCCCGAAATCCCTTTTCACTTTCCCACCACTTTTTGGGCTCTTTCTAGCCATTTTAGATCTTTATATTTTTGGTCATCGGTTAGCATTTCGGGTTAATTATGAAATTAGATCAAGAGAACCCTATAAATATAAAGTTATGAGACCATAATGAGGGACCTAACATCACTCACTACTATCATCCATCTAGAGTTGCATCCATCTATTGCATTGAGATCACTTACATCCACATAACTCCATCACAAGGCATAAGGCTAGGACATTTGCATCACACATTTCATAGGGGGGGATTCTATTCTATTCCATGCACACATGCTATTACATTTTCTACATCTAGTTATTGTTTTCTACTTCACAAAGTGTGACTAGCACAAGAGCACCTAGGGCACATTATGCACACACTAACCAAAACTATATTTGGGTCCGAAATGTAATGTAAACTCGCTTAGTAAGTCCATTTTTGTGGCAGCTAAGGCTAGTCTGACCCATTCATTTGCATCTTTCCTTTTTAGGGTTTTGATACTTCTCTTGGTATTTTGCAGGTCTTTACATCATCTTGGATTATTGGCAACACTCAGTACAGGACAATGAATCTGATGTGACATACAATGATGGTTTGTAACCACCTCCCATCCCTATGAGATTCGATTTCAGAAATTTTACACAATCTAGGGCACCCATTTATAGACCAAAGCACCGTAAACACCCCAATTCCTCTCCAGGCGCTCCATTCCAACTAGATACTCCATATCCATCCTTTTTGAGCTTATGCACAATCTTTCTTACTTTCAAATTCTCCAATCACTCTGCAACACAAGTCATCTACGAGCATCTTTATTTTAGATGAGTTATTTCCTCTTCTCTCTTTTACATGTTAGGGTTTTACTTTTATTATATCATTTTCTTAATTCATTGACATGCATCTTTAGTTCATTTATATGTCCTCCTAGATTAGATTAACTTCTACTCTTATTTACATTTTTAGTTAATCAACATCAATGTACCTTTCACCTAAATTTTCTAGTATAAATTTTTTAGGGGTCGGCTTCGCCTACTATTGAAAACTCCTATATAATCATAGGTAGTTTGCCATGTAGTATACTATTAACTTACTAGTAAGGTATCGTCCAAGTATAATCAATTACCATGTGAAAAAGTGACAATGGATGTAGAGAGATGTGTGCAACAACAATACAATGTGTGACAAGTATCAAGGAGTGTAGACGCATGACAAGAAGAAGTAAAGATGCATGACAATGAAAAAGTGCATACATGACAATGATATAGATGCATTACTAGTAAGTATACATGTGACTTGTTTTCAAACACACAACAAGGACATAGACATACGGCAAGGACCCAAGGGTCTGGACGAGTGACCAATTTGAAGTTCCCAAATCAAGTCCTCAATGGAGCTTTTTCCTAAGAGCCGAAGTAAACCAAAATATCTCAGAATCTAAAGGCAACATTGTTCAAGTATTTTGGAAACTCTACAACTACCCATATAGCTACTACTAGCACCCATACAACTACACCGAGTTAATCGAATACAAATTGTGTGGAAGGTATTATACAAGTGGACATGGGTTCAACACAATCTCCACAAAATGATACCTATGATGACAACATTCTAGAACTTAAAGATATCCCAAATATTCATGTTGAGATGCAACCAGGAGAGGATCAAGATATCTCAAATAATCGACAAACTATAACACCAAAATAAAATGAAAAGTCTGCTTCATGAAAGAGGAAACAAGATGATTGAGATATTCCTAAAAAAATTAGTCATAAGTCTTTGAAAGTAAACAAGAATATGTGGACACTTAGTAGGACATATAAGTTCGAGTGGGCTAAAAAGTTTCCTTTTATCAAAATTGTAGAGCCAACTACTTATGAAGATATCCTAATTGAATGCACATGTATAATATGTACCGCAAAATAGGAAAGCAAGAAAAATCAACTTACGTTAGACATAATTGAAAAGAATTGTGGAAAATAATATGTAATTGATAAAGAAGAGGATGGTCGATAATAAAAACACATAGATGGAAAAGTGAAAAATAATGTATGCAAGTTAAATATGTAGCAAAATATGAAGGTCATAAAATAAAACACATGTCATGGAAAAGGGTGAAACAATCACATCATAATTTGGTAAGGTGATTCAATCGAATTTGCATCCTAAAATCATACAAGCTATCTACCATATTCCACATCCTTAAGAAGGGAATACCTAATTCTAATTTTATTGATTTCAAAATTTTATTTCAATATATAATGGAATACACAATGCTCCACAATAACATTGGTCAAACAACAGTGCATGGGAAATGGCTAAATGCCCTGCAATGATTGAAAAGGAATATTTGAAAGAGAGTGTGAAAAATACAAAGTTTATATCTCTATCAATTGATGAAGTAACAATAGTTAACAACATGTCATGGGTATACATCCATGTTTATACTTTTGAAAATCATATAAGGCAACTACATCTATTGGTTGTACAGAAAATGGTTGAAAATTGCATTGTTGAAAACCTATCTAAAATAGTTGTTTCCAATTTAAAGGATATTGTTGGCATGAATCAATATGAAATCGCTATGAAGTCAGTATGTGTTGGCGTCGATGGTGCATCGCTTATGTAGGGTCATCAAATTGGGTTGTGTGTTCGATTGCAAAACAACATTAGCCCCTTATATGCTTGTAATTCATTATATGCCTCACAAAACAAATCTAACATAAAAATAGTTAATAACTCAAAATTTTGCAAGAGTAGAAGACCTTATCTGTGAATTGCATTCCTATATATCAAGCAATCTAAAATGATTTCTTGAGTTTAAATTTTGTGATTTGAATTACGATGGTAAAAATCTTCTCAAGGATGTTGATATAAGGTGGATTTCTTTATAAGAGCTTGCATGCAAAATTAGCGAGGAGTATCCATCGTTGGATGATTTCATGCACAAATATCAAAATGAAGTAGTCAAAGATAAGGATTTGTTGTTCCGTTTAACATATCTAGAAACATCACTTATATTGGTTAGCATTCTACCAATGTTGATGGAGATCAATATTTTAATGAGGCACACACAAGAAAGATCCATATATATTGTTGACTTTATATAGATGAGCAAGCGGGTAGGTCAATCTCTTGATATCTTGTACTTATCATAACCGAGTTTTGATACACCTATTTTCGATAATTGGAAAGTTTTATTGGATATTAAGAATCCCAATAATTATTTAAGATTTAATATTCATGATCACCTTTATATCAACATTAATGGGAGGGAGATACCACTTGTAGACACAAAATCACGTACTTGGGTACATTTCTAGGTCCTAATCACATACTTGCATTCATATGATTCCTAAGTGATAAAAGTACTAATTGACCATTATCTTTGGCCTCTTTGCTTTCTTTTTGGTTTCCTTCTTGACCTTACACACCCTATTTCCCAATATGAATTTTGTTACTCCACCTTTTCTCGAGTCGAGACACCGGTGCCCAACCAGACGCTAGCGCCCGTGCACCCCCATCCCTTCCGGTACCCCGACCTCTTTGTGTCTTACGTCATTTATTTTGGGCTTATTCTAGCCATTAGGCATCTTCATTTCTTATGGGAAAAACTTAATAAGGGATTCATATAAATAAAAAGTTGTGTGACCATAATAAAGTACCAAGCTCTAAGCATCCATATTATCACCTAAGGTTGCATCCAATGACATTTCAAGAGCATCAAAACATCAATCTAGCTTCATTCAAAGGAAAATGCATTGCATTCTTCTCGCACACTTCATAAGAGGGGAAGTTCATTTTAACATCCACACATCTACTTACATTGTTATATCTAGGTATTTCTTGTTATTCAAAGGTGCATCTTGCACAAGAGCCACCTAGGGCATACTTTTACACACACATACACAAGTAGAGAGAACTACATGGAGTCTCGAGATGTAGTGCAACGCTCGGTCGTAAGTTCACTCTATCGAGTGACCACCACGATAAGTTCAAATCCTCATTTACATATTGTTATCACAAAATTACAACACCCCGAATGGCCTTAGATCCGACTAGGTCATTCGGTGTAATTTGTGTAACATTGATCATCTCTCAAGTCAGGGACTTTCAGCTTGAGATGATCCTCCATATAAGGTTGGTTCCTGCTCCTAAACTACCTACCACAATCTACTCTAATGCAAGAAAAATATCTAATCCTAATCTAACTTTCTAAGGGACCAGGGAGAGAAATAATGCATGAAAACATAACCTACACTAAAGCGGTGATACACCTGAAAAGGAGGTTGTCGATCACGATCTCAACCGCCTAAAGTAAAGAGGGGTGAACAATGGAGGGGATGGACAAGATGCACCACAGACCAAAGATAAAGTTCACACAGAACACAACTTCAAACCCATTAAACACAGCTCCCAAAACCTACAATAGACATCAAAGATATGCACAATATACCCTGTAATGGTGAGAGGTAAGAAGAGACAATAAAATAAGCAAAGGATGGACAAAATGCATCACGAAATAGATTTTATTGCTCCATGAGTTCACATAGTACATCATTAGTGGGCAAGAGGAAAGAAAATGTCATTACAAAGCAAAGAGAGGAGGCTTAAGCTCCACATTTAACCCTAAGGAAGAAAGAGAGAGGGGGCATGAGAGAAAAATGACCAACTCCTTTACAAATGAGCCCAAGATTACAATTTATAGAATGAGAAAGAGAGAGAGAATTGCAATCCCGGATTTTTCTTTTCAACCACTTACAAGTTGTCATAAATGAGTGTAATTGATGTTATGTTTCTTGAAAAATGATCCTCATGCTATCCCATGTGTTGTAACAGAGAAATAATGATGACCATGCCTCTTAATTGCACTCCCAACTTCCAATTAAAACATTATTCTAATCCTAGTCCATTTTTTGTGAAATCACCATCAATTCTTTATCAATTTCTAGATTTCTTGATTGTTACGCATCGGGCTCGGAGCCATGATTCCAATGAGACTAATTTTGTGAAAATACATTGAGAATTGCAAAATTTAGGATCTTCTAAGTGTGAGCAACTATTTTGGGTTTGCCAGAGATTTCTTGCCTTTCATGGGACCGATCATTTAATTTTTGGGAGCTGCAGATGTTTATTATATTTTCACCTACCTACCTAAAATAAAAATGATAAATGTAGTTTTCATTACATGAGGGTGTTGAGACCTTTCCAATGATATAAAATTTGTCAATTTTCGAGCACTGGATCAAAAGTTATGCCTGTTCAAAGTTTCGCGTGAAAAACTGTCGTTTTCCTTTGTTTCATGGATTTTCTAGTTTTCTAAAACTTTCCACGGATTTGGTTTTCTGCGGCATTCCACATATTTTTTTCTATGGATTTTTTCATGGACTTAGTTCTCGTGGCTTTTTCCACGGGCTTAGTTCTACATTTTTCTCTACAATATTTTCCATGGACTTAGTTCTGCGGCATTATCTATGGCTTTTTCAACATTTTTGGGCCCAACTATCTTGAACACTTTTTTCTACCATATCCATAATACATTGCCTTGTGGCCATTTTGGGTTTTCAAGTCCCACGCGTAGCTTTGTCCCAACTGTCCCGCGGACCGTGCGAGACAAAATATTCTCGCCTTTTCCACATTTTATTGTCTCCTTAGCATTTTGGGCCCAAACTTGGTATGATAAACCTTGGTATGACCCATTGGTTCCATCCACAACGCTCGATTTGATTTGCACTAAAATACACCCTTAACTTCATTTTTTTAGAATTTTGCTAACTCCTTGGATTTTCTTTGGATAGGAAGTCGAGATAATGCAAGGATACCCAAAATCTAATTTTTTTCCTTTCACCATTTCTGTTTGCTCCAGCTTCAAGTTATCAAATTTACCCTGGGGGTGAATTTTGGATAATAGTTTTGGTGACTCAGGAGGGTCATCTACCTACTAGGTGAAATGATCAGTGGCTTTGAGGTATCCATTGGGCATTGAGTCAGCCTGGTAAACAAAAATCTAATTTGAAACTCTGAAATATGGAACCTGAGCCACTTGAAACACTACTAGAATTGGAGCTGATCTCATCAAATGCTACCTCTAATGTACCATGCAAGAGCAACAAAACACCACAACACACTATGTAAAAAGAGAAAGATCATACATGCCTCAAGTGGAACATGCAGAGTGTGCACAAGCACTTGTTCTGTTGAAAGAAAACCTCGCTTACTCTACACTAACCTAAGCAAAGGGAACTCAAAAAAATCCTACAACTGACAAGGAGAAGTAACTTCCTTTCTCAAAATAGGTACCCATGTATATGATTTTCCACTGAACATGGCTTTTATTATAAGTGAAAAAATAAGAAGAGGCCGATCCTCTACCCAAATCAACAAAGTATCAACTGAAACAAGACATATACCTCTTTTAGTTGCTCTCCGCATTTGATCAAGAGGCATTACAATTGATCCTTGGTACTCAACCTCATCCTCATGCTTAGAGCAAGCATGAATGGTGGAAACTCCTCTTTTGGCTCCAATGAAGCCAAGTATTTGATTGGGCACGGTCTGATCCGATGGATGTACCCATTGCTTTGAAATTTAACTCCAAAATGGAGTCCTCCTGTAATTCTTCCTGGGTGGATGGTGTGGAAGAGATGGGATCTTCGTACTTTTTTCCTTCCTCTGTTGTTGCTTGAAGACTGACTTGCTCTTGGATAGCCTCTTCCTCTAGCATGAAATTTTTCAAATCAAAATCTTCAATTCATTGCTCTAGAGGACTATTTGGGGCAGCAAGGTCTTCTTGATAGCTCTCCTCCATCATGGATTCATCAATCAAATCAGACCCTTCAAATGAAAGCAAAAAATCTTCAATAATGATTTCTTCATCAAGTGGCTTCAACTCTGATTTGATCTCTTCCAGCTGCTCCTCTTCAATAGGACTTGGAGCTGATTGTTCTTCCTCCCTCTTGATTGATTGTGCAACTTGGATTAGATCAACATTCTCTTCAAACAAAGTTCCATTATGGACACTGCATTCAAAGCAAATAGATTGTTGATCTTCTTCTTCTTGTTCTCCTTCTGCTGCAAACCAGCTTCCACCACCTGTGGTTTGACCACGGCCTCCTCTAAAGGTTTAACCATCAAGGGATTTTTTCTATCCTAAATATGAGAGCTAAGCTTACCAAGATTTTGATCATTTCTTCTCTGTTTGGCTCTCCTTCCTACTGCTCTCCTTGACTAGTTGTCTAATTTTTTTCTCCCAAGATGAACTTGAGACAACAATAGGAGGGATGGGTTGGGTTACAACAGATTTTACAATTGCTTGTGGTGGTGGAGGAGATAGAACTTCTTGTTTGTTTGGAGGGGATGACTATTTGGAAGAGAAAAGGGCAGAGGAATTGAGGTGAGATGGAAGACTAGGGGATGGAGAAGGGAAATCAACACTTGGGGCAGCATACAATGGGCTTGAATCTTGACACTATTGAAATGATAAAGCTTGGGACGAAGAAAAATGAGCATAAGGAGCTGGTGATTGACTTACCCATTGACAAGGTTGTCTTACATTTTTCTCATATGCTTCTATCTCCTCAGTCCACTGTGTAAGTTGGGGCAACATTTCAACCATGAAATCAAGCTTCTCCTACGAGCTATAGTGTCTTGGAAAAGGGCCTTCCCATGGACAAGGTGCCTTACAACCAATTTTGAAAGCTTTCATCTATGTTGTAGCCCTAGATTGAACCATGCCAAATTCTCATCATTTGAATCTTCTCCAGAGATTAGAATTCTCCATTTGACTGTTGTCATTGTATGCATACCCTTATTCTTGATATGTTTCATAACCAAAATGGTTTTGACACTACTCATATGGGTAAGCATAATGGTTATGAATTTGATCATAATGCTGATCTGGAGGAGTTGAGAAATACATTGGAGGTGGACTGCACTACCATTGCTGTTACAAGTGTGAATTCCAAGATGGAAATGAAGTCATGACTGCATAACTTCATGGAATGGAAGATATGAAAAGAAAAATGGATGGAAATGGATGAAAAGAAAGGTTTACAACTCAGAAATGGGCTGTTTGGATCAGTGGAGTCGCCAATTGTGCTTAGAGTGTGCCTCCAAAGGCTGAAATTTCATCAAGAACAAAACAACTTGACAAAATGAAGTGGTAAGGTGCTTCAAACCTATCCCACTAGGTGTGCTAGAATTGTTATCAAGCAAAAAATGTCGCAAGTTGGTTGATGATTTGTTGCTTAGAGTGAAACACCTCTAAAAGATGGAACTCTAACTTCTATGATGTCCCACCAGCGTACGCAGTAACTATTATCATGAAATTACAACACCCCTGAATGGCCTTAGATTTGAGTGGGTCATTCGGTATAATTTGTGTAACATTGGATCATCTCTCAAGATGTGGGACTTGCAGCTTAAGATGATCCTCTAGAGAAGGTTGGTTCCTACTCCTAAACTACCTACCACAATCTACTCTAATGCAGGAAAAATATATAATCCTAATCTAAATTTCCAAGGACCAGGGAGAGAAAGAATGCATGAAAACAAAACCTACACTAAAGCGGTGATACACCAGAAAAGGAGGTTATTGATCATAATCTCAACTTCCTGAAGTGGAGAGGGGTGAGCAATGGAGAGGATGGACAAGATGCATCACAGACCAAAGATAAAGTTCACACAGAACACCACTTCAAACCCATTAAACATAGCTCCCAAAACCTACAATAGACATCAGAGATATGCACAATATACCCTGTAATGGTGATGTTAGGAAATAAGGGATAAAATATGTGGAATAATCCCTCACATAATCACAATAGTAGAAACTAATATGCATAAAATATTATAGATCTCAAATAAAAGTGCAGAATAAAATAACACAACACAAAGAGATAGTATTTAACATGGTTCACCCAATTTGGGCTATGTCCACTAAGAATCACTTGCTTAGATTTTATTACAAGCCACCACTCTCTCAATACAATACTCGATCTGTTTGGAGCTATGCTCAACAAAATCTACAGAATTCACACCCAAATTCATTACACATCTCGCAATATTTTTCATCCTTCTATCATATGCATAAAACCATATAAATAGACAAATCGCTTAAGCAACTTTACAAAACTGTGGGTATCAAAACCATGGGAAAAAACCATCCCATAAACCTATGGGTCAAAATCCCACCCATATGAGAAAATTGTGTTTCTCGATTTATCTAGCACGTTTTAAGGCCCAAAATCTTTTTTTGCTTAAGATGATCCTCCGGAGAAGGTTGGTTCCTACTCCTACACTACCTACCAAAATCTACTCTAAAGCAGGAAAATATCTAATCCTAATATAAATTTCCAATGGACCGGGGAGAGAAAGAATGCATGAAAACATAACCTACACTAAAGCGGTGATACACCAGAAAAGGAGGTTGTTGATCACAATCTCAACTTCCTAAAGTGGAGAGGGGTGAGCAATGGAGAGGATGGACAAGATGCATCACATAACAAAGATAAATTTCACACAGAACACCACTTCAAACCCATTAAACACAGCTCCCAAAACCTACAATAGACATTAGAGATATGCACAATATACCTTGGAATGGTGAGAGGCAAGAAGAGATAGTAAAATAAGAAAAGGATGGACAAAATGCATCACGAAACAAATTTTATTACTCCATGAGTTCACATAGTACATCATTAGTGGGAAAGAGGAAATAAAATTCCATTACAAAGAAAAGAGAGGAGGCTTAAGCTCCACATTCAACCCTAGGGAAGAAAGAGAGAGGGGGCAGGAGAGAAAAAATGACCAACTCTTTTACAAATGAGCCCAAGATTACAATTTATAGAATGAGAAAGAGAGAGAGAATTGTAATCCTAGATTTTTCTTTTCAACCACTTGAAAGTTGTCATAAATGAGTGTAATTGATGTTATGTTGCTTGCAAAAGGCTCCCCATGTTGTCCCATGTGCTACAACAGAGAAATAATGATGACCATGCCTCTTAATTGCACTCCTAACTACCAATTAAAACATTGTTATGATCCTAGTCCATTTTCTAAGAAAATCACCATCAATTATTTATCAATTTATAGTTTCTTAATTGTTGCGCATTGGGCTCGAGCCACAATTTTGACGAGACTAACTTTTTGAAAATACATTGAGAATTGCAAAATTTATGATCTTCTGAGTGTGAGCAACTATTTTGGGTTTGCCAGAGATTTCTTGCCTTTCATGGGACTTGAGCATTTAATTTTTTGGGATCTGGAGATGTTTATTCTATTTTCACCCACCTACCTTCAATAAAAATGAGAAATATAATTCCCATTGCATAGAGGGCATTGATACCTTTCCAATGATATAAAATTTGTCAATTTTCGAGCACTGGATCAAAAGTTATGCCCATTCAAAGTTTCGTGAAAAAATGTCATTTTCCTTTGTTCCGCTGGATTTTCTAGTTTTTGCAACATTCCGTGGATTTAGTTTTTTGTGTTATTCGTGGATTTCTCCACATATTTTTTTCTATGGATTTTTCCACGGACTTAGTTCTGCAGCTTTTTCTACGGACTTTTTGTGGATTTTTCGTGGACTTAGTTATGCGCTTTTTTCTCTGCGGCTTTTTCCATGGACTTAGTTTTGTGGCATTTTCTATGGACTTTTGTTCTGCAGATTTTTCAGAATTTTTGGCCCTAACTGCTCTTGAAACCTTTTCCACCATATCCACAATCCACCGTCTCATGCGACCATTTCAGTTTTTGGGTCCCACGTGTACCTTTGTCCCAACCGTCCCCGCGACCACGTGAGACAAAATATTCCACCTTTTTCGCATTTGATTGTCTCCTTAGCATTTCGGGCCCGAACTTGGTACGATGAACCTTGGTATGACCTGCATTGGTTCCATTCACAACCCTCATACTTGTTTGCACTAAAATAGGCCCTTGACTTCATTTTTTCGAATTTTGCAAATTTTGCTAACTCCTTGGATTTTCTTTTGATAGGGAAGTTAGAGAAAAGCCAAGGGATACCCAAAATCTGATTTTTTTCCTTTCACCATTTCTGTTTTCTCCAACTTCAAGTTATCAAATTTACCCTGGGGGTGAATTTTGGATAACACATAGTTTTCTTTTTAAGATTTGATGTTTTTGGGGGTTTTTAGGATGTCTTTTATTTTGCAGGTTACATGTGAATTTTGTATACATCCAATGACATACAAGCGATCAACACCGAAGGCTAAGCGACACTTGTGTGACACAAGAAAATATAATTTTTGGACGTTATACATATACATAAGCACCTACAAAGGTATATTGTGCCTAAATGCCCCTAACCCAACTCGGCACCCTAGTCCCAACATTTCCAACAACTTTGCATTTTTATGGGATCAATTACGATAGTCTGTCTTCATTTCCATCGCTTTTCTAGCTCTGCACATCTTCAAGATTATTGTGAAATCGAGTAAGTATCTTATTCCATCTATTGCACTTAGGGTTTTAATTTCCAATTGCTTATTTCTTAGGTCAAACACGTACTTTATTGTTTATCTTTGTGTTATGACTTTGCAGAATTAGGGTTTCTACAAATTTTAATATTTGTTAAATCATTGGTGAACCCATCTTATTCGAATGCTTTAAGGTTTTTATTTCCTAACTTCTTTCATCCTCTCATCATGGATATCTCCATCCATGATTTCTTGCTAACCAATCCTGATTGTCGAGCTAAAATCATTACTCTCTTGGCTAATACTCACATTCCTTCTACTACTCATCCGGATATAGTTTATAAGACATTTGTAGATGAATTTTCTCAACAAATTACTTTTCCATCTACTATAACTGACAATATTTTTATTTATGACAATGATCCTCCCCTATATATATGAGTATGCATTAATAACTTGGGTGTTAAGTGAAATTTAGTCGATAATGGATCTAATCTCAATCTTTGTCCTTTATCATTCATTCAGAATATAGGCCTTTCCTTAGCTAATCTTAACCCAACATCTATTTTTGTCTAGGCATATGATTCTATTACGTGTCCATGCATAGGAATTATTACTTTTCCCATCACAGTTGGCCCAAAAAAATTTCCTACGTATTATTTGTTATTGATATCCCAATTCCATATAATTTCTTACTCGGTAGGCCATGGTTTCACAGAAATGCAAGTAATGCCTTCTATAGTTCATTGGTGCATTAAATTCTTACACAAGGGATTTGAATATATAGTTCCCATTGATAGTAATCCATTCCAATATTGTTGCCTAGACCCAACTACTACATTACCTATTCGACTTCTACTATTATGCATTCTGCTGCGATCCGCGACCCACGAGTATCCAGGACAACTTGCCTCCACTTGAAGGAACTATTTGTGCATTAGAATTTTTCCATCCACTTCAGTATCACCCCTTCTTACTAATGTTATGGTACTTTATCAAGGGTATTTCCATACATCAGATGTCATACCACCTTCATTGTCTTCTCATGAGCAATTTGCATATGCAATCCCTCCTTTCACATGTACTCTTTTCATGAATAATGCTTATTGGCCACACATTCCATTCAATCCCACTTTCTCTGACACTATTTGCACACATGATGGCTTGAATCAGCTTGGGTTTACACTCGATGATATCTTACCTCCGCCTCATTCACCTCATTTATATCATGGATATGTTTGTATTATTATTGTTTATGGTCTTTGTGTTTTCCATCTATTAGTCTTTGTTGCACACACTTCTCACACTTCTCCTGTTACCATTGGGCGCCTCTTCTTGACTATATTGGTGGTAATTTAGATCATGATCATATTTGTAGACACAAAATCATGCACTTTAGACATTACTTAGTCTTGGTCTCATACTACTATTCAAATGGTTTTGAGTGAAGAAAGTACTAATTAACCCATGTCCTCTCGGTCATTTTACTTTTTTTTGTTTTCATTGCACGACCTTCAAAGACATACTTGCCTAGTATATTTTTGTCATTTTACCTCCTGATGGGGCACCTCGGTCCCATTTGGGGTGCCCCGGGCCTCTTTACACTTTCTTGACACTTTTGGGCACTTTCTAGCCATTTGAGTTTTAGTGGTTGGAATTTTCAGGGTTAATTATGAAATTAGAACAAGAGAACCATATAAATATAAAGTTATGAGACCATAATGAGGGACCAAGCACTAATCACTACTATCATCACCTAAGCTTGCATCCATCAAAGGCTCCATTTGTATCCATCTAACTCCATCACAAGGAAAAAGGTTGGTTCATCTGCATCACACTTCATAGGAGGGAAGTTTATTATATTCCATCCACCATTTTATTACATTTCTACACATAGTTATTGCTGGCTAATTTCAAAAGTGCGTCTAGAATAAGAGTACCTAGTGCATGATTGCACACATAAGCACATAGAACTACTTGTTTGAGATGTAATGCAACACTCGGATAGTAAGTCCACCATTGTGGCCGCTGAGGATAGTCTAACCCCTTCATATGCATCTTTCTTTTTTAGGGGTTTGATGCTCTTCTTGGGTTTTGTAGGTCTCTCCTTCATCATTGATTTACAATGACATACATCCGAGTTCAATGATACTAGTGCGACAGAAACAAACACAAGCAATCAATTAAAGACACCTCGAGAGAAGGGTTTTGGGTCATTTCCGCAGACTAGGGCACCCAATTCTCTAGACTGTGGTGCCCACAGTGCTCTTATCCCTCTTCAAGTGCCCCACTCAGCCTATTGTTCTAGATTTTTGTTTTCTAGAGCTTTTATGTGGTCGTTCTTGCATTCATTTCATCCAATTTATTCTCGTGAAATAGTCATGAGGCATCGTTAAATCAGCTAAGCTCCTTCTAACTCTTCTTGTACATTATGGTTTTACATATCTACTTTCTTAGTTGTTTGGGTCATTTTATTTATGCTTTTATATGTTATTTACTATTTTTATTAATATTAGATTAACTATAGAATTAGAATAATTCCACATTTTAGTTAATCATTTTGGTGAACCCAATCTTCAAATACACTTTCTCCTTGGGCCTTTTCTTTGTATGCCTATCACTCGTAGTGGTTGTTTTGGGTCTTTTCAATATTGTGAGCTTCCTTCATTCACTCATAGGGCCTCTAAACCAATGGATGATATCCCTAATTTTGTAGCTACCACTGAAAATCCTTTGGATAATTCACACAATGTTCCTCTCCATGAAATAGAAGCATCTGATAGTGAAAATTCCTATGATGAAGATACTAATGTCGACCAAGATCAACTCAACACTATTAATGATTTTCAACAGATTTGCGTGATCATCCCACTCATCTTCTATATGTCCTACATGATTTGATTACTGCTAAGAATGTCTATGATGCTTCTGTCTCTATAGTTTCTCCTTCTTTGGCTCCCGTGGTCTCCACCCCACCCATTTATGTCTCAACTTCCATTCCTACTACTACTGCTCCTATCATTCACCCTAGCACACCTAACATGCAACTTGTCTCTTCTTCTAATACTCTTGATCTAACTTCTTTGTATAACGATTTGCAAACCCAAATTCGGAAACTCCAGATTGCTACTTCTTATGCATCACCATCTTTAGACTCTACATCATTGTTACATACTCCCTTCACACTTGTTATATCTACCTATCCCTTACCACCTAATTTTATCTCTCCAAAATTACCCATCTTTAAGGGCCATGGTGATCCACAAGAACATCTCCATGCTTTTCACGTAGCATGCCTAGACTATGCAGATGACTCTATAGTACTAGCTAAGCTTTTTCCTCGTAGCTTACAAGATTATGTGATGTGTTGGTTTTATGACCTACATGTCCATTTGGTAAACTCTTTCACACATATTGCTGATGCTTTTCTCACTCACTTTTCCATTAACATCGGCTCTAATATCTCTTATGCTCAACTTGCACAACTCAAACAAGGATCTAATGAACACTTAGCGGATTATGTCTTGTGTTATAAAACAATTTAGCCAAGATGTCCAACATGCTTGTGAATGTTGAGCTTCAGATTTATTCATTCAAAGTCTTTTACCACCACTCCAGAGAGTGTTCTCTTTAAGACTTCTTCTTCCTTTGATCAACTTTGTCACACTATTCAACTACTTGAAATTAAGCTTCGCAATAGGAAAGCTTAAGTATAAGGAACAAACATTATCCTCCACGCATTTTCTACGTAAGTCAACATTCAAAAATCTACAACTAAACCGCCGGATACAAAAGTCACTTTGTCAACGTAGTTTCTACTACTAAGGATCTTCAATCGCAACTAGATTGATGTACATTCACTAAGTTTAGTATTCCCCCACGTATTTTACTACCACAACTTGTCGAAAGTAACCTCATCACACTACCCTCTCCACTAAAAATTGATCCATCTCAACCAACAAGGCGTAATTTCGATGAACATTCCCATTGTGACTATCATCAATGTGTAGGACACTCCATCAATCGTTATTACCGACTACGATATCTCATTCAAGATTTGATGGAAAAAGATCACATTGAGCTTCTGGAACATGCAACATCTCCACATGTCAATGAAAATCATAAGCTCAAAATCTTTAACAATCCTCTACCCAAACATGATACAAAAGTAATTGACTCATTAGATAATTATGTCCACCACACAATGTCCAAGCTCCTACTTTAGGGGCCCTTGAATTTTTAGTTACGCATACGACACTTCACCACAAGTCATCTTTTTTTCTAACCATGACTATCATGTAACTTTTACATCTAATCACCTACATATCAAAGCATCTATTGGCTCAATCCACATTAATAATACTAATGTAGACCCATCATGGCCTATTAGCATATGTTCTATTCCATTTCTTCATGTCATTGGTTACCCTCAATCACAAATTGAATACCCTTTAAACAAACCATATGGTGTTGTCAAACTACACGTTACAGTTGGTCCTCTCACTTTTCTTGTCCCTTTCCTTGTTGGGAAAGTAGTCAATGGTTGTGACATGCTACTCGGACTCAATTGGATTCGTAGGTCTCAATCCATTATTTCTATGAATCATTTGTGACTCAAATTCATTCATAACAATTAGGTTATCTCTATTGATGACATGCCCCATCTATTCCATGGTTGTCATCTTCTCAAGCATCAATTCACACATCTTCCACTTCATCTAGTACATCAAAATATATGTAATCTACTCCTAGTTAACCCATTTGTACACCTTCTTTACGACCTCACCACTTCATTAGTCCTACACATCAGCATACGTCCATTCCTAGGGCAATTGTTGCAATGGAAAAGTAACTCTTCCTCACACCCGACCTCCCAAGGTGGGGATGGACTATACGTGGGATGCAGACAAGCTAGTTAGGAAATCTTATGTCTTCGATGCGCACTAATGGAATCTGTGAATCTAAGGCAAAGAAGGCCCTCCTAACCTAAACTAGCATGATAGATCGGTCGGTGAGGATGACTTCTCGAAGGCTCCAATCAATATCGAGCTCTGGCGTGATCCGATCTATAGGTTGTGGGATATGGGGAAAATGACCTGGGATTGTTTCATGTGTATATCTCCAGATAGGGTCATAGGATGGATGATGGGTATAGTGGGTTCTATGGTCGATTCTCCGGTCTAGTCCAGAAATCCTTAGCTTCATTAGCTGCTATATTTAACAAGGATAATTGTGTGATAATGGTTGGTGGAAGTGGCGTGGATCTAAATACTAATGTGCGTAAGCCAACATCTACGTCTGATTGACCTGTGGACTCGTTGGGTTGTGGGATTTGTGGATCACAACCGTAGATTCATGGTTGTTGTGGACCTTATGGTCATGTGTGGAATCAGTCCCTAATCCCTAGTATCCAATAGTCGTATGCCTTTTCGGCCTCTATATTTAGAACTACAAGTTGTGCAATCTTCTCAGAGTACCTTACAGGCGTTCTGGCAACAACCTAAAATTCTTAAGCTAGTGTCTATGTCAGTGAGAATGTCTCCTGCGTCTGGCTGTGGGACCAAAGGGTCACAACCAAATATTTTCTCTCTTTCAAGCCCTTCTACAGTCATGTGGATATTTGTCTAGGGTAATATGTAGTTTGGCTGGTTTGACCAAAATGTGTGTGCTTGGTCATCTTCTATGTTTAACCCTCTTAACTGTGAGCTGATCTGTTGTAAGTCTGCTGTTGTTCGGAAGACTTGGATTCTAAGATTCTGATCTATATCAGTTATTGCCATAACAAGATTGGGTTGAGGCACTATTGGCTCGAACACGTATTCTCTGGGCTCCTAGGTCCCGTGATTGTCATGCAAAAAGGAAATGATATAAAACTAACTAATGACAGAATAAACTAACTATGTAGGATACATCTATGTATATTCTTCTATTTTTGTGTTTTTCTGATGAACTATTGAACAAAATTGAAAGAGAAATTATTTTAAAATATCTAGAAATTAACAACTAAACTAATAACAAATTAAAACAAACAAAGTAGCCGAGTATAGCTACTTGCTGTGTAGTTGTAAATCTATTCTAAATAACCAGATAACTAATCTAATCTATTTGAAAGACTCTCGATCCTACCTCAGAAGTGAGGAGTGAATCATAGTTTCTCAGAAACTATCAATCCCCATAGCTTCCCCATGCAATATCGAAAGTGAGATTAACTGAAATGAAATGATTGACTACTCTATTTGATATGTTTTAACTAGAACTTTGAAAGCTTGAACCTAGATTTTGTAGAATAGTGGCGAATCCGGTTGTGTGTGGCTTTGTCCCCTTAGTGTGATCTCCTCATTCCTTCGTGCTCACGTGAATCCAGAAAAGCATGTGATGTTAGCATCAACAGAAGTTGGTATCAAAATAATGGCAGCTTAGGATGCAGACTGAATACAATGCGAGTAGGAGAGGGATAGCGCAAGAGAACAGAGCTTGGCTTATGTAATTCCTAGTGGGATTTATTGTGAGTCATGCAACACAAAACATCCAGAACTTGAAACTATTCTTTTTGATGAACAAACCTGCAACTTTAATGGCTTCCTACTAAAAATTAAACTATTCTACTCCAATGGATTGCATGAAATAGTAACAACACTAGCACAAGAAGATTATGTGGCTTCCTAAAGCAAAGATAACACTAACTATGCATGCAATAAATAAAACTATGAATCCTAAGAAAATTGAAAGGCTAAGCTATTGAAATGAGAAATTGAGAGGCAAATTTGAGGGGCCATTTGCTTGAGCACAAGCCAGCTATTTATAGAATTCCCATTTACCCAAAGGTGAAAACCAAATTGAACTCTTTAACCATAAACAATGCAAAAACACTATTCCAGGGAACTAGAATCATAAATACAAGCAAAGGCGGTGAAAAAAAATGGTAAACATTGAATTTTTACATGAGTCATTAAAAAAACATTCTAGAAAATGCGTGAAGGACCACCACGCCAGCGGGTGGTGGTTACAGACCACCAGCCCTGCGGTGGCGGTCACGAGACCGCCACCCAGGGTGGCGGTGGTTTCATCACTGAAGATCAAAATGCAAAAGAAAAGGAGGGGAGAAGAGAAAAAAAAAGCACGCAGGGGCTAAGCGGGGCATGCGGGATGTTAACGCATACTTGGAGAGCTTTTTGGATCCCAAACACCTTGCGAGGAGACCTGTATCATCATTGGGGCACGTGTAATTGTGTTCAGTGGTGTAGTACCCTACAATTTTGGGTACGTACATATTGCCCCCTCGGAGAAGTGTTTTAGCCATGAAGAGGCGTAAAATGGTGGGTCCGAGTATGGTGGTCCCAAATGGGAAGTTAGAATTTATACCCGACACCCGTGTGTCGTAATGATGATGCCTCTAAGATTCCCACTACCTTGCAAAATGAAAAGAGGAATCAAGTGTAGATAGACAAAATAGATCGGAAAATAAATACTAAAATAATATGAAATGAGGACGTACCATTTGTGCGGGGATAAGAACTTACCTCCGTCGGTGCTCCAAACCTATGAAAAGGGGCATTCAAAACAAGTCAGGATACTATATATGTAAAAGTGGGCCCATTTTCCTATTCATTTGAGCATGTTGATTTGATTGATTTTGAGCTCTGGGACCCACGGTGACGGTTTTACTGATGTGAGTATAGTCAAAATGTTCGGGATGAGATTGTGATCATGCCTCCACGAGTGGAACACCAACCCATGAGATCACAGGTTAGTTTTTCTCGATTTACCATTTTTATCCCCAAAATGTTAAAATGGTGAAATCTTTGTCATGGGGGGATTATTTTTGAAAATGTCAGTTTTAATAGGGTCACTTAGGGGGCGCCTAATGGGTAGGCTTTGTTTTGGTTAAAATAGTCATTTTTTTGTTTTTAGGCGTCATTTAGGGCATGTGACCCACGTGGAAATTTGGGACACGACCGCCACCCTGAGCAGGGTGGCGGTTACACGACCACCACCCTGATCAGGGTGGCGGTTACAAGACCGCCACCTTTAAGGCGGTGATTACGGAACCGCCACCCTGCTCAGGGTGGCGGTCCTTCACATAGAATGCATAAACAACACTTATTTGAATTTGTTTTTACATGTTTCTAGCATTCTTACCTGTTTTCATGATTTTTCTAATGTCATTTGAATACTAACTTACTCCGTTTTGTGTGTTTTTGGGTGTATGCAGGCGAAGGAGGAGTATATCCGATGGAGCGAGAGAGAGAGTGTGTGATTGGCTTCCGGTAGTATTGGATGCCCTTTCTCAGGATGAGCAGGACACTCTTCAGAGGGCCGGTATATTGCGCATATCACGGGTCCCGCATGTTGCACCTTCTAGTCACATACTTTGTGACTTGTTTTCATATTGGGATGCTGATCGAACACTTTCTAATTTCCAGGGTCAGGGGTGAGTGGACCATCACTTTGGAGGATGTTTACCACATCTTGGGGTCCCGATCATCGGGAGATGGCTCACACTTGAGACAACAGGGTCACGGGCTCAGATAGCACAGTGGGCTTCATATATGGGAGACACAGTTATCTCCACTGGTTCAAGAAGGGGGTGAGGGTCCGATCTATTCCTAGCCTACCTATCCCCTTGATTCACCAGGCCATTATGGGGATCCTTGCCTCGAGATTGATCGGGGACAAGGGAGGAGACACTTTACTTTATTGCTGGTCCCCCATCATTGCATAGATTGAGGGACATGGCCGATTTACGCCTGGGGAGGCCGACATTCTTGGGACCACTTATCATGATTGTATCTGGGTGGTTCATTTACAGGGGCAGTCATTGAGCCATCCGAACCCTGGTTATGAGTTGGGTCTATGAGCATTTCATCCCCTATGGGAGAGGTGTAGAGGTGGCAGATCCCGAGCCCGTGAGGGCAGCCAGATGGACAGATATGTCTGGTGCTCAGAGCACCCCACCAGCCAGTCACCTCCTTGACCACTGATGACATGGAGGCCACACCCTATCAGGCCATGGCAGGGTTATGGGGCGAGGAGGCTCTTACTTTGATCTCTTGCTCCACCACAGGGCAGCTTGTGGATAGGACGGGAAGGTGGAGATACATCCTTTTGGTCGAGTGCCTCAATAGTTTGGCCTTCCTTACGTGGGTATGCTTCCCCCAGTGGTGCCAGTATATAGATCAGTTCGGGAGGCTAGGGGAGGTCCTAGAGGCCGGGGTTGGACAATTGTTACCCCTAGGCATCCCTATTGCAGCTAGGAGGGTAGTACGCGCTCGAGGGAGAGCCGGTGCTCCTCAGGCACCCTTACTTCAGATTGCCCGGTCCCGCCCACAGCAGCGACGACCCCATTGATATAGACTCTGAGTCTGAGGAGTTCACAGGGGGAGAGATGGAGGAGGAGACCGAGGCTGAGGTCAGTGAGTCGGGTGGAGAGGAGGACAGTGATCCTGAGTGGCATGACACTCAGGATATCTTACAGGTGGAGAGGGTGGAGCAGAGTGCGGAGAGGGTGACCCTAGCTTCAGAGGAGCCACTTTCTCAGGGCTTGGGTGGAGAGGATGAGTCCATAGTAGGACGTTATGTGGCCCCAGGCACAGGAGGAGTGCATCAGTCAGTGGCGGCATCTGTGGCAGGTGCTTGACCCTAGAGATCCATCTTGGAGGCCCAAGATCCGAGTGAGTTATCATCCTTCTCTTTAATGTTTGTTTTTAGCTATGATTGTCTTAGTTGCTATCTCTCCTTTTGTTTACTTTTGTTTTTATCTTTTGAGTATTTCTAATTTGTTTTCTCCTTTGCTTGCAGAGACTGCTGATGAGTGGCGAGACCTGATTCACCGGGTATGCACTGATACCCTGATGATCCCCATGGAGAAGACCCGTGCGGAGTTATCCGTGGATGCAGGGGAGCCCTCAGTAGCCGGTAGGCATACCGAAATTTTTTCCCCTATCTGGCATGTGGCCAAGATGGTGTCTACCCTCCATACCAAGTTGGCAGGATACAGGACAACAGAGCACTAATGAGGAGTCACTCTCATGGCGAGGCCATAGCTGCTCCTCGGGATCGTGAGCCCTCCATGCACTCAGAGCACCGGCGTAGCTGAGTCCTAGACGTGGGCGTGCACCTTCGAGAGGGATCTCATAGGGGTTGAGAAGCCACTTGGCTCTCTTAGATTATTTGTATGATGTATTTTGTATTTCCGGGCTCTTTGAGCATTTTGACCATGCTTAGCACATGATGGCATTGTACAGAAACTTTTATATATATATATATATATTTTTTGGATCAGACTCTTGGTATCTATGTTTTTGTGATTCATTTCCACATGTAAACTATAATGTTGTTTTTATATGCTTTTCAGAATGTATGCAGTGGAGAACAAATGATACAAGTGCTTCCTTTCTTTTTGTATTTCATGATGTTGATATATGATAATGTAGACACAATGTGATCTTGAACTTTAGTTTCTATAAGCAATTGTTTGGTACTTCATATTTGTTTTGACAAAATGAGATGATAAACCGGTATGATGAGCAGATGAACTTGCCCCACTCCTAACTCCACGCAACTAGTAAGATGTGAGGGCTCATCACCGAGAGCTAGAAAGGGCACAAGCTATGAAATTTGTTGAATGGTAGTGATGAGAGATAGACAAAGATTTGGTAGAACCAAATTAGGATGCTACAAACCTACTCTACTCGAGTGACTCCATAGTTTAGAATGCTACTTGCTTTGTGGTTTATCTAGACTTAGATCCGTAGATGGCCACATGGTAGACAAAATCTGGTTTTCGGGGTTTTGAGCTCTCTTGGAATTTTGGACATCTGATTCATTTGTTTTTGACTCAAGATTTCAAAGGTTCATTTGAATTGTTTGCTTATGACCTTCAACATTTATTTGTCAAGAGGACCCCCTACACCTTGCCCCATGCTACTAGTAAGAAGCGTGGGCTTATCACCATGGACAAGGTATAGGTGAGTAAGGGCATTCCCATCCTTTCCCAACCCTACGTCACTAGTAAGAGACACAAGCTCATCACCGAAGGTTGGTAGGGCAAGGAAATGTGTAAAATAAAATTTTCTATTTGATCTATGTTTGACTTATATATTTGAGCAAAATGTCAGTATGTTCTTATTTCCAAAGAGATATGCATACGGGATAGATGTGACACTATGAAGCTTCTAGAACAGACCATAGGCAAGACACCTATCCTAGGGAGAAACCAAAAGTGAGAACAAGCATGCAGACCTTGGTATGGTTACCATTAAGACTTTGTCATATCTAGCTTTATTTGATGAAATGATTTTGAAATGATTGATGATGTTGAAAATGAAGAAGTATGATTGGAATGATTATGCCAATACCATCAGAAGTTTGTAATGAATTTCTTTGAGAATAAGTTCCTTGATCACAAAATTATACAAAACAAGTGGACAAAATGAACCTAACTACATGAAGATGCAATGTAGATATAATTATACAAATAGTGCTGGTTGCTTATGCATAGAATCATTTAAGGTGTAGGGAATTGACAGTTTCACCAAATTCCTCACCTTCTAGTGTACATAAGAGATATGCACCATTTCCATAGTCTTTCGTGACTCGGTATGGGCCCAACCATTTGGGCTGGAATTTTCTTCCTTCACTGGTCTTTTTATCGATCCGGTTGTCTAGTCTTAGAACCAAATCTCCTTCATATATATCTCATTCATAGACCTTTTTGTTATACTACCGGCACATCCGGTCAGCATAAACTCTATGCCATTGTTCAGCATCTAACCTTGGCCTCATCTAGGCTTTCTAGTTGGGAGAGACGTGCTTCTCTATAAGCGTCTTCATCCAGAATCCCTTGTAATGAGATGCGGAGACTGGGTATTTCAACCTCAAGTGGGAGAACTACTTCTGCTCCGAATACCAATGAGAAAGGAGTTTCTCCTGTGGGTGTTCTTATTGAGGTTCGGTGGGCCCACAAGGCTGGGTATAACTTTAAATGCCAATCTCATTTATTTTCTTTTACCATTTTAAGGAGAATGGACTTTAGAGTTTTATTTGTTGCTTCAGCCTGTCCATTGGCTTGAGGGTAATACAGGGAGGCTATATGATGGCTTATTTTAAATTTATTACATAATTCATGAACCTCGTCATTCTTAAAAGAAGTCCCATTATCTATGATAATGATTTGTGGGACACCATACCTGTAAATGATCTGGTTCAAAATGAACTTGGCGATCACGGAACCTGGTACAGTGGTAAGAGGCATAGCCTCTACCCATTTAGTAAAATACTCGGTGGCCGTGATTATGAAGTTATGGCCATCTATAGATGAGGGAGAGAATTTCCCTATCAAATCTAGGCCCCATGTAGAAAAGGGCCATGGAGTTGCGATTGGTTGTAGAGCTTGTGTCGGCATGTGAATCTCGTGGGAAAATTCTTGGCATTTATGACACTTGCGTACAAACTCTACTACGTCGTGCTCTAGAGTGGGCCAGAAATAGCCCATCCGATGTATTTTGTGAGTGGTGGCATGACCACCGAAGTGGCCTCCACATATTCCACTATGAGATTCATGGAGAATCTTCTTGGATTCTTCTGTGTCAACACACCTTAGAAGCATTCCATCGAAAGCCTTACGATAGAGCACTTGTTCTATAATAACGTATTTAGCTACGATAATGCATAACCACCTTCTTTGTTGTGGTGTAGCACCTTCTGGATATGCATGGCCCATGATATAATTAATAATATCAGTATACCAAGGACATTCAGAGATGGGAGGTCTAGTTTCGACGTAATATATGCATTCATCGGGAAAATCTAGATCTACTAGATCACCTCCATCTAATGGGTTATCAGCTAACCAATCTGTAATGATTTGTCCCTTAACATGGACTTCTGGTTTACAAAAGTTAATTCGAATTCACCCATTAAGGTTATAAAGCATCCAACCTTTTTAGACAAGGACCCTTGCGTGAGGAAAGTTCGTAAATGGTCTATTTTTATAATGACCCTTGTTTCTTGATTTAGCATGTAATGTCTTAAGCATTTGGTTGTGAAGACTATGGCGAGGCATTCTCACTCTACTTGCATGTATAACGTGTCTCATAATCGAGTAATGTTTGGCTAATAAAATAGATCACACGTTCTCATTTGTCATCATCTTCTTGGGCTAGCATGCAGGCTAGCGAGACATTGGTAGCTCGTGAATATAAGATTAAAGGGTGGTCTGGCTTAGGAGGCATTAGCGTAGGTGGTGACAACAAGAAATGCTTAACTGCTTCGAAAGCCTCATTGCAGTCTTTGGTCCAATTGATATTGTACTCTTTCTTGAGTAGGTTGTTGATTGGATGAATGGAAAAGCTTAAATCTAGGATGAATCTTTGGATTGCATTGAGTTTCCCAAGAAACGACTTGATTCCAGATTCATCCGATGGTGGGATCATTTCAAGAACAACCCAGGATTTTGGTTGGGTCCACATCGATCCCTCGCGATGATATAATGTAACCTAGGAGCTTCCCTCTGTCACACCAAAGATGCATTTTTCTGGGTTTAGTGTGACTCCGTATTCTATCAAACATGAAAGAATGATACGGAGCACTTCCAGGTGATCACAACACTTCCTGGCTTTGGCTAACAAGTCATCTACATAGGATTCCACAATTTTGTGTATAAGATCATGAAATATATATGTCATTTCCCATGGTATGTAGCACCAACGTTCTTGAGACCGAATGGCATAACAACATAGCAATAAGTTCCCCAAGGAGTTATAAATGTGGTTTTGGCTTGGTCTTGTTTGGATATTCTGATTTGATTGTATCCCGAGAATCCATCCATGAGAGACAAAAGCTCAAATCCAGTTGTTGCATCAATGATGATGTCTATGGATGGTAGCGGGAAGTCATCCTTAGGGCACGCCTTGTTAATGTCTCGAAATCTATGCAAATGCATATCTTCCCATTTTTTTGAGAATGGGAATGATATTAGATACCCACTGAGAGTAATCGACCGGTTTGATGAATCCCACTTGGAGGAGTTTCATTACTTCTTCTTTCACCATGAGAGCTACCTTGGGTTTCATTGGTCTCGATTTTTGTTTAATTGGCTTTGCATCTGATTTGGTGATGAGGTTATGTACCGTGATGTGTGGTGCAACCCCTGTCATTTCTTTATAATTAAATGCAAAATCCTTCTGATGTTCTTTGAGGATTTGAGTGTGTATTTCTATCTCTTCTAGAGTTAACGAAGATCCTAGTTTTAAGATCTTTGGTTCATCCTCCATTCCGATGTTAATGTCAATCATTTCTTCGATTAAAGAAGCGTTACCTTCTTCAAACTCAGGCGGGGCTGGAGGTAGTTCCAGATCTTCTCCATTTTCTACCACGTATATGTCGAGTTCTTTTTGTGGGGGAAGCTCTATCATGGGATTCCCAAAGTAGGAAGATGAATGTGGGATTAAGGAAAATCTACCACATGATGGGTGAGATGTAACACTGCATAGGCATTTAAGTAATCAAGAGTAGCTCTATCACTATCAACGTGATCTACGCTAGTAGATTTGTTCTCAGCTATGTTTGTTAAAAGTGGGTTTGACATTTTCTTCACTAATGGTTCAATGTGAAGGGATACCATGAAACAGGTGTCCTCCAACTCACTTCTTGGAGTGAAACGTGAAGCTGAGGTTGCTATCGAATCTGCGAGAAGATTTTGTTCTCGTGGGATTGCTTCAATTGATATGAAGTCAAACTCTTTGCTCAAATCTAATACTATTGTTGTTTTGTAGAGTTGTAAGTGTTCAACTCTGGTCTCATACACCTCAGAGACTTGGTTTGCTATTAATTGAGAGTCTCCTAACACCCTGATGTCATTAACACCGAGCCTTTTAGCTAGGATGAGGCCAAGGAGGAGGGCTTCGTATTCAGCGCCATTGTTTGTACATTCAAAATTTAGTTTAAAGGTGAATGGTAGGATTTTTCCTTCGGTGAAGTAAAGATCACACCTGCCCCAGCCCCATAATGACACCTAGCTCCATCGAAATGAAGAGTCCAATATTTAATTGGGAAGATGGACGTTGGGACATTTGTTCCATCTATTTCATCCGCTTTGGTTACTTCTACCATGCAGAGTTCTTCTGCTGGAAGAGAACCAACTCCTAGGGTATATCCCATGCCTACAGAATCAAATGGCAGGAAAATTGGTAGATCCTGTTCTAGCAATTTGACAATTTTTTCCGTAGTTCCTAATGATACCATTTCTACAATGTGTTAGCCTCTTCCTTGAGGGCTGGGATATTCTTGATTAGGTTCATAACTTCTAACTCCATTGTAGGTACCAACTTTCCTTCCGGTTTCGAGTCGGTTGGCTTGTTAAGTTGGTTTGTTGGGAGTTCAAACTCAGAGTGAACACCTGGCCTTTTCTTTAGGTCTGCTAGGTGTATATCGAATGGTTTCGGATCACCTTTTGCTATGAATACCTTTCCTAAGTGCAAGAATCTTACTTCTTGGAATAATGTAGAAGGGATTGCCTTCATACGGTGTATCCATGGTCGGTGAGAGGATCATATTATAGTTGGTTTCCCGATCTATAATATAAAACTTAGTTAGGATTGTTTTGGGTCCTAAGGTGACTAGTAGTATTATAGTTCCAATCGAAGTGGCTTTAAGGCTATCATAGCCTCTTAGCATATTCCGAGTCGTGGAACAATTTGTTTCTCCATACCCTAGCTTTTGAAGGAAAGAGAAGGGGACTATGTTAATTTTGCCCCATCATCAACCATTACATGTTTAACGTAATTGTTATAAACCCACACTTGCAAATGTAAGGTTGGATCACCTCTGCGTGCAATCTCAGCATCCATTGGCATTTTGTTTATTTCAATATAAACTCGGTATCCCTATCCGGCTGCCCCGGAGGGTGGATATCAAAGTCTATATGGTTTACCTATGTTTTGGGAGGTGGAGTGATGTTAATTAAATGACCTAAACCTAATGCTTCTAAAAGAGCAGCCCTGTGGGCAGGAGAGTTCTTCAGTAAGTCCAAAAAGGAGATGTGAGAGAAGGTTTTTGTTAGGTCATTAATTAAATCATAGGCACCTACAGGTTTTACTAATATTTGTTGGATGTTATCTGCCTCTAGCGGGTAACTTGGATTTGGTTGAGAGGAATACTCTCATGTCCTTGTTATGAGCTTCTACGTGTAGTTCGGTGTCTAACTCCACTAAACCGACTATCTTGGGTCATGGCTGACTTCCTAATTGTGGTGCAACAGGTGGATTTAGTGAAGTCGAGGCTTCATGATCATTGTTTCCTGTCATTATGCTCTTATTCATCCCATTTGGATTTAATTTGTTGTTATTGTGATTTGGGAGCGGATCGTTGAAGATCTTGAGGGGTGCATTTTGAGGGGAAATTGCCCCTATAAAAGTATTTGGCTTGGTGATGCGGGGATCTGCCAAGAACATATCTATGAAAAGTTGTCTTTGTTCCTCTGGAAAACGTTGCATGAACTTATTGTAATCACGGCAAGTCCTAGTGTCGTGGCCTCAAATTTTGTGGAAACCACAATACGAGTTAGGATTGTAATTCCTAGGTTGTTGGTTTGGCGCATATTGTGGTCCAAAACTCTGATTAAACCATTGACCATTAGGATTTTGTGTTTGTTGTCTTTGGTTTTGGTTTTGGTTCTGATATCTAGTTGAATTTTGACTTGGACCATGTGTGTCTGGGTTTGCCTTTGTTGTTGTTGTTGTTGCGGATGATTAAAATCCACTGTATTGATTGTCGGGGTAAAGTTGTTGTTTCGTTGATTGTTAATTGGCGGTGGAGCATTTACAACATTTGTTTTTTTGTTTGGTCGGTTACTCCATCTGTGGTTACGCCATGATTTTTATTAAGGATCTTAGGTCCTTGATTGACGTTTGTGGTAGTAGGATAAGTCGTAGTATTTTGGTGGGGGTGATTAGCCTCCCATTTGTTCCATACGTCTTGCGACCGCTATCTATTACCGCTTGATCTATTCGGAGAGTGCTCTCAAGTACTTCATCGTAAGTCCTTAGTGGGAACTTCTGGACTTCTTCCTTTACCTCTCTCTTTGAGAGAATGAAGGAATAAATCACATAGTTCCATTTGGTCCATATTTGGAGCACTTGCCAAAGAATAAAGGACTGTACGCCATCTTTGGATGAAGTGAGCAATAGATTCATTGTGTTCTTGTTTAATGTGCAAGAACTCCCTGATTCCTATTCTCAATAGTTTGTTCATGTCAAACACCTTGATGAACTCTAAAACGAGTTGTTTAAATGAATGTATGGAAGCTTCAGGTATTCTGTAATACCAATCGAGGGCGATGCCCTCTAAAGTTTTGGGAAATATTTTAGCAACAACCCCATCCCAAGGGAGTAGTTCTCGAATGGTTGTGGCATAGGCCTTGATATGTGCATTCGGGTCTCCTTCCCCTTTATATTTGGGAAAATCGGGAAGAGGTCTTGGAAGCATGATGCTTCGTATAGTGAAGTCTAAGGGTTCTTTCAAATATTCTGAATAAGTCCCTATCGCATAGGTTTCGACCATCGATGGTGCCTGCTGAGGGGGTGGAGGTGGGATGGTTTGTTGGTATGGTGGCATATGCATTTGCAGGGGCATAAGGAAATCCCTGTGGTTGAGTGAACATGCCGGGAGAAGAGAACATATCTCCTTGCGGTGATTTGGAATACATGTTTAGATATGAAGGAGTATTGCCCAGGAATGGATTATTTTGTACTAGACCGGAGGTATCATATTTTCCACCGGAATGGTGTTAGAAATAGCGGTTCTAGTTGGCATTTGTTGTGGATACTAAGGAGGCATGCCCAACGTGCCTATTCCTGTGAGGAGGTCTACTTGGCTTGGGATGATGCGAGGATTGGAATTTCCTACCTACATGAATTGAGAATTTTGACTTGCTTGAGCAAGTTCTAACCCTCTAACTTTTTCTACTAAAGTTGAGATGACTTCATTTGGTGAAGTCACAGTATTTTTCCTTAGTGGCATTTGTCATATATCCTGAGGTTGTATAGGCATGTGGTACCCCGCTATGAACTGATCGTTCCTGCCAAGTTTCCCGAGGGCATTTCCTATAGGTAGCGGCATGGAGGTGTTTTCTTGAAACGAGACCTCGGGTTGTGTTTGTAAACTTCCTATAGGTGGGTACATACTCTGAGAGCATTGTTCATTCCTGGCATAACACACTGAATGTTCATCATCTAAAAATGGATATGGATCCGATTGTCTACTAATTTATGGTCTAAGCAATACCTGAGGAGACGAACCAGATTCTCCTGTAAACGTCATGGCGTTCGAGCCTGAAGGCTCTGGGTGTTGCGTTTGAGCGAGCTGATCCAACTCCTCTATTTGGAAAGAAGAACTATATCTAGCCTTGGAGGTGAGTTTGTGTTGACAATCGGTTAGTTGAATAGTTGTCACCCCATGCTGAGAGCGAGGGTGATGGCTATCTATTCAGTTGATCATAGTATGCTTCAAGACCTAGGAGAGGTCTATCATATGCATCGAATCCCGACATATTCGGGGGTATATGAATACCCACAGAATAATGGGAAAGAGTGAAGGTGGATGGAAGAAAAATGAAAAATACAATAAAATAACTATGTCTGTTCACGTCGGGTTCACCAATTTTGTACGATGGAAAAGTGACAAGCGAGCATGGGAATCTACAAGTAACTCTTCCTCACACCCGACCTCCCGAGGTCATGCTGAGACAAGCTAGTGGGGATGGACTATACATGGGATGCAGACAAGCTAGTTAGGCAATCTTATGTCTTCGACGCACACTAATGGAATCTGTGAATCTAAGGCAAAGAAGGCCCTCCTAACTTGAATTGGCATGATAGATCGGTCGGTGAGGATGACTGCTCAAAGGCTCCAATCAATATCGAGCTTTGCGTGATCCGATCTATAGGTTGTGGGATATGGGGAAAATGACCTAGGATTGTTTCGTGTATATCTCCAGATAGGGTCATAGGATGGATGATGGATACAGTGGGTTCTATGGTCGATTCTCCGGTCTAGTCCAGAAATCCTTAGCTTTGTTAGTTGCTATATTTAACAAGGATAACTGTGTGATAATGGTTGGTGGAAGTGGCGTGGATCTAAATACTAATGTGCGTAAGCCAACATCTACGTCTGATTGACCTGTGGACTCGTTGGGTTGTGGGATTTGTGGATCACAACCATAGATTCATGGTTGTTGTGGACCTTTATGGTCATGTGTGGAATCAGTCCCTAATCCCTAGTATCCAATAGTCGTATGCCTTTTCGGCCTCTATATTTAGAACTACAAGTTGTGCAATCTTCTCAGAGTACCTTACAGGCATTCTGGCAACCTGAATTCTTAAGCTAGTGTCTATGTCAGTGAGAATGTCTCCTACGTCTATTTGTGGGACCAAAGGGTCACAACCGAATATTTTCTCTCTTTCAAGCCCTTCTACAGTCATGTGGATATTTGTCTAGGGTAATCTGTAGTTTGGTTGGTTTGACCAAAACGTGTGTGCTTGGTCGTCTTCTATGTTTAACCCTCTTAACTGTGAGCTGATCTATTGTAAGTCTATTGTTGTTCGAAGACTTGGATTCTAAGATTCTGATCTATATCAGTTATTTCCATAACAAGATTGGGATGAGGCACTATTGGCTCGAACACGTATTCTCTGGGCTCCCTAGGTCCCATGATTGTCATGCAAAAAGGAAATGATATAAAGCTAACTAATGACAGAATAAACTAACTATGCAGGATACATCTATGTATATTCTTCTATTTTTGTGTTTTTCTGATGAACTATTGAACAAAATTGAAAGAGCAATTATTTTAAAATATCTAGAAATTAACAACTAAACTAATAACAAAATTAAAACAAACAAAGTAGCCGAGTATAGCTACTTTCCTTGTGCAGTTGTAAATCTATTCTAAATAACTAGATAACTGATCTAATCTATTTGAAAGACTCTCGATCCTACCTCAGAAGTGAGGAGTGAATCATAGTTTCTCAGAAACTATCAATCCCCATAGCTTCCCCGTAATATCGAAAGTGAGATTAACTAAAATGAAATGATTGACTACTCTATTTGATATGTTTTAACTAGAACTTTGAAAGCTTGAACCTGGATTTTGCAGAACAGTGGTGAATCTGGTTGTGTGTGGCTTTGTCCCCTCAGTGAGATCTCCTCGTTCCTTCGTGTTCACGTGAATCCAGAAAAGCATGTGATGTTAGCATCAATAGAAGTTGGTATCAAAATAATGGCAGCTTAGGATGCAGACTGAATACAATGCGAGTAGGAGAGGGATAGCACAAGAGAACAGAGCTTGGCTTATGTAATTCCTAGCGGGATTTATTGTGAGTCATGCAACACAAAACATCCAGAACCTGAAACTATTCTTTTTGACGAACAAAACCTGTAACTTTAATGGCTTCCTACTAAAAATTAAACTGTCTACTCCAATGGATTGCATGAAATAGTAACAACACTAGCACAAGAAGATTATGTGGCTTCCTAGCAGCAAGACATAACACTAACTATGCATGCAATAAATAAAACTATGAATCCTAAGAAAAATTGAAAGGCTAAGCTATTGAAATGAGAAATTGAGAGGCAAATTTGAGGGGCCATTTGCTTGAGCACAAGCCAACTATTTATAGAATTCCCATTTACCCAAGGTGAAAACCAAATTGAACTCTTTAACCATAAACAATGCAAAAACACTATTCTAGGGAACCAGAATCATAAATACAAGCAAAGGAGGTGAAAAAGCTGGTAAACGTTGAATTTTTACGTAAAGCACACATGGGGCTAAAGCGGGGCATGTGGGATGTTAACGCATACTTGGAGAGATTTTCGGATCCCAAACACCTTGCAAGGAGACTCAGTATCATCATTGGGGCACGTGTAACGTGTTCGGGGTGGTGTACTTTTGGGTATACTACAATTTTGGTACGTATAGATACATACTACACATGAGTCCCACACACTTCATATAGATACTACACATTGTGAATCTTCATACATCTCACATCTTATGTCTTAATATTACATAATACTCTCTAAATTTAGTTTACATCACTTCAACATTTGTGCATCTATACATCATACTAGTCTTCATCATACATGTGTCACACTTCAAGTCTTCACAGGGAAAACTACCCTGATTGATTCCTTGGTCCAAAATCATGTTCTTTAGAGTCCCCTCAAATATTTTCTAACATCACACTGTCACGAGAGGAAAAGAGCAAGCTTCGAGAAAATGCAAAAAAAGGTTAGTAAGGCAAGTAGGTTGATCCCCTGGGAAAAACATCATAAAAATATTAAGTCCTAGTCCTAGGGATTGATTCGGGACATTTGGGACAAAAAATATTTTCTAAGTTCCCTGTCTCGAGAAAAGCCTCGAGGCGGCCCAAGCAAGCATTTGGGAAATGGGACAAAAGGTGCGGTGGCGAAAAGCCGGTTGATCCAGAAAAAAAATGGCTAAGTCCTAGTCCTAGGGGACAATTTGGGAAAAAAAGGGCCGAAAAGAGTCAAGTCGATCCCGAAGCAAAGTGGGACAAGCGGGCCAAAAATGCCCAAGAACCGGCCGAATCGGCGAAATGAGTCCGAGGGTCCAAAATCAAATGGGACATGCGGGACAAATGGACGCGAAATGCCCGAACCGGCGAAATGAGCACAAAGGGCCCAAAATCAAATGGGACATCCAGGACAAATGGAGGTGAAGTCGCGAAGGAGCCGAGGGAGCCAAGGACCAATCGAAATTGCCACGTGTCCTCACGGGAGAAAAGTCAAAAGGTCAAAAGGGCGAGTTATCGAGCACCCGAAGGCAAACCAATGAAATGGCGCCACGTGTCCAAGTTTAAGGGGCCCATGAGCAATTTCAAAAGGAAAGCCCGCAAAAGGAGGAGAGAGAATTTCTCATCAATCGGCACGTGCCACGTGTCGTCCAGATGGCGAAGAGCGGGAAAACATTTTAAAATTCGTTTTGATCTGTTCCGTGCCCTAAATCTTCAGATCGCCATATCTTTTGATCCAGAGCTCGGATTTCCACGTTCTTTATATCAATGGAAAGCTGTTGAGATGCTCTACATGATTCTGGATCAATCTCGAGTTTTGGTGTAGTCTGAAGAGAGAAAATTGAGAAACGGCTCTGACGTGTGGTAATGGCGAAGTGCGACCTTTCAACAACCCGTTTAATGCTAATGGGTCACATTCTTCTTACGCGGCCGAAGTGACATTTCGGCCAAATTAATGCGAAATGGGTCACATTCTCCTCCAAATCACCAAAGATGGCGGGGTATGGGTTGGTAAGGTATCTCCATGCCATTTTAATGCATAGCATTCAATGAGGAATGGGCTTACACGTTTTCCCACGTTTTCTGTCCCCTGGGCTCGACCCATGCAATGTAAAAGCCAGATTTGGCTCATTTTAAAAAAAAAGAGGTTGTTCATTCTTTCGGCTCGGCCCTCCCTTCTTTTCTTCTCTAGGGTTGAAAATGGAGTTCGAGCCTCCTCCCTACTCTGTAATGGCATTTTTTGCCTTTTACTAATGGAATGATGTTCTGTGCAAACTTCTGGAGCAACAAAACGTGTTCTGTGATGCATCTGTCCATCCTCTCTCGTTTTTGCTTGTTCTCTCCTTGCCTCTCTTCATTTGCAGGTATCTGTGCATGTCTAAATGTTCATTGCAGGTTTGGAGCTGTGTTCATGGAGTTTTGGGACATTTTTTGTGTGAAATCTATCCTTGGGCTTTGTGATGCATCTGTCCATCCTTCCCATTGCTCACCTCTCTTTGTCCCATGGCAGCGTTTTGATAGATGTTCAACATCCTCCTTCTCACAGTGTATCACCATTTTAGTGTAGGCTTTTGCTGTTTTCCCTTCTCTCTCTCTCTCTCTCTGTCTCCTTGGCATGGTTAGATTAGGATTAGATTAGCTTGCACTGCTGGAATAGCTTGTGGCGGGTAGTTTAGGAGCGAGGAACCAGCCTTCTCTGGAGATTCCTCTCTCGGTTTCACAAGTCCCACGCTTGGAGAGGTTTCCATGTTGTGCAATCACACTGCTGGATGCACGAACATCAACCTAGAAGCTGATGTGCATCCAGGGGTGCTGTGATTTTGCACTAACAGTTTTGGCACGCCCGGTGGGACCTTAGAGGTCTTTCACTTCATCTTTTGCAGGTTGATGTGTTCCTGTGAAGATTTCAGCCTTTGGAGGCACTTGCAAACACATCGGCGACTCCATCGGTCACCCATCTCTCAAGTTGCAGACCTTCCTTTCCATTCATTTTCATTCATTTTCCATTCATCCTTCTTTCCATCTCTTTCATTCTTCCCATTCTTTGAAGTTGTGCAATCATGACTTCATTTCCATCATGGATTTCATATCAACAACAGCGATATATTCCACCTCCAACAGTTTTACAAATCCTCCAGATCAGCATGCATATTCATATGAGCAGCCCAGCAGCAGTGCAAATCGGTTTGGCTATGGAGCTTTCAAGAGCAAGAGTATGCATATAATGAAGACAATCAAGATGCAAGATGCTGGTGCATTGGAGAAAATCCAAAAGATGGAGGTAAACATAGTGCAATCCAGGGCTCAGGCACAGATGAAAGCTTTTGGAATCGGTTATGGAGCACCCTGTCCATGGGTGGGACCTTTTCCAAGGCATTACAGCCCTCAGGAGAAGCTTGACTTCATGATTGCAACGCTGCCTTTGCTTGCAAAGTGGATTGAAGAAATAGAGGTGTATGAGAGAAGTATTCAGCAACCTTGTCAACGGGTAAGCACACCATCTCATGCCTTTCCTTTTCCTCTTTCCCAATCTGTTTCATTTCAGCAGTGTCAAGTTTCAAACCCTCCATCTGCTGTCCCAAGTGTTGAATCCATTTCTCCACCCCCTAGTCTTCCACCTCATCTCGATTCTTCTTTCCTTTTCCCTTCCAAACAGTCATCCCCTCCACAAGAGCTAACAAAAATACCCCCTCCTCCAAAGAAACAAGAGGTTTCACTACCTCCACCACCACAAAAAAGTGTAAAATCGGTTGAGTTTCAACCCATTCCTCCTCTTGCATTCCCAATTTCATGTGGGGAAGAAGAAATTGAAAAAATCAGTCATCAAGGACAGCAAGAAGAGGAGCCCAACAGAAAAGAAATGACAGATGACTTGAAGGTTTGGGCTACCAAATTTGGGATGACAAAGATCCCCTTGATGGTTAAGCCTACAGAAGAGGCTAAGGTTGAACAAATGGTGGTGAGGACTGATTTTGTTGGAGAAGAAGATCTTGCAGTCCCAACTTGTCCTCTAGAGCAACAAATTGAAGAGTTTGACTTGACAAACTTCATGCTGGAGGAGGAGTTCAATCAAGAGCAAGATTGCCTTCAAACATTGGAGGAAGGAGAAGCTGCTCCAAATCCAAAAGAAGAGGAGCACATTCTAGGCTATGGAGGAGAAAATGCAGATCCAGGGCTTTGAGCACAAAGCGGGCTACGGGAGAGAACCTTCGAGTTCTTCTTTCCACTTCATCTCTCTCAAGTTCTAATATCTGAAAGGAGTTTGATCTCTCAAACTCAATATTGGAGAAGTGAAGCAAACCATGGTGGTCAAGTTGCGAGATCAAGAGGACACCATGGAGGAAGTTGAAAACAAGCGGCGGGACAACAATGAGGCGGTTTACAGTCGATTTGGAGGACTGTTTTGATGGAGAAGAGCCGGTTGAGCTTTCACCTTTCTCTCTTTCATCATCCACATTCCAAACACACCAGAGCTTGCTGCCATGAAGGAGAGCTTTCATTTGCAGCACCTTTGCATCTTACAACACTCTTTGGGATCAAGATTGGAAGATTTTATCTTCCATGTTATTCATTGGAGGAAGAGAAAGGACAAAGAATTTCACCATTTCTTCCACACCATCCATTCAAGAGGTCTGAAGAAGACTCCATTCTTGGAGTTGAAAATCGAGCTATGGGCATATCAAACGGATCGGACCTTGCCCATCGGGTATTTGGCTTCATTGGAGCCAAAGGAGAAGCCACAACCAGTCATGCTTGCTTGAGCATGAGGATGAGCTACAAAGTACCAGGATCAGCTGCCATACCTCTCCATCCAAATGCGAGCAACTAAAAGAGGTATTGGATTTTTTATTGATACCTTGATGATTTGGATAGAAGACCAGCTTCTTGTTGATTTTCCATCCATCCAAACAGCCATGATCGAGTGCAAATCAATTGCATGGCTGCCAATTTTGAAGAAAGGAAGCTATTTCTCACAACCACGATTGCGGGGTTTGTTTAGCTTGCCTTTGCTTCCAGATTAGAGTAAGAGTAGGTAGATTTGCTTTGGTAGAAGAAGTGCTTGTGCACACTCTGCATGTTCCATTTGGGGCATGTATGATTTTCGATTTTGTACATAGTTTTTGTGTGTTGCTGGTTTTGCTCTTGCAGTTCATTTCAGGTGGCATCTTGGTGAAGACACTCCAGGTTCAATGGGTTTCCAAGTGGCTCAGAGGGGAGGTTTTCAAAGTTCGGATCAGTTGCAGGTTGCAACTCATGACTCCATGCCCAATGGATGCTTCAGGCTACTGATCATTCATCTAGCGGCAGATGACCCAGACCCCATTGAGTCAAACTGTTGTCAAAATTTCACCCCCCGGGTAATTTTGATAACATGCATCAGAATATTCAAGTCCCAGGAAAATTGATTGATTCGGGGCCAAAAATCATGTTGCTAGAGTCCCCTCAAATATTTTCTAAGTTCCCTGTCTGAGAGGAAAAGAGCAAGCTCTGAGAAAATGCGAAAAAGGTTGCGAAAGGCAAGTAGGTTGATCCGAGGAAAAAATCATAAAAATGACTAAGTCCTAGTCTCAGGGCAATCGGGACATTTGGGACAAAAAGGCCCGAACCGGCGCGGCTCGGCGAAAAAGCACAAATAGCCCGCAAAGCAACGGGGACATCGGGGACAAAAGTGCACGCGGCGGGCGCGAAATGCCGGTTCGACCAGAGAAAAAAATTGGCTAAGCTGTTTGAAAAATGGCTGATACAGCAAATGGGACAATCGGGCCAAAAAGCGCCGAACCGCCGAACCGGCAAAAAAGAGTCAAGTCGGTCCAAAAGCAAAGTGGGACAAGCGGGCCAAAAATGCCGAACCGGCCGAATCGGCCGAAATGAGTCGAGAGGGTCCAAAATCAAATGGGACATCTGGACAAATGGGCCTGCGAAATGCCCGAACAAGCCGAAATGAGCACAAAGGGCCCAAAATCAAATGGGACATCGGGGACAAATGGAGGTGAAATGCGCGAAGGAGCCGAAGGAGCCGAGGACCAATCGAAAGCGCCACGTGTCCTCACGGAGAAAAAGTCAAAAGGTCGAAGGGGCGAGTTATCGGCGGCTGAACCGAACCAATGAAATGGCACCACGTGTCCAAGTTTAAGGGGCCCACAAGCAATTTCAAAAGGAAAGCCCGCGAAAGATGGAGGAGAGAGAATTGCTCGTCCAATCAGCACGTGCCACGTGTCGTCCAGATGGCGAAGAGTGGGAAAACATTTTAAAATTCGTTTTGATACATTAGTGCCTAAATCTTGAGATCGCCATATCTTTTGATCGAGCTCGGATTTCCACGTTCTTTATATCAATGGAAAGCTGTTGAGATGCTCTACATGATTCTGGGATCAATCTCGAGTTTTGGTGTAGTATGAAGAGAGAAAATCGAGAAACAGCTCTGACGTGTGGTGGTAATGGCGAAGCGACCTTTCAACAACCTGTTTTAATGCTAATGGGTCGCATTCTTCTCTTACGCGTAGCGGAGTGACATTTCAGCGGCCAAATTAATGCAGAATGGGTCGCATTCTCCTCCAAATCGGTCAAAGATGGTAGGGTATGGGTTGGTAAGGTATCCTATGCCGTTTTAATGCATTGGCATTCAATGAGGAATGGGCTTACACGTTTTCCCACGTTTTACGTCCCTGGCTCGACCCATGCAATGTAAAAGCCAGATTTGGCTCATTTTAAAAAAAAAGGTTGTTCATTCTTTCGGCTCGGCCCTCCCTTCTTTTCTTCTCTAGGGTTGAAAATGGAGTTCGAGCCTCCTCCCTGCTCTGTAATGGCGTTTTTGCCTTTTACTAATGGAATGATGTTCTGTGCAAACTTCTGGAGCAACAAAACGTGTTTTGTGATGCATCTGTCCATCCTCTCTCGTTTTTGCTTGTTCTCTCCTTGCCTCTCTTCATTTGCAGGTATCTGTGCATGTCTAAATGTTCATTGCAGGTTTGGAGCTGTGTTCATGGAGTTTTGGGACATTTTACGTGTGAAATCTATCCTTGGGCTGTGATGCATCTGTCCCATCCTTCCCATTGCTCACCTCTCTTTGTCCCATGGCGGTTTTGATAGATGTTCAACATCCTCCTTCTCTCAGTGTATCACCGTTTTAGTGTAGGCTTTTGCTTTTTTTTCCTTCTCTCTCTCTCTCTCTGTCTCCTTGGCATGGTTAGATTAGGATTAGATTAGCTTGCACCTTTGGAATAGCTTGTGGCGGGTAGTTTAGGAGCGGGAACCAGCCTTCTCTGGAGATTCCTCTCTCGGTTTCACAAGTCCCACGCTTGGAGAGAGGTTTCCATGTTGTGCAATCACACTTGGATGCACGAACATCAACCTAGAAGCTTTGATGTGCGTCCCAGGTGGGTCTTGTGATTTTGCACTAACAAGAACATACACTGTAGGCTAAATGATCACCTATTCCTTCATCTTAGGGTACATGGTTTAGGCTACATCATCTATTTGTCTCATTGTGACATACACTTTATGTTAAATCATCACGTATTCATCTCTAGGTTTCATATCATCACACATACATAATCATCACAACACACTACACACAACACACTATTCGACCATTTCCCGATGATGCACTCTCATTTTTGGTTCATTCTTGACTGTTGAGAGGGCATACTAATGAACCTCACTACATACAACTCCATTCAATCGGGCATCACACAACTCCTATCATCCATCTTGCATCCCATTCCATCCATCCACAACATGTTACATATCTTTGTTGCGTTTACTCTTTCTTATATTTTCTTGTTCATGTTCTCTTATCACACATGCTAGCTAGATCTCTTATATGCCATTATCTTTACCATTCACACATGCATATTCATGTCCTTTTCTAGTTGTGATCACAGATACAAGTTTCCTACATGTAGCATGGATTCTTGCCTCCTACCACTCCTACGGTGGTTGGGCTGGGAATCCACATTTGTCTCTTACAGGTGTTATTGTTTCATTTTGTACTTAGCACTCTACATTACTTGCCTATACACACTTTTGAAATATGGGTTATCTTTCTAACATGATAACGAGTGGTTCACGTCTGCAACGTTTGTTTGCAGGATTATTTTCTTCCATGGATATTTATTTAGTTGTTTGCTATTGTCAGACGCGGCCTTTCCCTTTGTTTGGTGTGCACACATGTTTGTTGTATGCAACCATTGTGGCCTTCAAGGTGTCTTGCGACATCGTGAGTGATGTACCATGTTTCAGCAACCCACTCTTCACGGTCTATATCAATTCTGGGTGTTATCATTATCTTACACATTGTTTGTGTAGTTTACACTTATCTTCTACATGCATGTTTGTTCATACTAACACTTGTTTTTAGCCACTTGTTTGCATGCACCTTGGTTTATACCAAGCACATTCCCTTCCCCCTGTAGGGCACAATTTATGTAGTTGGTCCTCTTTTGGGGCTGTATTCTCCTATCAGCGACGTCGCATGCACCCCCAAAGAGGGGGCATCATTTGGGGTTTTACACACTATTCAATGCTCTCTACCGATATAGTTTAGTTCAGTTTCCATCCTTAACATTGTGGGTTATACAATGAGTGGGTTCAAACCAGTCTACAAACCCCGTACACAACATATTTTATAGGACAGAGTTGTCCTTAACATTTTGGGTAGTAGTTACAAGTTGGAGGATATAGTGGATTTCCTCCCTACACTACTTCAACTAGTGGCGTCGGATATCAAACCAATTAGTACGAACCCCATACACAACGGGTTTTATAGGACATGTTGTCCTTAGAATTCTAGGGATTAGTTATAGGTTGGAGGATATAGTGGATTTCCTCCCTACACTACTTCATCCAGTGGCATCGTATCGCCCAAAAAATTAGGTAGTATAAAGATCTCTTCATACATCTTTAGGGAAGCAGTTACAAGTTGGAGAATAATGCAGCTTTCTCCCTACACTTCTTCTGGCCAGGGTGGCATGAGATTGCCCAAAACTCACAATACAAGATATCCTCTCTACACCCTTTTCTCTCATCATGGATCAGGTGCACATGTTCCTTTTACATTTTTCATATTTCAATTTCAGTCTTTTCATTACTATATACATGAATTTTACATATAAATTTGTATTTGACTACTTGATCTTCTTCTCCTTGTAGGTCCATCTGTATGAGAAGAAAAAATTCAACAACAATAAGTACAACAAAGGCATAAACAACAACATTTTGCAATAGCACACACCTCATACTAACATGCAGGTACATCACACACATTGACAACTACACACGCGTTTCCGCCCTAGGTTCACTCTCACCACTTTTTGCACTTTTGCATCTTTAGTTTCCACGCTCCACTATTTTATCATTCCACACTTTGTCTAGTCCATCGACACACTTTCTACATCACTCTACATGGACATCAGGTACACATCTCTATCTACTTTATGTTATTGAGTGTTCCGCTCACCAACATAAAGTATGGGAAATGTAGACATAAAATCATGCACTTTAGACATTATTTATTCCCAGTCTCATACTACTATTCATATGGTTTTTGAGTGAAGAAAGTACTAATTAATCCATGTCCTTTGGCCATTTTACTTTGCTTTTTGTCGTCATTGCGACCTTCAAAGACATACTTTCCCCTGTCCATTTTTTTTTTTGTTTTGAGTTATTTTATCTCGACATGGGCACCCTAGGTGCTCTTGATCCCATTTGGGGTGCCTTGGGCCTCTTTACACTTTCCCGCCACTTTTTGGGCACTTTCTAGCCATTTGAACTTCTCATATTTTTAGTGGTTGGCCTTTTCGGGGTTAATTATGAAATTAGAACAAGAGAAACATATAAATATAAAGTTATGAGACCATAATGAGGGACCAATCACTAAGCACTACTATCATCACCTAAGGTACATCCAACAAAGGCTCCATTTGCATCCATTTAGCTCCATCACAAGGCACAAAGTTGGTTTATCTGCATCACACTTCATAGGAGGGAAGTTTATTCTATTCCATCCACCATTTTATTACATTTATACACATAGTTATTTCTCACCACTTTCAATTGGCATAAGAGCACCTAGGGCATGATTGCACACACAAGTACATAAAACTGCATCGGGTTTGAGATGTAGTGTTGCGCTCGGTTAGTAAGTCCACCATTGTGGCCACTAAGGATAGTCCGACCCCTTCATATGCATCTTTATTTTTTAGGGGTTTGATGCTCATCTTGGGGTTTTGCAGGTCTCTTCTTCATCACTAAATTACAATGACATACAACCAAGTTCAACGACGCTAGTGCGACAGGAAGAGAACACAAGTGATCTCTTAGTGACACACCTCGAGAAGGGTTTTGTGTCATTTCCATAGACCAGGGTGCCCAAAGGCGCCCTTGTCCCTTTCTAGGCACCCTAGTCCAACCTATTGTTCCAGATTTATGTTTTCTGAAGCTTTTGTGTGGTCGTTCTTACATTCTGTTCATCCAATTTATTCTGTGACACAGTCCTGAGGCATCATTGAATAAGCTAAGCTCCTTCTAACTCTCCTTGCACATTAGGGTTTTACATATCTGATTTCTTAGTTGCTTGGGTCATTTTCTTTATGCATTTATCTATTATTTACTGATGTTCTTAATATTAGATTAACTATAGAATTAGAATAAAATTCCACAATTTAGTTAATCAATATCAACATTTCATTCGCCATGCCCTTTGGTCACGTTTTTATTTACAATGATTCATTTCTCGAGATATTCACAAAATCTTACTTGTTGGTATGCACATGGATTTCCATTACCACCTTTCACCGATGAAGAATATGCAATGGGCATGTACAATCTACGTCGTAATGGCTCTTTACTTGATCAACCACATACTATTGCTTACCAAGTCTCTGATGCATCTCCATTTGATTTTGACCATGAAAATGATGATCTCTTAGACGACATTACTTGATTCTTATTCATCATCATACACTTAGGAGGCATCACGATTACCCTCCCCCTCCTAGCATAATCAAGTGTTTTACATTTCTACTATTTCACTTCATACTTTAGATCTAGTCTTTCACCGGTATCATCACTACCTTATGACACACTCTTTTGCTACAATTCATAATTTATCGTTGAGGGTTACTACATTCATGAGCATCATATCATACAAATGACACATCTTGACACTTGAGGCATTCATGCCACATATTTCTAGTGCACATTCATCACAACACACTACCTTGTGATGCACTCTAGTTCCACAATTCATATTCTACGCTTAATGGTCTAAATCTGAAATGAACCTCACCACATTCACTCACTCTCTACGCTTTATGCTTCATCAATCATATCTTTCTAGCGCATAATTCAAACCATTTCCCGATCACGTACTCTTATTATATGGTTCATTATCGATTGTTTAGGGGATTTATAAATGAACCTCATCTCACGCATACTCATTGAAATTCATTCGGTGTCTTCTGTTCTCCTATCACACTCACATTGCATTCCATTCCATTCACACTCACAACATACTACATATCTTGGTTGCACATAATCTTGCTTGCTTATACTAGTTACATGTACACTTTGTTTTCATGTTAGATGGATACTTTGTATGTCATTATATTTTCTATATACACATGCACGTTCAATTTCCTTCTAGTTGTGAATGCATACAAGTCATATATATATTTACACACAGCACATATGCTTGGCATTGTAACTCTTACCAATCCCACCGAGGCTCTTGGAGGCATCTAATTTTGTACACACTACAGGTGATATTTTTCATTTTATACTACTTTCTATTTTAACCGCACTCTACTCTATTGATATATACACATCTTGACATAATTTTTATCTTTCTAACATGCTAACAGTGCTTTAGATGACCTAACATGGAAACTACTCTATACTCTATCACTTCCGATGACCTAACATGGAATCCATCTAGCATTATATACATCGCGTTGATGCCCTTGGAGTGGGGCAATGAGATGTAATTGCCTTTCCGATACTACTATATGGGTTATTCTCATGGGATCAAATGAAAAAATTTGGTCTTTGTTTGTCTACAATGGCTAGACCTTTTGAGAATGTAGTCATAGTTGGAGGGTAAAACTAGACCTCTCTCCTTAACACTCTTCCTCTAGCGGTAGGACGCCCAAATCCTTAGTTTTTCACACATACAAAATTGGGTTGGGAATTGATCACTCCTACCCAATCAAATCTCTATCAACAACAATTTAAAATATCCAAATGACTCAAAATCAATCCAAGTGCTCCTTAGAATGGTTCACTGTCTTTATTTATGCCACATGGATCGACACGCCGATCCATGGTTCACCACACTATATGTTTCCATATCTTTCATGTACTTCTACAACAATGATTCTCCAAAATTCTCACATGTATGTTCCTTACTTCCTTTACACTACTTGAATTTCATTCAAATAACATAAAGGGGGGAAATGTAGACACAAAATCACGCACATACTACTATTTACTATACCACCAAGTATGTTGTTTTATATATGGATCTTGCGTAAGAAAAGTATTCACTAGTGACACACTTCCTAGTCTTGTATTCTTGCTTTGAGTGTCTCTATTGTTTTTATCTTTCACTTATCTCACTTTTGCAATCATTTCTGGTTAGGTCACAGGGATCCTTGTTTGTCAATCTTCTCACATTTGTTGTCAATTATCTCAGGACACTAGCGCACTAGCTTTCTATCTAACCCAGGTACTCCCGCCCTCTTTTTCGTTCACATTTTTGACATTTGTAGTCGACCTTTTAAATTTTCTACTCCTAACTCAAGGTCCTAGTTGGCATGTCGTGTCATTAGTGTCAAAATTCAAGCAAGATATCCCTATATAAACACAACATACATACCATTATAATGGCGGGCAATTTCTATCAAGGGTTATCTATCTACATATCAAAGGGACTACATATTGGGATTATTACTCTACATACACATTGCATATGAAGGGGAAGTTCATTTTTCCATCCACACATTTGCATTCTATCTAGCTACCACCCACTATCTTGGTGTCATTGACGCGAGGGCAACCTAGGAGTACTATTACACACACAAACACATAGAACTACATTGGGTCTGAGATGTAGTGCAATGTTTGGTCATAAGTTCACTTTGTTGACAACCGAGGACAGCCAACCCCTCATTTTGTATCTTTCTTTTTAGGATTTGATGTAGTTTGAGCTATTTGTATTGTAATTTTATAAGTACTTCGACGATCCAATTGTGACATACATCATCAACGAACAAGTGTGAAACCCTAACGACACTGAAGAAATCATATTCGAGATTTTTTGTAGACTTTGATGCCTAAAGAGGTCTCCACCCCTAACCAGTGCCATAGTCCCGACATTCCCCACACTTCTACATTTTTTTAGGTGTGGTCATGCGACACTCTGAGTGACTATCATCAGTTCTTCTAGTCCAACCACACTTCGAGATAAACAAAATCAAGGTAAGTGCCCCATTCCTTGCATTTGCTTACATAATTGCATCTATAAAAGTGTTGAATCATTTGCATCTTGTTGTATATCATTTGGCGCCTTTCTTAATTTAGATTTAATAGATCAGATTTCATAGTTTATTAAATCACTCTATACCTTCTAAAACTTGGCAATCCTTCACACACTTGTCCTCTAAAATGCTAAGTTATTTTATCTTATTTTTCATCTACCCTCTCTCTTTGATTTTTCATTTTTTCGCCAACCAAAATATATTTCAACAACTCCCCTCTTAGTATGGTCTCAAATCCTTATTCAAGGGAAGAAAAATCCCAAAAATTCATTATTCCTATTAAATAGCATGGGAAATAATCATACTAGTCAACAAATAGATCATGGTTGTAACAGTCATTAAAGATTTTTAAATTTTTATCATCATCGATCGTCTTAAGTAGATGGCTCCAAGATATCGAGTGAATTGTTGTCAATAAGATCTTGAATGATATTCTTGAGTTTGAAAAATTGATCAATAGAATTCCCAACACATTGGTGATAATCACATTGTGCATTTTCATCATAATTACGGCCACAAGGGTGAGAGGGATCAAGATTGAGTGGTGGTGACAGAGTGATGAGATTACTTTCGATAAGTTGAGGCAATAGAAACTGGGGTGCATAGGGTAATTTGGTGAAAGTATAGCACAAAGCTTGCAATTGTAGTGTGGGGGATGGAGAGACAACATTAACAGTAGCTTTAGCTTCAGTGGGCTTAGGAGATGGCTTGAATGCAGATTTAGCTTGAAACCTATTAGAAGAAGATGAAGCAATATCATGATATTTTAATTTTCCCATAGATAGGAGTTTGACTTTGCGCATTTTGAGCATATGGAACAATTGATCAAAGGATGGAGAGGTCTCAAAAATAACACTCTCTTATAGTGGAGGTAGGAGAATTTGAATAAAAAGATCTTGCAATTTCGAATTAACGAGTACATTGGTCATCTTAGCTAGGTTTTTCTTGTAACACAAAACATAGTCAACTAGATGCTCATTAGATCCTTGTTTGATTTGAGCAAGTTGTGCATAGGATATATTAGTGTCGATATTGATGGAAAAATGAGAAAGGAAAGAATTGACTAAATATGTAAAATAAGTTACCGAATGAACAGGTAGATCATAAAACCAACACATGGCATAATCTTTCGGACTTCTAGGAATATCTTAGCTAGAAATGTATGATCATCCACATAGTCAAGACATGCCACATGAAAATATTGGAGATTATTTTGAGGTTCACCATGGTCATTGAAGGTGGGTAGCTTAGGGGTGACGAAGTTAGGAGGAAGTTAATAAGTAGAAATGGCAGGTGTGAAAGGGGTATGAAGGAGTAATGAGGAATCAAGAGATGGAGAGGAGCATGAAGTAACTTGTTGTAACTGATGGATTTAAACTTGTAGGCCCTGGTATAAGGAAGATAGGTCTTGAGTGCTCGAAGAGGAGGTTTGTCGTGTATGAGAAATTAAATCTTATTCACCAAATGATTTAATTTAATTTGAATTAAATCTTATTGTAGAGTAACTACTGTGACAAAAGATGTAAAAATGCTAAAATATAGTATGACACAAGCAAAATAGCATGTAAAGTATGAAACAGTAAGTAATAAGGAGAGATAAGAATAATTAGCTTATTTCCAGTGGATAGGAAGTGATATGGGTCAAAGTGAAAGTGTTGAATAAACTGCAAACAATGTCATAAATTATTACTATAAATTATGGAACTTAGGAATAATACTAGAGAGGGGCAGGGGCACCTGCAGTAGGTCAGGAGTGTTTGGGCACTGGTGATCGGATTTGGGTGCTTGTGACTATGAAAATACTCAGGAGCTAGGTTTTGTTGTGTCGCAAGGGTTCCATAGTTGTTCCTTGTTGATCATATGATATTCACTCCTTGATCACCGAAGGTACCTATAACCTGCAAAAGATAAATTCACTGCACATACCCACAAACCACATCAAACCTAAAAAGGAAAATGCAGAATGTGGAGTCGGATTGACCCCGATGGTCACCCCGAGAGTGAACTTATGATCGAGTGTTGCACTACATCTTAGAATCCATGTAGTTCTTGTGTGTGTGTGTAAAAATTATGCCCTAGGATGCCCTTGTGCAAGTTGCACTTGATAGCAGGCTGTAGCTAGAATGTAACAATGTAATAGTATGTGTGGATGAAATAGAATAGAATTCCCCTTCCTATGTTGTGTAAGCATAAGTATGCAGCTTTGTCCCTTGAATGATTTCTAGTGCCTGGTGTGCCTTTGGAATGCAAGCTTAGGTGATGATAGTAATGCTTAGTGCTTGGTCATTGATTTTGAGCACATAGCTACATATTTATATGATTCACTTGTTTGAATTTCGTAATTGACAACTGGAAGGCTGACACATAAGTGAAAAATATTCCCAAAAGATAAAAGAGACCCAAAAAGAGTGAGTAAAGAAGAAAGAGGGTCAGAGGTGCCTGGAGGGACAAAGACACTGAGTGTTGTTGTCTAGCTGGGAATTGATGTCTGAAGCCATAAAAGATAAAAAAATTTAAGTTCGACTGGGTTGTAGGGCGTGTAAAACCAAATAGAAAGCAATAGACAAAGAAAAGAAGCCAAAGATAGTCGTCAATCACTTGTTTTCTTGATTAAGAATCATATATACATTAGTATGATTTTCGACCTAGAAATGTACCCAAGTGCATGATTTTGTGTCTACACATGTGAAATCGTTGAAAAATTGGGAATGAAGAAGATTGCACATCCCAAACCTTATAAGGTGTCATAGTTGCAAAAGGGACACTCGAGTACTAGTGAATGATAAAAGTCTTGTCATGTGCTAGATCGGGAACTATCGATGAAGTATTGCAAAGTGATGCCAATAGATATTTATCATTATTTTCTAGGGATACCTAGGTAAGATGATCTAAGGAAATTCATGATGTACGCGTAAATTTTATTTTCATATAAAAGGATGGAAAGAGATTCAACTTGTTTCCTTTGAAAGATAAGGGTGAAGGTGAAGTGTGTGGTGGATTATGGACAAGAGTATTATTAACTATGTCAAGAAAATAATTCTTGTAAGAAGAAGAACATGAATATGCATTTTTGCACTCATGCAAAAGGAAGTGTGTAATGAATGTGCAAAGAATGAAGAATTATCAAAAGAAGCTCACACACTCATGATAAAATTTGTGGATATAGTGACATAATATTTGTTGCAAGAATTATCGCTAGTGTGTAATCATCAAATTGACTTGGTACTAGGGTTGTGTTTTCCAAATAAGGTACTATATAAGATGAATCATGAGAAGAATATTGAGGTAAGGCACCAAGTGCACGAGTTTTTAGACATAGGATCAGTTGGAGAAAGATTAATCTCATGCATGGTACCTACAATATGGGTACTAAAGAAAGGAGGAGAATGACACGTGTGTATATTCAAGAGCCATAAAAAAGACAAAAATCAAGTGTATATTTATGTTGCTAAGAATTGAAGACTTAATGTATTATATCGTAGTCCGTGAAACTTTTCTAAGATTGAATTGAAGATTGGTTACCATTAGATCCACATCGAGATAATGAGAAGAATAGAAAACGACATTCAACACTAAGGAAGGAATATATGAATGGTTAATTATGCCATTGGTGACTCATGCCCCAAGTACCTTTATGAGGTTGATGAATGAAGTGTTGAAGCCATTTCTTGGGAAGTTTGTGATTGTATACTTGGATGATATTATGGTGTTTGAAAAGAAAAAGGAGGAACACCTAAAGCATCTCGCACATGGTGATGGAGTGCTTATAGGAGGAAAGATTACCGATAAACATAAATAAGTGTAGCTTTATGTGTGAAGAGATAGTGCACTTCGGTTTTGTTATCTTGGGAATGTGTGTGAATGGACCCAGAGAAGGTACATGCAATAATGTAATGAAATTCACCGAGGAGTGTGAATGAGGCATGAATTTTTATGGACTAACAATATTTTACAGAATTTTATCAATAATTTGAGCAGAGTGTACACAAGGATCACAAAAACCGTGAGAGGAGATCACAAAGAATTTGTGTGGATAAAAGAGTGGAATGTAACTTCAAATATTTGAAATGGAGGATTATAACACAACTATTGTTAACGTTGCCAAGTTTTGGCAAGGTATTTAAAGTAGATTGTGACACATGTGCCACGATCATAGGCACAATATTAAGTCAAGAAGAAGGCCCATAACCTATTTTAGCAAAAAATTGAATGACACCTAAAGGAGATACTCAATATACAACCAATATTTGTAATACCATTTATAGGAATTAAAGAAATGGAGGCAATAATTTTTTTCAAACGAATTTATCTTGTACATGGATCACTATCATGTAGTTAGGTAAAACGACCCGAGGCATATATGATATGAAATGGGTAGAGTTCTTACAAACTTATTATTTTATGCTAAAGCATCGAAGTGGGAAATCAAACAAGGTTGCATATGCATTTATTAGAGGATTTTTTTGTTGAAGGGAATGCACATAGTAGTTATGGGGATTAACACCACAAAGGACTTATATGCACAATACAAAGACTTAAAAGATGCATGTGAGGTAGATGAAAAGTTGATGTGCATAGAAAAGACACCATGGTCGAATCATTTCATCCAAGATGGAATGCTTTAAGAGGGTTGCAATTATGTATACCCATTGGGTCAATACATGAAAACTTACGATTAGAGAGAAGCATGATGGAGGCTGAGGTGGTCATTTTGGAGTTGAAAACACACTAGCACAATTGGAGAAGTGTAACTATTGGCTAAAAATGGACACAAATGTACGTAAATATGTAAAGGGATGTAGATTTTTCCAGATTAGCCAAAGGGCATCAACAAAATACAAGGTTATATTAGCCATTACCTATACTAAAGAAACCATAGTAGAATATCAACATGGGTTTTTTTGCTTGGAGTGTTAACAACATAGAGAGGGAACAAATCTATATTTGTGGTAGTTGATAGTTTCTCAAGATGGTACACTTTATTACATGTAAGAAGACAAGTGATGCATCAAACATTGCAAATTTATTCCTTAGAGAAATTGTGCGGTTACATGAGTTTCCATTGAGCATAACATCTAAAGCGTGGATACACATTTTTAGGTAATTTTTGGTGAACCTTATGGAAGAAGCTAAGAACGAGTTTGAATATCAACTTAGCATTTCATCCATAGACAAGTGGAAAAAGCGAAGGCGATGAATAGAAGTTTGGGTAATTTATTGTATACTTTAGTAGGAGATAAACTAAAACAATTAGATATGGTGTTAGCATAAGTAGATTTTGCCTACAATGATTCTATCAACAAAATCACATGGAAAATTCCATTCCAAATTGTCTATGGAAGAAGTCCAAAATGAGTCCCCGAATTTTTGGAGGAACTAGATAATAGAGTGCAAAATCCAAAGACAATGCAAATTTTATGCGTGAGTTACATGGAAACGGTCACAATCGATACGATGGACAAGATCCGAAGATGTAGATGGATAAGGAGATCGATGTAGATAAGGCAGGCGCACATGAGCAGTTACACACGGTAGATCCAAGTAACTGCGAGACACGTGCTTGTGAAAAAAGACCACGTTAAAAGATATTTAGGTGGGCTGCCCAGAAGCGGATCAGGAAGCGATAGGCTCCTCGGCGGATGTCGATCCACGTTTTCAATTAAGTAAAAATATACATGATAAAAAATGATGTCGTACAAGACTAGATTTTTTGATGATCAAAGTGATAAATGCGAAATCTAAGCAGCAATGACGAAAGCAATAGAAAATAGGATGGAAGCGTGAAAAAAAAATTTGTTTGTGTTACGTCTTTTTACATGTCTGCGAGGAGATCGGCGTCCATTAAGTAGAATCGGCGTCATTTGTGTTACTGTGTCTTTTACTGTTTAATCGGCGTCGGCATCGGCGTCGATGTAGATCGGCGTCGGCCCGATATAGATCGGCGTCGATCGAGATAAAGTGCGAAGATTTGGAAATCGGAAAGCGAAGGCCAGATCGTCAACGTCTGTTGGATTGTGGAGGCTTGCGAGAGATCTTAGCGAGACTCCACCCGTCTTTGGATGCGAGAAAGTCACCGAGAAAATCAATGGAGACGTGAGATGTTGATGTGATAAGAGCAGAGTAACGGTGCTCCTCTCAGGGATTGATTCGGACAAGATCCGCTCTCATTCGATAGATAATGTTCACACTTGATGCGCAAAGATCTCTCGTTCTCTCTCTTTCACGATCTGTGTTTTACGTGTCACGATCTGTCTCTCTCTCTCTCTCTTTTTTTCGTCCTCGTGTATGTCCTCCGAGGCCAGAGTTACGGGCTTCTATTATATAATCGCGCCGCTCAAAAAATCGGCGTCGACCGAGTACCGGTCGGCGCCGATCACGGAAACAGAACTCAGAGCGGCCAAAATGAGCGATTTACGGAAGATAAGTTATCCCTCCACCTCAAATACGGGAAATATCCCACTTGGGAAGAGGAGAAATAGGGGTGATACATAGATAGGATAAATATGGGGTAGATAAGTGGTTAGGATACATGTGAAGAGGTGTAATTAAATAGTTAATATTTAATTACTCACGGGTAAGATATAATGGGGTGAATTAAACTTAGGATAGGTGTTTAAATCACAAATCGAATAATATCCCAAGGGGATAGTGGTGACATAAACGTGCCCCAGGTTACCAGAGAGAGCAAACGCGCAAAAGGGACACCAGATTGGATAATCAATTTTAGGTGTCTACATTTTGCCCCTTTTTGTCAAGTAACTTGCGATAAGCAAGGTTATGAGACAAAAACAAGGAGATGGAAGAAGGGAAGAAAAAGTGATGATGTGATCCCCCTCAAACTAGGGATGGGATGGATGATAGAACAAACGATCCCAAGTTTGAAAAAAGGTAGATGAAAATGCGGGATGCCCCAGTGGATGTCTGGAGTAGATCTGATCATTGATGACGCATAAAAATAAATAAAAAGGCAGCAACCTAAGGAACTCACATTGGTAGGGCAAACTAGACGGTCTCCTCATGAGACGACGTTAGTACCTACAGACCCATGAGTGTAAGGAGGGCTGCAAAATAGTCAGCATCTAAAGAGAGACACATTGGTAGGGACAACTAGGCGGTGCAGAAGCGAGGCGGCGTTAGTGCTACTGACCCGTTTAACTCTAAGTTGCCAAAAAATGCAGAGTGCCCCATGCGAAAGAACAAACTCGAAATGGACGGTGATATCGAAAATATGTGCCAAAAGGCAACATTCAACGCACAATAATGATCAGATAGATAAAAAGCATCAACAATGGAAAATCGGCGGCGATTATAATAATCGGCGACGATCCAAATAAACGGCGTCGACCTAAAATAGTCGGCGCCGACCATTCAAAGCACATATAAATATGTGAACGGAAAACGTGAACGATTTATTTACATCGTGACGATCGAATCAGAGAGAGTCAAAAATTGGATTTGAGCACCATGGAAGCCTCTGGAAGCGGTCAGAAGCGGAGGAGGACACGACCTGGGGTAAGTGGTTCTTCGTGAACCCGTTGTTTTACTTTTGCTTTATTTTTATTTTTTTTTTTTTTTTTTATTTTATTTTTTTTGCCGGGTGGGAGGCGAGGGTGTTTTTTTACATCCGGCCGAGCAATCGGCGCCGATTGGTATAATCGACGCCGATTATATGCAAGCGGCGCCGATTTATGTTAATCGGCGTCGACTATAAATAAACGACGCCGATTATATTTAATCGACGCCGATTGTATAGACTTGTGAATAGATTGTAATTTTTTTGTTTTTTTTGGATGTTCTGATTTGGGTAAATATGAGACTAATATTGCTCTTGATGTCGTGGATGCAGGCACGAGAGGTTCTACACATGAGGGATGCTATTCCCGAGTTACTAGAGACTATTCTCCCTGATGTGACTGATGCAGATTGGCGGCATTTAGAGTTAGCCGGGCTCGGGGGCTTTAGATACTACAGACGAGTGCCGCGAGATGTAGAGTTGATGCGAGCACTAGTGCGACGATGGGATAGCCAGACGTGCACTTTTTGGTTCAGGACGGGTGAGATGACCATCACCCATGAGGATATATATAAGATTTTGAGGCTGCCGATCACTGGGGACCCGATAGAGATTACACCACGAGAGCAGCAGCAGAGGGCCCTAGTTCGATTGTATGGAGATAGGGCAGATGATTCAGAGATAGTGTCCGGGGCAGTGCGGATAGCCTCGCAGTATAGACAGGATAGCCCCCGGAGCAGACGGATAGTTTTGATTCAGATGGCGATATCTATTTCGCTCTGCCGGTTCGGGAGGTGGGAGATTCCCACTATTATTATTAGATTGCGTTTGCGACATCCTGCAGTTCAGACAGGTATTTGCTTTTGCTGATGCTTTGATAGCTCAGATATATCACGAGCTATGGATGTATACCACTGGCCGGAGGACAGGTATTGATGTTAGTTTTGTGCTCCACTGCTGGGCATATGAGCATATAGCAGTGATCAGGCCATCCGGGCTTCCTTGGATGCCAGCAGCAGTGGGAGCTATTGATTATGGATTCGGCGATGATGGCGGGCTGATATGGCCTGCTGGGATACAGGGAGATCGGTGGATTGGTATACTGAGCGTTTCAGGATGCTGACACCGGATCAGGTTATCTGGAGGCCATATCGGGTATTTCCGACATGGGCTGGTCAGGATGCTCACTTGGTGGCATTGAGACGGAGCAGGGTGGTTAGGGGCCGCAGGCCTGATATGTGGGAGCGAGTCCCGTTTATGCGGGTATTGAGACAGTTCGGCCTAGTGCAGACAGTGCCGACTACTTACAGGCCTTATAGGCGAGATAGCAGGGAGACTGATCTGCCGATTTTGATCCCGGCAGATCCATTGAGAGAGGCCCCACCCTCCACAGACAGTGATGATGATGCTGGAGTAGGTGATGGTTATGCTGCATGGTATGCGACAGAGCTACCACGACATCTCCCGGCATCTATAGATGCCGACGAGGAGGATATGGCTACAGTGCTGGAGAGACTGGAGGGAGAGCACGCCACCCTGACACAGACACACCAGGTGGCTCTTGAGGAGATCAGAGCTCTGACAGAGGAGAGGGATGCCCTAATTTTGGAGAGAGACACCGCTCGCCAGGAGCGAGATATAGCGATCCAGCAGAGGGATCGCTACCTTCGACATAGGGAGGCCCTCAGGGCCAAATATGGGGAGACAGGTACCATGTCAGAGTCTGGTACACAGGGCACGACCCTAGGAGGAGCACCACCAGCAGCACCCAGCCCAGCACGCGGGGCACCATTACGAGCACAGAATGCGTGAGCTTGAGCACATATCGTCTCTCCTCGGCGAGGTGAGATCTATGAGATGCCTTAGCGCGGCATGCCCCGAGATGTGCCTCGGTGCAGGGCGAGAGGAGATCGGCGGCGGCCCACGGCGGCGGGGCCTCGGGTGGAGGAGCAGGAGAGGCCGAGGTGGCGAGAGGCCTCCGGCCAGGCGGGTGCATCTAGCTCGATAGGCGGCGGCCAGGAGAGACAGCCTGGTCCAGAGGAGGGTGGAGGAGATAGTGTCCTCCATGCATCAGATTTTACGATATAGGGATTGATATATTTTGTATCAGTGTAGTGATGTAGCCTCGATTGGAAGGCATTGTATAGATGGCTTGATTGAGAGCCACCCATTTTTTGTTGTACAGACACTTATGTATATATATAGATTTATCATTGTTTTTGTCATATGATTGTTCTCCTGTTTTTAATTTTGATATACATGGATAGATGTAGCGTAATTGTGATGGATGTAGACATAGATTGATAGATGATAAATAGATGTGATTGGATGAACATAGACATAGAGGATAGATAGATGTGATGTAATTTGATGTGATTGATATGTGGATATAATTTTGATGAAAAATAGATATAGATAGATGTAATGTAACTTGGATGTACATATTTTTAGATATTTTGATGGATAGATGGATAGATGTGATTGATGTATGGATTTAATTTTGATGAAAAATGGATATAGATAGATGTAGTGTAACTTGGATGTACAAGTTTTTAGATGTTTTGATGGATAGATGGATAGATGTGATTGATGTATGGATTTAATTTTGATGAAAAATGGATATAGATAGATGTAGTGTAACTTGGATGTACAAGTTTTTAGATGTTTTGATGGATAGATGGATAGATGTGATTGATGTATTCGGTATGTTTGAGATGTTAATTTAATTTTGATGAAAATAGATAGCCAGATCCACATGTGTTGACAATACATGCTTTGATAGATAAGATGAAATTAGATAGATGATAAATTTTGATTAAATTAACATGTGAAATGTCAATTTGACTGGATGAATAACAAAGAATAATGGGGAATACTCTTTGCGAGAGCCAAGGATGTAATGAAAATGACCTTGACTAGAAATAAAGGAAATATACCCAGATAAGAAAAAAAAATGATAAGTTGGACTCTCAATGACCATAGATAGAATCGGATAGGAAATCAAAGATCATGCATGCACGAGGCCCTATATGAGGTTAAAATAAACTGACACTAACTAGTCATGAAACCAGTTTAGGAGGAAATGAAAGGAGCGGTAAGTAAGTATCTTGTCGAAATTTACAAGGGACAGAATACATGTTTATACTTTGGGAAAATAGGATTCTCCATATGATCGACAAAAGGTCTTATATCTCGGCTTCATGATTTACGGCGAGAAAAGCAAAGCCCGATCAATGCGGGAAGTTTGCTTGATATGGAAAAGAAGCCCGATCAATACGGGAAGTCTTTTAGGTGATGCTAAAAAGTGTATAAATTGATGAAAGGCTGATCAATGCAAGAAGCCTTGAATATTTCTTTGAGAAACAACCGTCCTTGAGGAGCGATGCGTATTTTGAATTTTAATGATAGCCATCCTTCGAGGGCATGGTCTATATTTTTGATTCATTTGATTGTATGGGTAGTTGTCCTTGAGGATCGATCTATCCCCCCCTTTTTTGAAAAAAAGCTTTTTGGAAGAAGCTGAGTTTAGACCTAGATAGATCAGATAGAGGGGAAGAAAACGTATAAAGAACATACACTCATGCCCCGAGTAGATCCGATTAAGATAAGCACTTGGGACAAATGAAAGCAGTGATTAAGGTGTTCCTACCATGAGGAGAAACATATCCAAAAGAAAAATGCTATGAGTAGAGCCGCGATACTCATATTTAAGGTAAACAAGACAATAGGCGGAGAACCACATAATTTCGAATCACCATGAAAGTATATGACTGGTTGTTAGACGGATGAAAGATCTGTCTTGCGACTAGATTTGTGTAAGATAGATTTTAACAGTAGAAGGGCCGTAGATGCAAGGCATTAAGAGGTTCCACTTCGGGTATACCATCCATGGAAGATAGACGATAAGCTCCAGACCCATATTTATGAGTGATAACGTACGGACCCATCCAGTTGGGAGCAAACTTACCACGCTGACTCCTTTCGAGTGTAGTGACATTTTGATTTTCTTTAAGAACAAGATCACCAATTTTGAAGTCACGGTGCTGCAAGTGCTTGTTATAAGCACGTTTGACACGTTCAAGATAGACTTGATGATGTTCAAGAGCGTTGAGGCGCCGCTCATCTAATAATTCAAGTTGTGCTAGACGATTTTGACGATAGTCCTCATCGGAGATGAATTCTCTAAGAGAAACACGGAGAGATGGGATTTGGACTTCCAAAGGAAGAACAGCCTCAGACCCATAGACGAGAGAGAAGGGAGTAGCACCAGTAGGAGTACGGATGCTAGTCCGATAAGCCCAGAGAGCAAAAGGGATATGTAAATGCCAATCCCTACCAGCTCGACTAGTTACCTTTGCGAGGATATTACGCAAAGTTTTATTGGAAGCTTCGGCCTGACCATTAGCTTGAGGATAGTATGGAGAAGAAAAGTTGAGTTTGATATTGAAAGCGTCGCAGAGGTTCTACAAATCAACGTTCTTGAAAGACTTACCGTTATCTGTGATGAGTTTGTGTGGAACACCAAAGCGACAAATGATGTGTTGATAGACAAAATCAACTATGGGTTTAGCTTTTGTTGAAGAAAGAGGGATAGCTTCCACCCACTTAGTAAAGTACTCAGTGCATAGTAATGATAGAATGATGACGCTGTGAAGAATGGGGATTGATGAGACCAATAAGATCAAGACCCCATTGCGAAAAAGGCCACAAATCCATTGTAGGTTGTAAAGCTTGACTAGGGATGTGCGTGAGATTGGAATGTTGTTGACACTTGACACATTTCTTAGTGTATTCACAACAATCTCGATTAAGAGAAGGCCAATAATATCCCAAACGTAAGATGCGTTTAGCTACGGCCAAGCCACTAAAATGTCCACCACAGATACCGTCATGGACCTCCTGGATAGCTTTAGATGATTCAAGGGATTTGAGGCACCGAAGCAAAATGCCATCAAAGCCGCGTTTGTAGAGGATCCCGCCTAAAATAGTATAGCGATTAGCGCGTAGGATAAAAGATCTTCTACCATTGGGAGTCAGATCTGGAGGAAGTACCGAATGAGATAGATAATCAACGATCTGTTGATACCACTCATCCTGAGTATGGGTTGTGATAGCATGGATTGAAGTTAGTTGCCTAAGATGAGATGGTTGATCTAATCGTTGTACAGCCACATAAAGTCGCGAGTCCTCGGTAAAAGGTGGGATAAGTGAGGCTAACGAAGCCATTGTATCTGCGAATCGATTCGCAGTGCGAGGAATAGCTTGGATGGTGAATTTATCGAAAGATTGGAGTTGAACGAGAATGATATCATGATATTTTTGAAGGATATCATTCTTGCATTGATAGACACCCGTGACTTGATTAACGATGAGTTGAGAATCACCAAAGATGTCAATATGGCGAGCAAGAGATTAATGGCATTTTGAAGACCCAAGACAAGAGCTTCATATTCAGCCATATTATTGGTGCACTCAAAGTTCAATTTGTGTGTGACTGGGATAGGCGTACCCCAAGGAGGAATCATCACGAAACCCGCACCTCCCCCTTGCTGGCATTTGGATCCATCAAAGAAGAGCTTTACTTTAAATGGAGACAGACCAAAATCAATTTGTTGGATATATTCATCGGGGAATCGAGCAAGGGGAACTTGAGTGTCGGGAGAGGAGCATCAGCTAGTTGATCTGCAATGACCTGACCCTTGATAGACTTTTGCGGGATAAACTCGAGATCAAATTCAGTCATAAGCATGAGCCAACGAGTGATACGATCATTGTGATAAGGCTTCGCATGAATTGTCTTGAGTGGATTGACACTTGTGACAATGTAAGTTTTGTGATTAAGGAGGTAATGACGAAGCTTAGAAGTTGCGAAGAAGAGAGCACAACACAGCTTTTCAGCTTCGGAATAACGTGTTTCATACTCATGAAGGTGCGGCCCGATGTAATAGACGGCTTGTTCTTTACATGCGTCCGTTGCGAGATCATGGCTCCCGAGCATGGTCGATCACGAGAGATATAAAGATAGAAAGGCTCCCCCTCGCGTGGAGGTGTAAGCACAGGTGGGGAAAGAAGATAAGCTTTGAGATCATCGAAGGCCTTTTGGCAATGTTCATCCCATTCAAAATGAACATTCTTACGGAGGAGATGATGAAAAGGTTGACAATGATCCGAAACAATTGTGAGATAAAGCGCCTTAGCGATTGAAGAGCGTCCTTGGAGACTGCGGAGTTGCTTTAAGTTAGAAGGGGAGGCATCTCAAGGATAGCTTTTATTTTTGGGGGTCTACTTCATACCCCTAATGGAAATGATAAAACCTAAAAGTTTACCGGTGAGAACATGCCAAACACGCACTTAGATGGATTTAGACGAAGACAAAAGCGGATAAGCCTCTCGAAAGAGAGTGCGAGGATGAAAAGATGATCCTGATGACGCTTGGATTTACCGAGGAGATCGTCGGCGTAATCTTCCACGGTTTTTGTGTAAGAGATCATGGAAGATGTAGGTCATTGCTCGTGATAGGTTGCTCCGAGCGTTCTTAAGACCGAAAGGCATGACACGATAACAAAAGGTCCCCGAGGAGTTATGAAAGAAGTCTTATGTTGGTCTTACAGTGCGATGAGAATTTGATTATATCCGGAGAAACCATCCATAAGAAAGCATCTCATGACCCTTGATTAAATCCACGAGTTGGTCGATATTAGGTAGAGGAAAATCATCTTTTGGACAAGCAAGATTAAGATCCGGAAGTCGGTACAAATTCAAATTTTCCCGGTAGCTTTGAATTCTTTGGTACTACATTGAAACCCATTGTGGATAATCGATGGGTTGGATGAAGTTAGCGAGAGCAAGCGTGCTGCATTCTTCTTTAACAAGAAGGGCTACTCTAGGGTGCATTTTACGTAATTTTTGTTTAAGCTTGGTTTGATGTTGGGAAGAGTAACGATATTGTGGACCACATATCGGGATCGAAACCTGGCATATCCTCATATGCCCAAGCAAAAGCTTGACGATGGTTGGAAAGAAAAGTGGTAAAGTCTCCTAATTCCTGTGGATTAAGGGATTGGCCGACCTTAATGATGCGAGGGTCTTTAGAAGTCCCTATATTAAGGTCGACAGTGGCTTCGTTGAGAAGCGTAGATGTGTCAGAAGGAATAGTTTTGGGAAGATAGGAATCCTCTGCCCCCAGATAGGTGAGGACAGAATCATCATCCGCACAGTGGATAGTGTTGATAGTAGGAGAGTCATCTCCAACTATTTCAGGGAAAATTAACGGTATGGAAGTGGACTTGTCATTAGTCTTATAGGCTAGTGGCCCTAAGGAAATGGTATTGATCAAAAAAAAAAAAAGTTAGACGGGATGGAAATGGCGTCGTCCACATCGAGTGATGCTTCTGACTTAGCGGGAGAAGATGGTTCCTCAATAGGAAGAGGCTCATCGAGAACAGTGATGGTGGCTTTTGAAAGAGGTTTAAATCCTAAACCAAATTTTTGATGTGGCTTGAGAGTTGGAATGGACGCGAGGTCATGCACACCTTGTTCATATTTACCCAAGCCAAAGCCCTTCCATGCGCATCGATATAAATAAGTTTTTGCAAACGTGGGATTACGTAGATAATCGAACCTGTTAGATAAGGTTTGGTCTAGGAGGAGAATCAGGGTGATAGTGAGGCGTGTCAAGACCACCGTAAATGAAATTAGTCATTTGATTGGGCGGACCAATGGTGACGATGCGACCAAGACACAGGCTGATATTCGGGTTGTTTATGCAGTCTACCATACTCACTAGGGTTTAAGATGGTTGTCGAAAAGAAAGGAGAGGAAGCTCTCTAGTGAGAAATGCTGATGTTTCTTCTAAATTTTGTACATCCGGTAGTTTGGTTGCGGTATGGAAGAAGATGAGGCCCCGTCGGGAGAACAGGCATTTTCCTTTAGAGGGCGGACCACATGGTCATGTCGCATTGCGCGGAAGGCAAAAGGATCTCTGGATGAGTATATATTTTGCCCTCATATTGATATTTTAAGCATCGATGGAGGGTAGATGGGACCTGATGCATTGCGCGAATCCGGGAGCGTCAGGATCATATTATAGTGGAATTTCCCTTGAACAATGTAGAAGAGTTCGTGAAGCGACTTCTTACCTACTCGAATGGGTAAGACCACGGTTCTAAAATAGCTTCTTAGCTGATCGTTAAATGATCGAAGAGCGAAAGGCGGGGGTGACACTACGTTCTTTGGTAACTTAAGTTGCTCGAATGTGTGCGAGAGATGACGTTGAGTGCAGCTCCACTTTGTCGATCATAATGCGTTTTAATGTAGTGTTGTCGATTTGGGTGTGATAAAGAGGGAGCCTCGAATCCTCGAAGAAAGAGGAGGAATTTCGAATCTTCAAAAGAAATGGCGGTTGATGGTCTATTCATCAAACACCAACTCGAAAGAGTGGGGCTCATCTGAATTCAACTGCGATGCGGCGCAGATTATCAATCGAGCACTTTGCGATGTTGCGGAGAGGATTGAATGAGGTCGAAAAGAGACATTTTGACCGGAGCACAGGTGAGTTGTTTCATAACACTCTCCTCAGCCCGGCACGGGAATTTGAGCCCGAGGTGCGGCACGAATAGAGACCGAGGTCGTGGGCTAATGAGGAAGGAGGAACTCCTTGGGGGCTGCGAAATGACAACTTTGTGGTCGAGATCTTGTAGATGAGGATGGATTATCATCTTGTTGGGCTCTCGTGGCGATATGGATTGTGTCGATTTGAGAAGGTGGAAGATCAATTGGAGTGGAATCACTAGAAGTAGAGGCCTGAGTAGATCGTTGGGGTTCAGATGGAGCTAAGATGACAGGAGGTGCTTGTTTCTCCTCCTCCAGCAAAAGATCACTTTCTTCCAAAAGGTTGTTGACGACAGATTGAAGAGCTTTACATCCCTCGGTATCATGACCCAGGGTACGGTGGTAAGCACAAATCAAATCAGAGTTAAACCAGGTAGGTTTAACTCCTTTAGGGTTATAGGGTTTAATCGGAGGAAGAGATATGGATGAAGATTGGATAAGTTGGCGAAGGATTTCGGTGTAGAACCCGGTAGACGAAGATGAGGACAGAGATGATGAAGGCGCCTCTTTTACTTTAACAATTTGCTGAGGTAAAAGAACACTGCATGTTTGGTTTGTGATCTTTTTAGGGATCATCTTATTTTTGGACATCGGAGGAGCAGCCTTGGGCACTTGAGATGGAAGTAAGTGAGACATGATTGATTTTGGTGGAGGAGCCCCTAAAATAGATTTTGAAGATGATGGAGATGTGACAAGTGTTGTGGTCTTCAAAGATAAGGGGGGTTGCTTGGTCGAAACTAATGATGATTTAGATGATGTCGATTTAGATGAGGGAGAAGCTTCCAAAGTAGGTGTAATCGGAGGAACATAGGGCGCCCTGGCTTTTGGTAATGAAGATGATGATTCTGATAAAAGAGGTGACGTCTCTTTAGTAGGTAAGTCCACTTTTAGAGTCTTTGGTGAAGAATGTGTTGTAGAAGAAGATGATGGTTTTGATAAGTTTGTAGAAGAAGACGCCTTCTCAGCGGACAAATCCAATCTTTTATGAGGCGCAGAGAGAGATTTTTGTGGGAAAGCACCAAGAGTCTTGATGGTTCGAAATATGGGCTTTCCTTTTTCAGGATGGTGACAACTTGACCGCATAAGGTGATTGTAACCTTTTGGGGAAGCAAATGGGGAGAATCTTGATGGCGCACGTTAGATTTCGGTTGTCTCGGTCTAAGTTCGGGAACCGGCGTATAGGTGTTAGTCTTTACTTCTTTAGATTTCCCCTTAATAGGCAAAGTAGCATTAGTGATGGAAGAAGTGAGTGATGAAGAAGCAGTTCCTTGCGAGGGAACTACTTCTGGTGCAGTAATTATGGGTGAAACTACTGTAGGAAAGGAAACAGGAAGAGTCAAAATCGAAGATGCTTCCGTCAAGTCAAAGTCGGCACAACTATAGATACGTTCACGAGGGCATAGTCGCAGCAAAAATGGGAGAAACAGAAGTAGATGTATCCGCGGTGGAAACTCGAAGGGATGTAATTGCCTCGAGCATTGAAAGAATGTCTGATGATGAGACAGATGAGGATGATACGGTCTTGGGTATGGATGGAAGATCAGACAAAGAAGCAGAGAGAGGTGAATCCGTATCTAACAATGTTGGAATATTCAAAGGCGGGCTATCGAAGAGATGGTGGAATCCCAGCGATTGTGAAGTGGAAGGAGATTACGATTCGGTCGATGTGTTCATGAATGGCTTAGTTTTAGAAGAAGATTCTTGATAGAGATGAAGGCGATAGTATGAGTGTTTGGTTTTGAGACTACGAAGCATCATGGTTCGGGGAATGATTAGGAAAAGGTTGTTTAAAGACATCCAAGTGCTTGATTTGGGGGAGCATTTGGGTTATCCAGAATGAGCTCGCCTTTATCAATGAATTTCTGGACAAGATTTTTGAAGGTTTGACATCGCTCAATGTCATGACCTTTGGTTCTATGATAATGACAGAAGTCATTTTCCCTATACCAGAATGGACGTTCTTGGCTTTCATCAATATTCCTAATGGGAGGAAGTTCGATCATGTGGACTTCCAACATTTTTTTCAGGATAGAAGCATATGATTCCCCCAATGAAGTGAAAGATCGAGATGATGAGGTCCCTTTTCGAGAAGATGAGGAGTCTCTTCGTGGTGTTTGATTAGAAGTGGTATCGGCTCGTGGTGTTTTTAATACGATAGCGTTGGTGGATCCCTGATTCTTGTCTTTAGAAGTGGAAGGATTTGATTTGGTAAACCGAGAAAAATCTGGTTTAGATTTAGAGCGAAGTTTTAACTTCCCTTGTTCAATGGCGAGATTCAAGTTTGCGTGCCATCGTAAAGGCTTCTTCAAATGTATGAAAAGTCTGGATCCTTAAAGTGGAAGAAATATGATTAGCACAAGATCGAGTAAACAACTCGATCTGTTGGGATTGAGGAAGGGAGAAAGACAATTGGTTGATTATCCCTCTCCAATGAGCGACAAAGTCTGCAATAGACTCATCATCGAATTGATGAATGTTATAAAGATCTGTAATCGAGATCTTATGCGCGATATTTATTGAAAAGTTTTCAACAAACATCTGGGCCAATTGAGAGAAAGAAAACAAGGAATGTTGAGGAATGTTATTGTACCAGTCTAAAGCAGGACCTGCTAGAGACATAGGAAAAGTACGGAGCATAAGCTCCTGATCCTGGACTATGAGGTAGCAAGCATGTTTGAATGCTCGCAAATGTTGTTGAGGGTCCTCTCGACTATGAAATTTTGAAAATTTAGGAAGTTCCCATTGGGGAGGATAAGGCTTAAAAGCCAGCTTTGAGGGTGAATGGGTTCATTACACACTTCTTGAAAAGGAGTATGAAGGACGAGCCCCTTTGGTGGAGGCTTCCAAGTCTGCGATTTTCTTGAAAAGAATTTGAACCACGTCAGATTGAGGAGGAGGCACACTGGCATGTCCTACATAAGAAGCAAATGGTGGATGTTGTTGAGGTGTCAATGGGGGATTCATCTGTTGATTGATAGGATGATAAGAGGAGTAACCAGGCGTTCTGGGTGACGCCTGGTGGGGTATTTGTTGTGAAGGAGCCTGTGTATAGGCAGGCTGTGAGATAATAAGTGGTTGAGAAATGAAGGTTGGATGACGGATGGAGCTGTGATTGGTGGACTCCTATGCTTGTTGGCAATCGGAGACAGATTGAGGAACATGGGTGCCGATTTGATTGGACATATTGGGAACAAGACACTGAAAGAGGCTTTCTCTTTGCCGGATTAGTTATTAAGGGCGCCGATCTTTAGAGGATGGGCGAAGGTCACTTTATTCTTTGGAACATTGGAAGAAAGACCCACTTTGAGAGGGCGAAAGCGAGAACCACGACTAGTCGGAGGGTTGACTCATAAAGGGAGTGCGACCTTGGGACACGATGGAGGCATAGATGAATTAACAACAATATGCGGGTGCAGATGCTCATTATAGCGAGAGCGAGAGGACCTCTCGAAGTAGGTTGTGGAATATTCGAGTAAGCTGCGGTGTTAGGAATAGGTAAGACTATTTGAGAACTAGTCGATATGGTCGGTGGAAGAGAAAAAGGAGGCACGGGGGCACCGCCCTTCTCCGTGGCTCGAGGCGAGAGAGATGATGCTAAGCTGTTCTCTGAAAGGCACAGGGATGGTTCACGAGAATAATCGTACACTTGCTTTGGATTGGTGGTCCCTGATCAGATATTTGAATAGACTTGTGTACTAGGTAGTCCATGAGGGCTACCGGATTGCGATCGAGGAGCGCCTGAAATTCAGGATCCCCACGAGGAACATACTCTGAGTCAGAAGCAGATGATATTTCTGAAGGACTAGGGGAAGCTGGACGTGATGGGGTTGTTTTGGCCTGATAAAAAGGATTATATGACCAAGATGGGGAACCCATTAACAGTGGTCCCGAGGAAGACCTGGGGGGTGCCGAAACCTCCACACTAGTGGTGATCTCGGAGGAAGAAGGGGCTAATTGAGCCATTCTTCTAGATTGTAACCGAGTGATGACCGTCATAAACAAGCAGAAAACAAGATTGACCTAACTAATGCACAGACAATTCAAGCAGCGTAGGTGATTATCTCTTTTAAGTTTTTATGCTTTTAAGAAAGAAAATATTAGGGAAGGCCTTTTAGAATAGGAACTACTCGAGATAGCCAAACTAAGGATGGTTTGGGGATGTTTTGGTGAGGAGTCCCGAAGGCACTTCAGTAAAAGACCGATACGTGGCTTGATATAGGGGCCTACCCCCGCACTTCACACACCGCTGCGATAAGGGAGTCGGGTGCTTTGCCATATATACTAGAACTTCCGTGAATTTATAGCGCGGCCCGAGTACCGCGTAGGCTCTTCCTCTTGGATGTCACTTCCAAGTAGGCGAGGCCAGGGAAAGAATTTTTGTTTAAATGCTTTACACCTAATGATTTTGGCTTTGTGTGCAAGGGTGAAAAATAAAAATCAAATAGTGTCACTACTGATTTTGATCAATTTTCCAGCCTAATTAAAACTAGATGAAAGACATACAAGAAAATGACAAAGAAAGAGTTCCTTTTAAGCACTTAAAAATGAAGTGTTTGATTTCGATGAAGACAAGCCAAACAGATTCTTTCCCAAATGCGATTAAATTCTTTTTAAGCACCAAAAATTGAAATGTTCGAATGTGATGGACAACAAACAAAGAACTTTTTTTTTTTTTTTTAGTTCTAGTTCTAAAAGGAGAAAACACCGTAAAGAGAAATAAATACAGACTTAGCTCTCGAGGTGTGTGGACTTCAAAAAGCGCGTTGTTGAGCTCTTCCCTCGAACAATCCACGAACAAGCAAGTGCTCCTTGAAAGAGGTTAAGCAAACACCAAACAAAATCCAGAAAGATATATCCAGATAATGGTGAAACGGAAATTTCTATTTCAAGGAACTAGAAAAATTTCAAGGAAATAACAATTTCACATAAAGAGCAAGATTAAAACGATGAAAGGAAATGCTCAAGCAGAACTGATAGAAATCAGTGAAGAAAAAGAACAAAGCTCAAAACTAGAAAAGAAATGAACTTACCAATAAGGGACTTTGGTTGGGTCCCACCGGGCGTGCCAGAATGTAGATCAAGAATTTCGCACTTGTTACCTGTCCAAGTTAATGCACCAAACTAAACACAAAAATCCTGAAAAACTCCAATGAAATCGATACCTGATGGACAAGATCCGAAGATGTAGATGGATAAGGAAGGTCGATGTAGATAAGACGGGCGCACACGAGCAATTCTGCACAGTAGATCCAAGTAACCTGCGAGACACCGATGCTTGACAGAAAAAGACCACGTTAAAAGATATTTAGGTGGACTGCCCGAGAAGCGGATCCGGGAAGCGATAGGCTCCCTCGGCGGATGTCAGTCCACGTTTTCAATTAAGTAAAGAAATATACATGATAAAAGATGTACGTACAAGACTAGATTTTCTGATCAAAGTGATAAACGAAATCTAAACAGTAGGCAGAAAGCAACAGAAAACAGGGAACTGTGAAAAACAAAGCTGGATTTGTGTTACCTGCGTCTTTTTACCTGTCTGCAGGGAGATCGGCGTCGATTAGAATAATCGGCGTCGACTGTTGTGAAATCGGCGTCGACTGATGTAGATCGGCGTCGACTGATATAGATCGGCGTCGATCCGAGATAAAGTGCGAGAAGATTTGGAAATCGGAAAGCGAAGGCCAGATCGTCAACGTCTGCTGGATTTGTGGAAGCCGGAGAGATACTAGCGAGACTCCACCCATGTTGGGTGCAGGAAAAGAGTCACCAGAAAATCAATGGAGACGTGAGATGTTGATGTGATAAGAGCAGAGTAACGGTGCTCCTCTCAGGGATTGATTTGGACAAGATCCGCTCTCATTTGATAGATAATACTCACACTAGATGCTAAAAGATCTCTCGTTCTCTCTCTTTCAATCTGTGTTTCTGTGTCACGATCTGTCTCTCTCTCTCTCTCTCTCTCTCTTTTTTTCGTCCTCGTGTCCTCCAGGCCTGAGTTCTGGGCTTCTATTTATAATCGGCGCCGCTCCGAAAAATCGGCGTCGACCGAGTACCGGTCGGCGCCGATCACGGAACAGACTCCCGAGACGGCCAAAATGAACGATTTCTGGAAGGATAAGAATTATCCTTCCACCTTAAATACGGGAAATATCCCGCTTGGGGAGGAGGAGAAATAGGGGTGATACATAGATAGGATAAATATGGGGTAGATAAGTGGTTAGGATACATGTGAAGAGGTGTAATTAAATAGTTAATATTTAATTACTCACGGGTAAAATATAATGGGGTGAATTAAACTTAGGATAGGTGTTTAAATCACTTAGACACGACACAAGAAAGGAAGTAATTGGAAGGCATAATAGCTTGGAGCATTTAATGATTCAATTTGAATTTGGATTAGAGCAGAAATGAGGAAATGGTTAGAATGAACTCAAATGAAAAGAAGCGCGATAACAAACAAATATAAAGGCAACATGAGTGTATTATTTGAGGGAGTTTTTGACATAAAGAAGACTTCCAAGACTTTGGAGAGGAGCCAAGCCGAGTAAGAGAGAAAGCATGTAAGTAGTCCTTCAACACACACATTACCTTAGTCCTAGCTCAATGAGTTTAGCTCTTTGACTATAACAACCCACTAAAGTGAGTAATTATTATAGATGGTGTCAAGGCCTTAAGATCAATATAAGACTCTGTTTGTTTGTGTATTTTTGCCGTGTATTTTGATAAGTGGCCCGCGTTCCTATTAACCCATTTTCCATTAATTGGATTGATTGTTGTCTTTGATCAAGTGTTGATTGCAATTTTGTCAAATCATAAGGGGATTGATAATAGTGGAGGAACAACACAAGCCCCCATTAACATTCCTCATTTTTAGGGATTTTTCAAGGCATTGAAGTTGGATTAGAGTTTCACGGAGATTAACTTCCTAGTGATTTACAAAAACAAATAAATTAAGCAATGATTTTGCAGACTAGGGCATCAAGACCACATCCACACATTCATATCCATCTATATAAGTAAAACCCGCCATTTTGGTAGGGTTTAGACTACCACTTTCATGAGGTTCTGTGATCTTCAAGATTTTGGTCAATCTTCATACTTATTGTAAAACATTAATTTTTAGTCATATTTTATGGGTGTTGTTCATCTCACTATCTAGTCTTATTTTCCACTATATATCACCAACAACTAATTCTAAATTCAAATGAAATTAAATATTTTCCTAGAAACCCTAAATCTCATATATACTTTATTATTTTCTTTTTCTATAATCTAAATTACCCTTAATTTAGAAAACCCCTTATTTACATAGTTAAATATATGTTTTCAATTTATATATATTAAGATCTAAATTACAATATATTTTAATTAATTTAGTGCATGATTGATGCAAAACCACTTTCCACATCTACACTATGCTTAGTTAAATTTATCTTTTAACCTGCTCTTTTAAGCTACTAATAGTTCAAGCTGAAAAAGATCTAGTAACTGAATAACAAGTTGAAGAACACCCACACAAAGGTTCAAGGTCCTATTTAAGTCATGCTTATGTTTTAGGCCCTTTGCTTACTACTACTAATTTGGTAAATTTTCTGGTATTCTATTTCCACTTTAGAGATGTACTAAACACTTATTTTATGCATTTTTAAATTTTGTACTTTTTCTAATCTGGTGTGCATTCTTGGGCGTTGGGAAAACTAATATCTAAACTAAATTATTTTTAACATTGACGTGTGTATCTTGAACCAGCTTGTAAGCTTTTGTAAATAATTGAAAAGTGTTTATATTTGAAACACTTGACCCTTTTACATTGAATTTTTTTCTATTCATTCTCAAGGCTCTTCCTCTTTACATCAAAGGCCTATAACTTAATGACATTAGTCACCAAAAAAAAAACTCACAAAACTCCGCTCTTGTATAGCCTTTCTTTTCTCCTTGTATAGCCTTTCTTTTCTCCTTAACCACACATATCAATCAGTGTTAGATTCCTCCTATTGAATGTGTATTGTGTCCTCTATTAACAGTTGAGCATGGCTGCAGCTATAACAGCACTATTGGGTGCAGCATGAATGGAAGCATAACAGCCAAGAGGCTGCACCTTAGAAATCAAAGAGGCTCTTAAATCCTCTCCATACATCAGAGGCACAGAGAACCCAGTTTTTGAAAAGCAGCACAAAATGTTTACCAGCCCTCTGAAAATGTCCAAAGTTTAGACAATGCCTTTCAGATGAATTTGAACAAATGCCATACTCCGAGGCTAATGTTTTGAAATTTCCATGAAGTGTATCTCTATTCTAATATGGTAATATCACCTGAACTTACAACTTGGACAGGCCTTGAGGGTTATTATCAGGTCTTTGATTTGACCATCAAGTTCTATAATGACTATCTGTTTGGTCTTATAAATTATTCACTTGGTTGTTTCTGGGCATTCCCATGCAAGCTTTTAAAATAATATGCAAGGGATGACACAGTTTATCTATATTGGAATGGAAAATGGCTCATGTTGCTACTTCTAATTGTCTGGCTATACTCCTGAAGTGCACCTGTTCTTCTTGCTCACTCCGTAATTAATAAATGCAAGAGATGACTTAGTGTATTTGCACCCCACATGTTATGATATCTGATGTGGCTGCTGTCCAACCACAATAAAAAAACCCATCTATTATAGAGGACAAATTCTTTGTTCATGAATAAAGCTCCGGGATACTGAAGCAGCCATCCTGCATACAGTTAAAAATAGGAAATATCTTAGTAACATATGTAAGCTCCTGACTAGTTGTCAAGAGAAAACTGATTCCTCAGAATATCTAATATATCTTGAAGCCTTTGGACATCAGAGCAGTATTAGAATACTAAAACCAGCAATAAAATATATTAAGTAATTGAAATCAGCAATTTAGTTTGAAGGACCTCTTGAGAACACACGGCACATATTAATAATATAAGAAAATATATCGACAAGCAATCAAAAGATCCTACCATCTAGGAAAAGTGAAATGAGTTTGTACATGCCTGTGAATATTTATACTGCAATCTCCACAAATTGATCATTTCCCTTTGCAAATCTGCTGACTGTTTGAGCTCTGCTTGAACTTGATCAGGCAAAATCGCTTGGAATCTGTTCCATGTTGAAGTTTGAGAGTTCTCCTGAAGATCTCTCTCCTCACAAGGTGATCCATCCACCTCCTTCACCATAAAAATTCCATAATTGTCCCCCATACAAGGCACACAATTCTCAAGTAGAGATTCTCTGATCGAACTATCAGCAAAATCATTCAATGAGAAAGAATGTTCAAGATGGCTATTACAATCCTGTGATGCCTGTGCAGCATTTAAAATTTCTTCTACAATATCATCTTCTTGACAGGGATCATAAAGCTTCTTAGTGAACCTAGATCCATTCATAGCTCCAGGCATTTTCAAACTTACATCACCTAGGCACTCAGGAAAATCCTCTACTTTTAACATTGGATGTGCAGAGTCCTGCTGAATTCTTGCACCCTCTAATGTAGAATTGACCTGAAACATAAGTAAATAACAATCTTAAGGAATGTAAATCCTACAAACCAGACCAATTATTTGGATTACCCCATTAAAACTAACAAGAATAAGCTTCACTTTTAAACTCTACATCAGTACACACCTTAAGATCATTTCTAAAATTTTCAGGGGATCTGAAATTGCAATTTTGGATTGTATCATCCGCCTCAAACTCCAGCAACCCATTGAGAAAAGCATTGCAATCATTGCTATTATTTAGAGTCTCGGATGAACTTTGTGGGGAAAATGTCAAGTTTGACCGGATGCTACTCTCGTCCTGCCTGATTTGGGAGCAGCTTTTCTGTGACCGCTCTTGAATAGTACCGAATGAGGCCATATTTTCAGAAAAGGAATCATCCATTGAAGAAGACAAAACAATCTTGTCAATTTGTTTTCCATTATTTTCCTTCATCCCATTTTCCTTGAAAACATGGCATAAGACAAAAGCATCCTGTCAATGTCCAACAGGTCGCCATTAACAAGGCAGATCAGGAATTGCCCAAGTTAGCGATGCAAAATGAAAATAGACCTGAAGAAATTTGCATAGTTTATTTTAATTTCCTCTTCTTCTTCCATTTACATTAGCCTAGTTTGGTTCAATAAACTCTAAAATTGAATTGAATTCAAATAGGGTACCTGCAAACTAGCTGCACCTTCGCATTGAACCTCATCCAGACGATATTCATGCATCACCCAATCTGTTCTTCTTCCCTGTGGAGCACGGCCCATGTAGAAGACTAGGGTCTTCCTCGTTCCCATCACATCCAATTGTGAGATAATTTTACTCTCCTTCCCAGTAGCATTCCAGTGACCAGCTTCAGTGGCTCTGTTAGTGCGTCAACCATTGGGATACTTTCTATCACGTGGACTGAAGAAGTACCACTCTAAATCTCTATTAGGCAGGAAAGACTTATCTGCAAAAACACCAGAAATCAGAATTGCTCATGTAAGCTTATAGTTTACATGTAAAACTAAAACATGATGCCCCTGTTTCTGTTGTTTGAAATGTCAAACAACAAGCTCACAAACTACATGCTATTCAACAATGCTTTGGCACAAGCGTTGTCCCTGAGTGTCGCATATTCTATTAGGTTAGGCACCTACACCTACTATTCTCCAGGCGGCCCTATATAGAGAAATTGTTAGCCCCTATATAGAGTTCAGATAGTCTCATTCAAAGTACCGACTTCAGATATCATTTACATATATAAACATAATAGTTAGTTATTCCTCTCAATTGTAGTGTAATGGTTATTTGGATACATTCATACATGAACAACCCAAGTTTAAATCCTTTGTTAATGCAGCTATGTGTGACAGATGTTACCTCGTAGAAACAAGAACTGAAGCCAAGGTTTACCTACCTGTACTATTTATTTGCTTTACTTTCTTCACTCCTGTCAAAACCAATCCCCGTCTCATTCATGGATGACACATCACTTTATAAATTTGTAGGCTATTGATACTATGCTTGTGCTCTGTTATTGTTTGAAAATACACCAATTTCCCAAATTCTGAGTTAAACATGGGATCACAATTAGGGTGAACTCCATAGCTGGCAATGGTAAACTGGATTCAGTAATAACTTCCTCTATTTTTGAAACTATAGCCTGAGATGTATTCAAATGTTTTAAGAATAGTACTCTTAAAAGCTAAATATCACTATAGTCAGTGGAAGCTCTTACCTGATACAGCTGACCCTGCCACCAGTGAATGACTTGGACAACCCTGTACTTCAGCTTATATCTGGGATTATTATTCTAGTTGCTTAGATTTCTAGTCCCCGTCTTATAACCATTTTTGCCTATTGGAATGCTGTTTAATTATGACAATCTTTTTGGTTGAAGAGTTGTAACTTTGCTCAAGTCATATAGCCGGAAGGACTAACCCCATTTTAGAAGAACTTCAACAGCTTCTCCTGTTTATACCTAAACTTTTGGATTCCAATATGGTTATGGCTAATAATTGGGTTAATTTTGAAAATATTGCAGGACATCTTAGAATTTTGACGTCTGAACAAACTTGGCTAGAACTAAACTGAAACAGAGTCACAAGTTTCAGATGATATGGTCTAAGCAAACTAATAAGATTTTGCAAGACTGACCACCTTTATAGAATGTGTAATAGTTTTCAAGACTCAGTGTACTATGCACAAGGGCCTCAAAATGATCTTAATGCAACTTTCTGATTGCATTCTGACTAAAGCATATTAACTGTAACTCTAGTGTTTAATGGTTGCAAGCACTGTATATCATCAACTAAAAAGTCTAAATAATACTTAAGGAAAACATCAAACAGTCAAAATACAGGACTAAGATGGGCTGCAACATAACTCATGAATCCTGTTTTCTACAACTGTAGCTAAAGTAATCGTTGGGTAGGAAGAATAACATAATCCAAAACCAAATTTCACCATTCCACTCAAAGAACACATGAAATTAAATGAGAAATTATTTCAGGTGATGAAAAGAATGAAAACCCAATTGCCTATAACATACTTGGTAAATCCCAAGGCTCACACTTGTACAAATCAACCTCAGGTATAATATCCAGCTCAATCTTACGCCCATGAATTTTCCTCTTCAAATAATAACTCATCAGTTCTTCATCACTGGGATGGAACCTGAAACCCGGAGGCAATGACACAGGTGCCATTACAATAAAAACAAAATATCTAGACAAAATGTACAACACATGAAAGAATCAAGTCAATTATTGAAGGAAACAGATCATGTCAGTTCAGTTAATATAGAGGAATGTGTGCCACAATCCAATCATAAACACCGAAAGTTGATAATCTGATGTGACATAAGGTATTAAGGACCAAAAGAGGGAAAGCGCAGTGCAAATTATTACACCCTATTCACACAAAACCAGTATTCCCTAAGCGTTCAAAAATGAATGGTTTTGTTTGAAAAGTGGATTCTTGGCATGGCAATTTCCGTGTAAACACTGTCAGAAAATAACTGGAATTTCTAGTTGGGTAAATAGTATTTCCCAAAGATTGAAAAAGCAACGCGACAGATATTATTTCTTTGAGTTTTAGGTCCGATCAATTTATTTACAGTCCTTGTTTTTGCCAGTTGGGTATGCCGAGTGGAAAGTTGATGAATAGTTAAAGAGAGAAAAAGCGTTATGCTCGCAACTTTTGACATTTTGAATGCTTGTTCAAGAATGTACAGAACCAGGTTATATGATGAAAGAATGTCGGATGAATGTGGGCTGGAAAAGGGTGGAGAAGCAATATGCTTTTTGCCCCAGGAAACATTCCATGGGGGCTCCTAGTCACTTCTATCTTCTTTCTTGTCACAGTGCTTATCATCAAGATACGATACGTACCAATGATTATTTATTAATTGCAAAAATAATAATAATGAAAAAGATCTTAATTGTTCCAATTATGAATCAAGTATTCACTTGATTCTATCTTTTCTTTCCTTTGGTTGATATCGTTATGGTGATCTTTGCCCTTGTGGTGTTTGTTTTTACTTGCTCTTTGTAAGTTGTCCCGTAAGTTGTTCCGCCCGTAGTTTTGTAACTCTATTATATTTTTATTAATATATTGTGTAGTTCCAATAGTAAAATTAACGACACTTAGATATTGATGTTAGTGAATGAATAATCTACTTGAGCTCTTTCTTTCCTTTTTATATGATTGAGGGTGATATATTCTTTTTTGGAACAAACTTTAATCTATATCGATTAATTAACAAAAGAGTACAAATGGTTCTAATAAAAAGTTACTAACTTTAGTTTTAAATATGATGTTTATTGAATATTTAGATTCATATTAATATATGATATGTTCGCATAAAATTAATGATGTTCATTGATATTTTGAACGAATAAATTTGGTGAGTTATTTTTTTCTTTTGATGTGATTGAGGGTGATGTATTCATTTATTGGAACACAATGATATATTGATTAATAAAAACAGATAAGAATACAAATAGTTATAATAAAATGGTAGTTGATTAGTTTTGATGGAAAAATTAAGGCTTATAAATAAGTATCTAGGTTAGTGTAAACACGACTATATGAAAATAATATAAAAATATTAACTAAAAACAAAAGGATAAGTTTGAAATAAACACATAAATATAGCAACACTAGGATGAGGTGCAATGGATTCTCCTTTGGAGGAATAACACTTTAAGAAGAAGCCTCTTTTGAAGGAGGATTTAAAGCAACATACCCATCCTTAGCATTTTAAGGAGGAGAAAACAACACCATAATGAATCACGCTAGAGGAAAATAAATCATAACACTTGTTTGGTCACCACCCTATGCCAAAGTGAAGACCAATAAGATGACACAAACAAATCTTATGTGGGGCAACAAACTCCATCCCCTCACTAAGGAGCAAGGGTGGAGAATTGGCTAAGGTCAAGAGCGATGGAGACCCTTGTAGACACTCAAATTTGGTAATTTACACTTTGGAACCTTTGATTTGACTATGCACTCTTGCTATGATAAATACAACTTCTCCATTCCTATTAAGCACTTTCTCGAGGTCCATTGTTTAGCTTGTTTATCCTTACAAATTGACATGTCGACACATTTAGAGAATATAATGCATAAAATCAATAGAGAGACATCTAAGGAAAATTTTAGCGGTGAATATTCGTAATTTGGCAAGTAGTAGGAATTCAGGAATTTGAATTTGGCTAATTTTATGGCCATGGCAGATGCCTGTGTTTCACCAAAAATTCCACAAAAATAATATTTCCCATGCGAATAGCCAACGAATCTCCAATCCCAATGTATATTTTTTTGAATCATTGCATGATCAACGTGCTTTGAGATTTTAAAAATTCTTGTATCGTCCATGAAATCTATGGAAACTTTTTGTTCCTTTGGTCGCATTCGTGGATATGTATGATTAAACACACACACACACACACACACACACACACAGAGACACACACACACACACACACAGAGAGACACAGAGAGAGAGACACACAGAGACACACACACACACAATTGTATAATCACTAAGCATTGAGAAAAGTTCAAACATTTTATTAATCTTTTTGATTTTCCAATTTGCGAATTTGCGAAGTAGTAGAAAAGGATTCAATGAATTAGCATATTGCAATTTACTTACAAAAATCAAATAAATCAAGGTCTTGTCAACTACTACGTTGTAGTTTACATCCTACAAGCACTTAGTGTAGGTAAGTCTATTTAAAACTTGTTTTCTATGATCTATCATGTCACATTACTTTATCTAATTTTGTAAGTTATTTATGTCATTTTTTGATTTTACGGTATCACGAATGTCATGACACTACAATTAAATTTTACAATAATGAATTAAACTAAAACACTATCATTTTATCTCTAACTACTCTATGATTACTTAAAACATAAATCGAACCTAGTTAAACCTATGAGCAATCAAATTAGATTTGTTGTTTCTTCAATGGAGGTGAAGAGGTCTCTCTAAAATGGCTACAAGACCAAGTTAGATACCCTCCTACTAACCTACTATGAAGTTATGGATGCAAGATGGAGGAGCTTCAACAATGGAGGATAGCCAAGATCAAATGCCTATTAGCTTAGCTAATGCAAATGAGGTCTAATGCCAATATCTCCAAATGTGAGAGAGATTTGTTATGAAAACAAGGTGTAAGGTTGAGAGGGAGGGTGACCCTTCTATTTATAGTTTTCCAAATGGAAGAGTTTGAACTTTGGGTGCATGTGGGACTAAAGTCTAAAAAGCACTTTAGGATTAGATTAGGATAAACATGCTTTAGGCTTAGTTAAGCTTGGTTTAGGCTAGTTAACTAGGGTTTAGGCTAGTTAAACTTGATTAGCAAGTGATTAGAGACTCATTGAGAGTTGGGAGGGGTCTGGATAACCAATTGTGACTGATAGATAGCCTACGAAGCCAATAGAAGTGGTCTAGAGAGAACTAGGGAGGTTCTGAATGGTCGAAAGGAGGAATGTTTAGCTAATAAGAGAGATATTAGCCAAATAAGCTGATTATAGGAGGAATACGACCGAGAAGGTGTCGTAAATGGGCATCCGAGAATGGAGCAAGAAGGGGAATTAACGAAGTGTCATCAATCGGTTGAATGGGAGGAAATGCTAAGTGTAAGCATATTTTAGGTGTCTACATTTTCCCCTCTTTGAGGTGGCGTAAGCGACGTCACTTCAAAGAAAGTAGACAAGCATAAACAAGTAGAAAATTTTGAAGGGATAGAAGAAAAATGAGTAGAATGGAGGATGCCCCCTCGATTGTCGATGGGGTGATGAAAGAGGTTGATCGACGATCGAAAAGATGATAGAAAGAGAATAGAAGAAAGAATAGTGTGAAGAAGAAGAAAGGGGATATAGAAGAAAAAGGAGAATGAGGAAGGGGAATGAGCTAACATCCATCCAAGTGCCTTTTAAACAACTTTATTTTTCATCATATTGCTAGAGATCTTCATCATCGGTTCTTATTAAAAAGAATGAACAAAAGTGTAGTATGACATGAAAAGCCATATACGAACAAATGTCCATTGCTAAAAACACCAACTCCATGCAACATACAAAATGCAATGCAATACGAGAAAGTAAAAGATGCCTAACTCCATGCAACATACAAAATGCAATGCAATACGAGAAAGTAAAAGATGCCTAACTCCATGCAACATACAAAATGCAATGCAATACGAGAAAGTAAACAAGCTAAACCTAACAGAGAAATAAGTACCATGTTTTTGTTATCAAATTTAGTTCCGAACTGTGCAAATTAACAACAAGGGTTATGATGGTGCCCCAAGCAAGGATACATGCAAGGGAATAATGGAGGACACTTCAGTCCTATGAAAAAGCAATGTGCACTACGAAACATAGTACTGGAAACTCATTGTGCCCAGAGAGTAAAACAGTAAGTAAGTAGCTTAGCTTTTGTTGATGGAGGTAGATCAAGATGATCCATGAGTCACACACATGAACAAGTGAGAACCAAAGAGTGACATTTTTGTAGGATGATTTTTATATTTTTAGAAGTTTTCTTAAACATATTTGAATGTTTTTTTTTTTCTAACATATTTGAATGTTTTTGATTTTGAAAGTTTTCTAAAAGCTATGTACAGGAAGACGAGGAAGCATGGATGCCCCTAGCGATAGATGGGATGTACAAGGGCATAAGGCCACGTGCATATGAGAAAGGTGAAGATGCAAAAATGCCCCAAATGATTAGGTGGGAGTATTCAAAGGAAAACTCTTCACGGTAGAAGCGGGACCCAAGGCCATTATGGATAGGTTCAACATGATGATGAACATAAACCAATGAAGTGTTGGGAAGAAGCAAGGATGCCCCCAGCGTAAGTTGGCCTAAAAGCACATGATAGAAAGGAAGGAGAAGATTGTTTTTGTGAAAGGGGACAAAGGTGTCCGAAAACATGGCAAAAAAGTAATCTTATACACATGGATGTTCTGAATGAAGTAGAAGAATGATGTGAATGATATGAATGTAGCTTAGAAGCCTCATGATGAAGAAGTGATTAGCCAAAGGCACAAATCATGAGACAAGATATGGACTAAAGTAAGAGTCTGAACAAGGTCCAAAAAAAGACACTTGGTAACATACTAATCCTACCTTTACTCATAGAGATCCAATGTGTGTGCACATGGAATTTAATTACCTCTTGAAGGGAAGATTTAATAGACAACAAGTGAAGACACCCTAGCCAATGTGTAGGAATGATTTATTTTGAAAGGTGATTTTGTGAATGGATGGTGAAAGGATGGAAGGATAGCATACATTGCTCTTCGCTACCACCAGGGCATCCATAGCCCCGATGGAGATGTATTTGATTCTAATCACAACATTTCTCTACTTGCCAGTCAGGCATCCATAGCCTCGATAGAGATTATTGGAAATACCCCAAGAGAGAGTTATATATCAATTTGCTTTTGCTTTTAGCTTTTAGCTTTTGATTTTTTTTTGATTGATTTTGATTCTTTTTCTTTCTAAAAACTTATTTCAGCTCTCTTGTTTGACAAGGGGTTAAGAACCACGATGGCTTGATGGAAGGAGGTGGAAGTGATTGTGATGACATTGGCTAGTGTCAACAAATATGTCCAAAAGTTCTTTCACAACAAGTTTATTAGATGTTGAATGTGATAGGATCTCTAAGAGGTCAGTCGTTCTTTAATTTACCAAGGTGATAAAGACCAGGTCAAACAGATACCATAGAGATAAATGTCACAAAATGCATGTGAAAAGGCTAACCACAATATCACCAAAGGGATGAAAATGGTAGGAAGACTTGCAGAAGAATGATAAGAAAGGGAAGAAAGAAACATCCATGTGTACGCAATACCTGATTGCAATGTTTGATCTTTGTACCTTTGATTTTTCTTGTGTTTTCTCAATGTTTTTGTATTTTTGAATTGTTTTTTATTTTTAGCTTTTTGATAGTTTTAAGGGTTTGGGACTAAAAATGTCACTCCATGTGATAAGATCCAACAATGATGTTTGACTTCCTTGATAAGGGAGACTAGGTGTGTTTGTTTATCAAGAGTCATGTTATTCCGATCTCAATGATCGTGGTGAGCTCGTACTCAACAAATGACTGCAATTTATCCTTAAACAAGGATTGTTCATGTGGGAGCTTGAGTTCCCTATCCATAGGTTTCTGCACTTTACACCAAACTTGATGGTTACGTTGATGTATGATTTTTGAATCATGCTTGATTTTGAACCCTAAGATCATTGGAGTTGTTGGGAGCTTTGGAGCTCTTGGAAATTTTGACTTGAGCTTGATAATGAACCTGTTTGGGTTTCTTATAAGCTAACACGTGACTTGTTTGATCCCGAGAAGGAGAAGAAAGTGAACGTGGATGTTTAGAAGTGATGTGAGAAATGACCGGGCTTGCCACAACCATTGATAGAAGAAATATGTGATGAATGAAAAGGATACGGTCCAAGAATTGAAGAGGATGGGCTACGAGGAGGTGAGCCACTAATAGAAGATGAACGAAGGGCTACTAGAATATGGCCCTAAGATGGAAGAAGTTGGGCTATGAGGATATGGCCCGAGAATAGAAGAATATGATGAAGGGATGCTAGGGCATGGCCCAAGTATAGATGAGGAGGGACTACTCGGAGGTGTCCCATAGATAGAAGATGATGAAGGGCTACTAGGACATGGCCCAAGAATAGAAGGTAATGGGCTACAAGAGGTGACCCACAAGTAGAAAATGGAGGACTACCCGGGGTGGCCCAAGGATAGAAGAAGATGATGGGCTACTCAGTGGTGACCCAAGGTGAGATTTTGATTGAGGAATGATGATAGATAATGAATGATTTGGTAATGAGAAGATAGGCCATGGCTCAATGCTAGACCCCGACATCTCATCATGCTCAGAAGAAGGTGAAGATGAAATAAAAGAAGAAGAATCAAGTTCCATGACTTTAGGATTTTCCTCTATATTATGATAAAAGGAATCAACTTCTTTTCCCCAATACGTGAGCGTATCAAGTTCTAAGAAATAATCCTTGTTTACAATCCTCTAAAGGGATATCATCATGTAGTCTGATTGTTTCTTCATTATGAGAGAAATCAATTAGTAGAGGTTGTTGTCTTTGGCCATAGAAGGTTTAATAGAAGAAACAGGTCCGATGAGCAGGGAAGATTGATTGATAGAAGAAGATGACTCAAGAGAGGAAGTAGGATTGGAGGCAAGCGTCTCATGAATGGATGATTTGGATTTGGACCTATGTCATTTTTCTAGAAGATGACGTAATGTAGGTTGGAAAGTAGGATCACATAGCCATTCATTAAGTTGTGACGATGTAGGAGTCGAATTAGATGATTGACTAGAGGGAATCTGAGTCATGGAACTCTTTGACGGAGGAAGAGGTCATTGAGATGACTGATGAAGGAGGTCCTACGAAGAAAGGGAGGACCGTGACTCAAGAACCAAATTAGATGTTCGATTGATGGAACTTGGAGTCACATGAGTCTTCAAAGGAGGAAGATGTCGTTGAGGTGATTTGGAATAAAGGTCCTGCACAAAGGAAGGGAGGACCGTGATTCAAGATTTGATCTAGGGGTATCCGAACAATAGTTGGGATCCAAGTCTTCAGAAGAAGAGTGGGAGTCCGAATGGTAGTTTGGATCTGAATCAAGAAGAAGAGTGGGGGAACCTGAATAATAATTTGGATCAGAAGCATCCAAACCATACCACCGACTATGAGCTGAAGGTGGGGAACAGGGTACCCGAATGGGCCTCTCTAACACGAAGAACCAAATGAGGTTTAGTTGTAATGGGAATATTTTGATTTGAATTGCTAAACCTAGGTTCCATATTGTTGTAAATGTGAGAAACCACGTGATAGTCAGTCATTGTTGGCATCATTTAGGTGTGAAAATGTCTAGACCTAGATAGTGTGATGGAACTCCTTCAAAGGGAAGGAAGTGACATGTCGATTTGGGTAGCATAATGACAACCAACTAGACATTTTGTAAGTATGGAGATGCGTGTGTGATTTTCCAAAGAGGGTCTAAGGAAAATGGACATTGTGATGACGCAATCTCGATGAGATCAAAAAGGATTTGTCCTAGAAAACAATTTTTCCGATGAATAATCACAAGGAACAATCATGCAAGTGTGAAACACAAAAGCCAATCAACAAGGAAATACACCCTATGCAAATGTGTGTGCAAAGTAATAGTTCGATGCAAAAGATGATCAACACAATGTCAATATTTACGTCAAGCTCGAAATGAACAAGGCATAAATATTAACAAAGGGAGATCAAATGATGAATCAATCAAACTATGATGATGATCTTGAAATCAAGATCAAGTGGCCATCAAAGATATAAGGACACATCCACACACTTTAGATGTTTAACAACTCAGCTACAAACATGGATGAGCGTAAATGGACAAAAAAGTGGTGAACACCATCTATGACAACACTCCCGAAAGATGCCTTCTCTTGCCCCAAATGGGCAACAAGAATGCAAAGGTGTAGATCAAAAGATGGAAATGAACTAAGCATCACTTGGGTAGAGCTTCACCTCATCCAAAGGTGAGAAAGAAGCTAAGCTAAGTGAAACGTCATCCAATTTCCATGATGAAAGGCACTTAGATCCAACTTAAGTGGATTCTTTTCCTTGTTCAAAAACAAGGTTCTGAATCCAAACAAGTTATCACTTCATGATGGCCAAGACGTGACAAAGGACTAGCAAAGTGGGCTCCAAGACAAAATGGCTTTCCTAATAAGTTCTCTCAACTAGGTGTTACAAAGTTATCCACGAGCGGGTGATTTACCCAAAAAGTCACAATGACTAGTTTGGGAGTATCTCGGATTTTCCCCCTTCAAGCACAGTGGGCAATAAATGCATCCATCATGTACTTTTAATAGGGTCATGATAGGGAAAACTTGTAACTCTATCTCACAAGGAAAACTAATCAAGTGGGTAAGCGGAGCGCTTCCTATTTCATCCACGAGGTTACACAACGGTGGACTACTTTAGGGTTCCTGGAACCACCCCCATTGTTGTAGCTTAAGGCGTTATGCCAAAGGGGTTATGTTCTAGTTGAGCGGATAGGGACGTACCCTTTTTCGAAACCTGCAATACAATGTTTTGAATATGGTGTGTTTTTTATCTTTTTAACTTAAATGTGGTTTTAAGTAGCACACCATTTGGCAACCTGCATAAAACACGTGTATTAGAAGTTTTTGTGTTTTGTCTTAGCTCCTCCTTTCTTTGACAATCGTTAGGTCCTATATGCAAGGAGTTAGTATTTTTCCACAAAATATCATGATATCAAAATAGAGTTTTTCCTGTTGCTTTTGATTCCTAAGATCACCAAAAAGGTGCGAAGGAAGAGCATACGCAACACGAAAACTCAACTAAAATAAGTTTTATGAAAAAAATACATTAAGTGTGCCTTGTAAAAGATAGAGTTCATTTTTAACCAACTTTGAAATGTTAATCCATTAGGAAGCATAATTTAAGTGTTTTTGAAAGCAATAAGAGGGTTTTGGAAGTGTTTTTGGTTCCCAAGATCACCTAGAAGGTGCGAGGGAAGAGCATACACACTTCAAAAAACCTCTATCAACTAAGACATGGAACACTTAACTAATTTAGTCAAAAATAAGACCAAAATAACCCTACAAACAACTGATTAGTGCCACAAAACCTTTCAAAGTGTTAGAATGGCCAATAAGACAATTTTTTAGACTTTAAGACACGTTAAAAAATGACTATTTACTTAATAATGAAAACCATAATTTTTTTAAGTCAAAATCCTAATTTTATGATTCCATTATGTATTTCTCTTCAATACCTTTCCAACGCAACAAAAAAAAATGGAGTTAGTTTCAGCTTAGGGAGCAAAAAGTTATGGCCTCAAATGAAGATTGGTGGTGAATGCGGTCGACACATGCATGCACCCAATATGACATATGCTTGTTTCAATGGATACACGTGCGCGCGTGTGAAAGGTGTTTTTGCACCTAGAAACAAAAAAACATAGTAAAGTGAGTGACAGCATACGACAATGTGTCCATTATGATGGATACGTGCTATGCTCAACAAATACGGATATGCGTGCGTACGCAGGTGTTTTTGCACCTAAATATGCACACAAAAACACATAAAAAAAAAAAGCAATTTGCATAGATGATGCACGCCTAGATGATGGATATACGTGCATGTTTCAATGGATACATGCACACATAGTGCTTTTGTGCCCATAAAGTATAGAAAAACATAGAAACAATGATGATAGATGCATGCCTAGTATGATGGGTACACGCTTTTGTTTCAATGAATACGATACGCCCCTTGTAGACACCTACGTGCACCCTGTGAAAAACTTGCAAAAAAAAAATGAATTTTCAAATTTTCAAGAGCAAACAGGTTAGTTGTTAGTCAAAGTGTCCTATTTCTATATCAAACCCACAAAATGTATATAAATGAAGGTCATTTATCTAGGGTTAGAAATAAAAATGAGGAAATAACAAGTGATTTGAGCAAAAAAACTTGAAAATGAACTTTGAAAAACCTAAAAGACCTCCATTAATGGAGGGTGGACATAAGTGTCCCACCGGCGTGCCAAATGTATGCAATGGAAAGTTGCAAAAGCTATGGAATGAGGATAAAGAACCTCAAAGCTTTGCTAACTCATCCATGCATCATGAGATGAGTGCTAAACAAGATAACTTCTACAATAATGAATTAAACTAAAACACTATCATTTTATCTCTAACTACTCTATGATTACTTAAAACATAAATTGAACCTAGTTAAACCTATGAGCAATCAAATTAGATTTGTTGTTTCTTCAATGGAGGTGAAGAGGTCTCTCTAAAATGGCTACAAGACCAAGTTAGATACCCTCCTACTAACCTACTATGAAGTTATGGATGTAAGATGGAGGAGTTTCAACAATGGAGGATAGCCAAGATCAAATGCCTATTAGCTTAGCTAATGCAAATGAGGTCTAATGCCAATATCTCCAAATGTGAGAGAGATTTGTTATGAAAACAAGGTGTAAGGTTGAGAGGGAGGGTGACCCTTCTATTTATAGTTTTCCAAATGGAAGAGTTTGAACTTTGGGTGCATGTGGGACTAAAGTCTAAAAATAACTTTAGGATTAGATTAGGATAAACATGCTTTAGGCTTAGTTAAGCTTGGTTTAGGCTAGTTAACTAGGGTTTAGGCTAGTTAAACTTGATTAGCAAGTGATTAGAGACTCATTGAGAGTTGGGAGGGGTCTGGATAACCAATTGTGACTGATAGATAGCCTACGAAGCCAATAGAAGTGGTCTAGAGAGAACTAGGGAGGTTCTGAATGGTCGAAAGGAGGAATGTTTAGCTAATAAGAGAGATATTAGCCAAACAAGCTGATTATAGGAGGAATACAACTAAGAAGGTGTCGTAAATGGGCATCTAAGAATGGAGCGAAGAAGGGGAATTAATGAAGTGCCAATACCTCGGACCAAATCACCATTAATGGCCACAACTCAATTCCCTTCAGTCTTTTTCACTCCATTCACCAAGGCTTCCCTTTAACACTTGCTCTCTATGTTCTTGCGGCCGAGGGTTTTGGGTATTTGCTTGCCCAAGCCAAATCCCAAGGGCTTGTTAAAGGAATTTTTTGTCTCATAGATTACTCCCAATTACTCAATGGCCATTTTGTAACGTGTTCCTTCCTTACCTTAATTGAGGAAGAAAACAACATTCATAATGCCATGCATTGCCTTGATATTTTCTGTTGGGCTTCAGGTTCCTCCATTTAATGATGAAAAATTTGGTGCTACAGACAATCCTTCCTCCATGTGCCCACTTGGATGGATTCTTATGATTTGAAAATGTTAGGTCAAGGTGAGATGTTTAAATTCCTTGGCATATCCTTTTCCTTTTAAGAGTTCACATAGAGCTCCGGTAGTATGTGGTTCAACGGGTGGCCAAAAATCTAGAATACTGGATTACTAAAGCTTTTTCATTAGTGGGGAAATTATAGATTTGTTCCAAAGTCCTTGAGGCCACTCATGTATACTATTCATCTTGTTGGGTGCCCTCCAAAACCTTTCGTTCAAAAATGGAGAAAATTCTTAAAGATTTCCTCTGGGCCAATGCCTCTTCTGGAAAAGGGTTTCACATAGTTGCATGGGAGACCTATTGCCTTCCCCATGAATATGGAGGAATGGGTCTTATTGATATTTTGAGACAAGGGCAAGATCTTTGTGCCAAATGGATTATCCACTGCATTGATGGTCAAAAAGCTTGGAAAATCCTTTTGTGCCATGACATTGAGGAGGGTACCCCTTATGGCCACCCAACCTGGAAAGGTTTAGGGTTTTCCAATCTTCTCATTGCTTCGGTGCCTATCAAAGTTGTCGGCACTTTTGTGCTTAAAAGCATTTGGAAAGCATGGGAGTGAATCAAAATGGCTTCAATGGAAAGGAAATGAATTTCGCAATGGCCTTTCCATTAACCAACAATCCTTGTGGTGGTTACCTATCATTCAAGTCCATGATATGTGTCTCACATAAGTCCCCAAACTCCCGTGCTCAAACTTTTAAATGCGAAATTAGTTCAATTCAAGATTTATATTATAAGCACACACAATCTTGGTGTTCTTGGAATGAGCTAAAAGCTTGATATAAACTTACCACCCATGATTACACTTGTATCACTGAAATCATTGATGCAATTCCCGATCATATGTTGCATAAGATATCTGTGCATCCCTCCCATCCTGGTGGATGGACTGGAAGTGGTTCGTGGATACCCCATTCCAAAATTACTCAATCTAGTAAAGGATATCGTTGGCTTTCACCACATTTACCCATGGTTGAAAAACTCAACACTTAGTGGGGGCTTCATTCTTCTCCTTCCTATTGGAGAAAGAGGTTCGACACAGTCTGGTCAGCCTGTGTGGAGCCTAAAATTGCTGATTTTTATGGTGTATTTTACATCAAGGTCTCCCGATTGGCACCCGACTGTTCCATTTGGCATTTAGGCTCCCAAATTTCATTTCTATGGACACTTAGAAACCCTACCGCATCTGTTATGGTATTTCTCTAAATCTGGGGGCTCTTAATCGATTCATTCATTCTTTTCCCCCTCTCTTGCTAGAGTGTTTCACCTAGAAACATATTCTTTTAGGAGATAGTCCTAGATTACCCCACATGTTTTCCTATATTTGGCATGATTTCAGAGGGGAAATATTGTTTTGGTTATGGAAATAAAGATTTTTTGTTTGCTAATACTGAAGTTGATCAACAATTCTCTGTGTATAATAAATCGGTGGTTATATCCAATGTGTTGTTGCAGATACAAATGCAAGCTAACAAGGTGGCCCTTAAGGTGAAGCATCTTGAGAATCTTCTGCGAAATTAGTGAGATGCCCCTTATAAAGTTTCTTAGGGAGCCACCCTCTTGAATTCGGTGCTCTCGCCCCAAGCGTAGCTATCCCCGAGGAGGTCATTGAGATCTCCTAGCAAAAATCATTCAGTCAAGCTCACCATTCTCCATCCATTCAACCACGGAGAAGTATATCTCCACCAGCTCTCCTTCAGGGTGGGGCTCCCCCTCACATGCTCATCATCTCAAATGAGGCTTTCCTATGGATCTGAGCCATGCACGCTCGGGGATGGGTGGAGCTCGCCACCTCCTCCTCTACCGTTGTCGGATAAGATCCGTCGAGATGGCTCTTTCCATATCTCCCATGTGGCCTATTGACATTGAGGAAGAAGACCCCTGGCTCGAGATGGGATGTGTCGAAGACAATGGAAAATATTTCCTAGTCATGGCTAGTTAAATGATCATGATCACCCTTCTACCGGTCTTTTTGCTTGATTGATTGATTAGGTTATTTTTATGTTTTTCTAGGCATGGCCTAATGTTAGTTATTTTGATGTATTCTAGGTGTGGCTAGTTTGTTTGTGGCTTTAGGGCATGCTCTCATACCACCCAATTATTTTGAGAAACATCTAAGGAATCCCATCCTTCTCCAGCAGTACCAACACAATCAATATGATAATGATTGTATTGATTTCATTTATGATTTGATGATGTCAACTGATGTTGTCAATGATGATGAAATGAAATGTCTCCCCTTAAAGACATCCCATTGAATGAAGTTGAAACTACATCACTGGATGATTTACATTTCCACTCTAGTGCTAGGACATCATCACCTTCCCAATTAAATGTTGGAGGTGAAACTTCTTATAGTCAAAAAATTTAAATTCCACCATGGAAAATACTTAGGGGACACCTATTTTTGGAAGAAAGAGAAAGGAAAGAAAATGGGACTTGGGAAGGAGTTTCATGTTAGAGTGGGTTTCTAAGTATCCATTTATTGAACCTGTTGAAAATGAAAATAAAGATGAACCTCCCAAAGAATGAAAATGTACAATATGTAGCTGAAAATTGGGTAGGGACAAGACAATGCAACTTAAATTAGATACTATTGAGAAGCATGTAGGAAAGATATATGAAAAGAAAACTGTAGATGGAATTGTGAAGAATGTTTCCAGATGGAAAAATGTAGATGATTGTTTACATATTAGGTATGAAAAAAATTTTGAGGAGCACAAGAGAACTGAAATAATAGTTGTAGAGAATGGAGGGACAATTACCTCTCAATTCAACAAGGTCATTCAAAATAGTCTTTTAGGTAAAACAATTCAGCTAGCTACTATTTTTCACATTTTGAAAAGAGTCATCCTATAAAATTTTTCCTAACAAAAGAAGATGTTTTATTTTCTTGGTGTCCCACACTTTCCTCATTCTCACTAGTCTAAAAGTAGTGGTTGGGATTGGGAAAAATGCATAGCTATGGTTGAGAAAGAAGACTTGAAAGAGAAACTTAAGTCTGCATGATATGTCTTTATCTATTGATGAGGTTATAATAGTAGATAATATTGCTTGGGTCTATATGCATGTTTATACTATTGAGAATCATGTGAGATAACCTCACTTACTTGCTATTCACAAGATGAGAGAGAACTCTAATGTTGAAAACCTTTGTGAATTGGTGATAAGAAGTTTGAAGGAGATCGGTGGCATGGATGATTCTATAATTACATCAAAGTTGGTATGTGTTGGGGTAGATGGGGCATCTGTAATGCAAGGTCATCATAATGGTTTGTGTGTAAGAATCCAAACATCTCATTTCCCTGTATATGATTTCCATTCATTGTATGGCTCATAGAATGAATCTAGCATACAAAATAGTTAACAAATTTAAACATGTAGAAAAAGTTGAAGAACTTGTTCGAGAGGTGCATGCTTATTTCTTTCATAGTCCTAAAAGGTTCATGGAATTCCAAATATTTGTAAAAGGACTGAAAAATGGGCATAAACTATTAAAATATGTCAACACTAGGTGGATCTCATTGTATCAACCGGTTTGTAGGGTGTACGATGAGTATCAATCCTTATTGGGAGTAATGTGGTAGAATCACATGGAAGTGGACAAGGCTCAATGATTTGATACATCATTTGAATGATATAGAGACATTGTTGATGTTGTGTGGTCTCCTTCCCATGTTGGATGAAATGCATCATTTAATTAAACAAGCCCAAGAAAGAACTATATATATTGCTGATTTTTCTAGTTTGAGGAAATGTGTTTGTCTGGACAATAGAATATTTGTTTATCAATGAGACTACTTTTTCAGGTCCAAAGTTTGATGGTTGGAATAATTTGATAAATATTGGAAATCCAAGTAGATTTTCTGAAGTTCAACTTGTTTGGGAAGTATGTGCTTCTGTACGTGGATATGAGATACCAATGCACTTTGTTTCAAATAGTAATCGGTAAGGTTGAGAAGGTAAATGTCACAGGACACTGTTTGATAACATTATATCATCAAAAGGGTAAGGTTAAGAGAAATTGCAGTTTCCCTACTAAATAAATAAGGGAATGTTTTAGTAGGGATGATTTACTTGAAGAAATGGATTTAGTAAATCCCACCTATTGGAATAGTGTCCAAAATGAAATATTTTTAGGAAGACTACCACAAGAGATTGACTACATTGATTCAACATTTTTGTAAGCCTGTTAATATCAATGGAATGAATATTCTAGGTATTTTAAGCAAGGAAAGTTTGATTGATCAATCCCATGATTTTCCTCTATAATGATTGAGCAATTCAAATGTTTGGATAATCCCTTAGAGTGTGGAGTAATAACCTAACTATGGAAAAAAATGGGTTAAGTACTATTTTGTAGAAACCATGTCTGAGTTTTTCTCATTGGATGAGATATGTCAAACAATGATTTTGGGTTCAGTTGAAGATGAGATAATTTTTAGTACCTTGACCTTTATAAAGTCAAAATTGAAACAAGCTTGACAAAAATTTGGAAAATTGTTTGAGAATTTACACATCATGATATGAAGTGGATAAATTTCCCTATGACAAGGATTTGGAAATATGGAAGTTGATTAATGAAAGGAGAGGGGATGATAACAATGCCAAAAATATGGTAGAAAATCCTATTGGAGATGGGGATGGATCTATTGCACCAGTTCACTGTAATCCAAGTCAGAGAACTGGTCAAGCAAATGATAGAGATGATCCACCATCAATACATTGGAAGATTCCATTCATAGATATGTGATATAGATGTTCATATAATATATTCAAATAATCAGTACATTGTTTTAATAATATTTTTTCCTTATTTATACTTGATCAATGATGATAAAATTTAAAAAAACTTGAGCAATTGTAGATATGCAAAGTTCTTAACTTCTTAATCTTTGAAAATAGCAATACTCTATTTTTCTTCGTAATTACTTGAATTTGGAATCCAAAATCTTTATAATAGCTCAAATATCAGGTGTTTGAGTATAAAAAGTTTCAACTTCCATTCATAGATATGTGATATAGATGTTCATATAATATATTCAAATAATTAGTACATTGTTATGATAATATATTTTTCCTTATTTATACTTGATCAATGATGATAAACTTCAAAAAAACTTGAGCAATTGTAGATATGTAAATTCTTAACTTCTTAATCTCTAAAAATAAAAATACTCTCTTTTTCTTCATAATTTCTTGAATTTGGAATCCAAAATCTATGTAATAGCTCAAATATCAAGTGCTTGAGTATGAAAAAGTTTCATCTTATTTGAATCTTGTATCCCCACAATTTTTCTAATCTTTTCACCTTTAAAATTAAGTCCTGTTAATTCCACATGGTAAGCTTTGATAGGTTTGGATGTTGTTTTCAATTTAATAACCGTTTGCGAGTGCAAAAGGGAGAGATAATAAGAAAGCTCCATGCATGTATGGTTTTAATGGACAATTTTCTATTAAATGATCTTTCTATCATGTATGTTTCATTATAAAGTATGAACCAATAAAAAACACCATGTAGGTATAGATTTTGCAGTGTCAAACTCTACATATCCTTTGTTAGTCACCTTAGAGAGAAAACCACCAAGAAATATCCATGCTTATAATGTTTTCACAATGTCAGACTTTAGTTTCTTTCCAACTTGGTAGGTCCTGTCAGTCATTACAAAGAGCGAGCCAATAAAAATATCCAAGTTACTTCACAATTCACAATGTCAAGTCCTTTGATAACCTTGTCATTATTATTAACCAATAAGAATATTCCACACTACTTTTTTTTTTGCATAACTAATCTCTGCTAAGACTTTTTCAGAAATAGTTAGAAGTGAGCCAATAAGACATCTCCACATTCTTTCACATGTTTTTTTCATTTGTAAGAACCATGTCAAGTGTGAAAAGGAAGATCAAAAGAATGCTCCACATGTATGTACAATGGTTTTAACAAACCATTTTATATTAAATGATCTTTTTGTCATGTATGTTTCACACGAAGTGTGAACCAATAAAAAAACACCATGTACATATAATTTCATAGTGTTAGACTCTACATATCCTCTATTAGTCACCCCAAAGTGCAAACAAAAGAAAACTCCACATTTATAATGTTTTTTTTTCACAATGTCAAACTTTAGTTGTTTTCCAACTTGGTAGGTCCTATCAGTCATTGCAAAGTGTGAGCCAATAGAAAATCTCCAAGTTACTTCACAATTGCAATGTCAATCCTTTGATAACCTTTTCAGTTGTTAACCAATAAGAATATTCCATGCTACTTTTATTTTTACATAACTAATCTCTACTAAGACTTTGTCATAAATAGTCAAAAGTAAACTAATAAGACATCTCCACATTCTTTCGCATGTTGTTTTCCTTTGTAAGAACCATGTCAAAGTGTGAAAGGTGATCCAGTAAGAAGGCTCCATGTATGTACAATTTTAATGGACCATTTTCTATTAAATGATCTTTTTATCATGTATGTTTCACTACAAAGTGTGAACCAATAAAAAACCACATACATATGGATTTTTCAGATTATAAACTCTACATATCCTCTATTAGTCACCCCAAAGTGTAAACCAACAAGAAATATCCATGCTTATAATGTTTTCACAATGTCAAATTCTTAGTTTTAGGTCTTGTCATTCATTGGTCATGTCAAATTAAAGTGCGAGAGCCAATAGAAAATCTCCAAGTTACTTCACAATTCACAATGTCAGTCCTTTGATAACCTTGTTGGTTGTTAACCAATAAGAATATTCCACACTACTTTACTTTTTTCATAACCAATCTCTACTAAGACTTTTTCATAAATAGTTAGAAGCGAGCCAATAATACATCTCCACATTATTTTGCATGTTTTTTTCCTTTGTAAGAACCATGTCAGTGTGAAAGGAAGCCAATAAGAAGGCTCCATGTATGTATAGTTTTAATAGAATATTTTTTATTAAATGATCTTTTGTCATGTATGCTTCACTACAAAGTGTGATCTAATAAAAAACACTATGTACGTAGGATTTTCCATAGTGTGAGACTCTACATATCCTCTATTAGTCACCCCAAAGCACAAACCAACAAGAAAGCTCCATGCTTATAATGTTTTAATAAGTGTTTTGAAGATGTAATAGCACATGAATGAATAGATTCCATGTAGTGTCCTTTCTTCGTGAGAAGTCAAGGTTTGTAAGATTCATTAAAGTACTTGTCCTGTCAATTTGTGAATATAGAATGAATCAACAAGATCCATGTAGTTTCATAATTGAGTAAACATTAACAAGTTAGCTAACACTTTGTGATGACATTCTACAAAACTATCATAGACCAAAAATTCTTGTTTCCTTTGCAAACAAATATTAACTTCTAATCAATTACCTTCCAAATTAACCATTCATAATTAGAATTATGTGTTCAAACTTGTAACATTTGATAAACATGAAGTAATTTCTTGAAAATACAAAGAGAGAGAAACATAACTATAGAGGAAAGAGAAGGAATGATCCAAATGTGCAACATAGATAAACATGTAGATCAAAGACTACAAATTATTTGGTACCACTACCAATCTTGGAACTTACTAAGGGACAAGACTATATAAGTTATAACTACTATATGGTCATGAACTAATTTCTACAGTCTTGAATTCAATCCTTCAAACCTTAACCTTTGACAATATGGATCTGAAACTTCTTTGTGCTTCACTTGTTATAAAGTGATATTGAATTTCTTATATAGCCTTCTATAGGTAAAATATTTTGATAAGGCATACCATAGGAAGATAAAATGAAAAGAAAAATAAAAAATGAAATTAAAGTAGATCAAAACATAACTATTCTCAATGGAATGCTTGGGAGATTTTTTAATATGTTTCAAATGATTTTTGACATGGTGTAGATAATCTTGCATCACTAAGTCTTAACAATGTCTTATAGTGCTAAGTATATTTTTTTGTCATTATAGTGCTAAGTATTCAAGTTTTGTTCACATTATAACCTTGATAGTGCCAGTAGGTCTCTATAAGTAGTAAAACTAATAAAATTTATGACTATGCAAATAGCTTTTGCATATCTACAAATTTCATGACAAAGAAAATTATACAATGATTAATCAATCAAAAAATCTAAGAAACTTTGCAACTGCAATTGAGAAAGAAATACATAGAAATTTAAAAACACTCACTGAAACAATCCTTGGACTATCAAGCTCTTTCTTTATAAATAATCTTCCTCCTTAGAGGGTAAACCACTGTATAGTTACAAAAATTACCACCACCATGGGGCTTAAAAATATAGCTAGTTAAAAATAGCTCAAATAATCAAAATGTTTGTGAGTGGATAATTAAAGGATAAAAACTATAGCTTCCATGCAAGAAAGTTGATACTTCCTATTTTTAAGATTACAAATGTAACAATATTAAATCCTAATAATAGGAAAGCTACTACTTGTTCCTTATTCAAGCTCTACTTAGGTTCCACTAGAAGTTTCCTATGTAGACTACGTTTTGAATACATGAAGTTTAGTCACACATGCTTTGAACTCATTCTCAATATAACCTAGGTCCAATAGGTGGCCTCATCAGATTAGGCACTTCTTGTATGAGTACTAGAACTCTATTATAGATATGTTTAGCATTTTCACTCGAAGTGAAGCTTTCTCCACTTTTCCATTTTCATAAGTCACCAATGCCATAATATCTGATGTCTTCCCAACCATATCTTCCTGGGAAAATCTAACACTTAGAGTAGAAATGAATGCTTGCAATTTTTCTCAAAGATGGACTTGTGAATTAACTTTCCTATGGCTGATGCATAGAGGTAATATGAGCTTCAACTAATAATTTAGATATATCTTCTCTACTATACCTCATAGATATCTTCAAAAATCCTTCCATTGTGGCCATCCAATCACCTAATTATTTCAAAATGTTAGCCATACAAATATTTCCTATATTCAAGTCATGGAATTTTGATTATAATACATTGAGACAAAGACCCTTGTTTATGAAAACTAGTAGCTTTTTCCATCATGGAATTTATCCTAGTCATATGTTTATGTTGGCCTTATACCTATTATAACCCTTTCTTTCTACATATCTTGATGACTTTGTATAGAAACTAATAGCTCATATAAAGTTCTCAAGGACATTTGCACATTGGGAAAAGTGTTCTTTGGCACACTGAATTGCTTTTGAGCATGCAGAGCATCAAATTGAAGCTTGCATTCTCTTAACCAAATCAACTTGTCATCTTCTAAGTGGCATTAATAAGCTAAATGGGGGTCTTGCATCCATGAATTCTTCCCCCATGTGTGTGATTTCTTGAAATCCTCAAAATGTCCTCCTCTATTTCCATGTAGATAAGAGTATATCCTTGGGAAAAATTCCTCTTTGTGACCCTCTTAAGGGTTCTGTGGGAGTATCATACTTGAGTTACCTTTGGGTCTTTAAGTTGTGCCATTACAAAAGCCATTTTTTTTTCCCAACATGAGGAGTCCATGTTCCTTCTAAAGTAGTAGATGTAATTGTTGTTATGGAAGGAAAGGTAGAAGAAGGCCTTACCACTTGTGGTAAGGTGTGTGGTGTCTAAGGAAAAGTTGGTTTAGCTTGAACAGGTCCCAAAGGGCCAAGAGATGGCTCATGAAACTCTGAGTGACCATAGGATCTTGGAAAGAAGAAATGGGAATGAAAGAGGGAATTGGAAGGAGTGGCACATGCATGCCTAATAAGAAAGTTTGGGAAACATATGGTGTGATAAAAGAAGCAAAAATGTGGATGAAGAGATCAACCAAATTGGGGAGAAATTGAAGGAAGGTCAAGGAAAAAGAAGGAGAAGGTTGCATTGGTGCCTTCAACTTAGCCTTAGAAGGTCTTCTAAGAAAGACTTCCAGATGATGTTGGAGTTGAAGAAGATACAACAATAAGAGGAGTGGAAGAAGAAATTAAAGAAGTAGAATAAATGGTTGTAGGAGCTACACTCATTATTTTGATATTGTTTTAGTAACTATAATAGGATGGGAAGAAGTGACTACAAAAACTTAGGGAGACAATGATACAGTTGTTGGTGATGAAAAAGAAGGAGAAGAAACAACTGAAGAAATAGGTGAAGAAGAAGGCATAGGAATAGAAACATGTGCCAAAATAGAAACAAAGAGAGAGAAGGAGAAATAATAGAAGTAGTAGAAATAGGGGAAGAGAAAGGAGGATTTTGATAACCAGTAGGATCCAATATCCCATGATCTCCTCCTACTTCATCTTCAAAAGAAGAACTAGTAGAAATGAGAATACTACTAGTGAAAGGTCCTAGGGAAGATGGAATTAGAATAGAAGAAGAAGAAACCATCCCTATAGAAGTAAAAATTAAATAAGTAGAAAGAAAATGAATATACATAGGAGGTACAATTGTAATAGTACTCACTAGAGGAATACTAAGAATAGGACTTGTTTCTTGTGAAATGTTTGGACTTGTGGCTATCCCAATAAACCTTGTAGGGCTTGTCATTTGTATGCTTGGAGAAGGAGAAGAATGAGGACCAAATTTTCCTTTTGATGGAGGAGGCACACAAAAAATAATCTTCTAAAATTTTCTTGAATCAAGTACCTTCATCATCTAAATCTTCTTCCTCATCTTCCCTCTGTACTTCTACTTCTCCTGGCCTAACTTCCAATCCACAAAAATTGGCCTAATGCCCAATAGGTGTATAAGTAACTTAAAATTTATCATATATGTGGCCACCACTTGATTGTTGACATCATATTTATAAACCTAGGTCATTCTTTGTTGGTTTGATGTTTGTATACTATAAGTGGCCATACAATTCAAAGTGTGCTTGGAATGAAATTATCCCACTCTTCTGAGGATAAGTATACTTTTTCTTCTTCTATTTCTTTGCCACACAACTGATGTTATGGAAAAATTGATATATAATCTCCTACTTAGCTAGCTTGTCTCGAAACATATTTGGGTTGTCTAAAAGGGAGTCAAAAGTCCTTAGATTATGACAGTAACTAAGTGGAATGATGTCCTATGGGGGGTTCTATTATCTTGGCCTTTTCTAATCATGTGCATATTTATAAATACCTTGACCATTGTGACCAACCTACAAGACCATTGAACCTAAGGAAAGAGGAGGATAAGTATACTTTTTCTTCTTTTTCTTTTTCCACATAACTGATGTCATGGAAAAATTGATATATAATCTCCTACTCAGCTAGCTTGTCTAAAACATATTTGGGTTGTCTAAAAGGGATAGTGAGAATCCCCTCTACTCTTATCACTGTATAGTCTGGTAACACCAGAAATATCCCCATTCTCTTAATGAATTGATGATTCTTTGACTTACCCTAGGCATAGGGGTTTCATGTATGGCATTGTAGATCACATGGTAGTAGTTATTATAAATCACCTCCATATTATTCCTATAGTTATGCATGTGCATATTTATAAATACCTTTATGGAATATATGACTATCTTGTTCATGACCAATCATATATCAAACTAGACTCCTTCTACCTTCATTTTCAAAATTTTTGGAATGACACACAATGTCTCTAAAGACATCAAGTAAGTAAGACATCATATAGAAATTTTCCCACTTCTCCAATACTTCCTTATGATCACTCATATTGTTGAAGAGGTTAAATATTTCTAATTCGTTATAAAATGTAATATTGAAACATTAATTCTAGTTCGCCATTTAATAATTTATATGTTTTGCATTGATTTCCATTAATTTTTCTGTCTTTTCAAAATAGTTAGATTAGGTATCTTTACATCATTGATTATGGCTAAGGGTTTTGGACACACATACCAACAATCCCCTAGTATGGTACAGGTGACATGTAAAATATACTGTGCTCTTACCATTTTTTAGACCATGATTTCATTCCACATCCGAAAGATCTTATATTCATCTTTTATCCATGACAAAAATCATGGGAGCACTTGACTTGCCAAATTTAGTTTCCACATGGTGAGATTCTCTACCCATGTTGTTTTTCTTTGTAAGAACCATGTTAGAGTTTGAAAGGTGAGCCAATAAGAAGGCTAAAATATAGTTATTTCTATTTACTTAAATGATCTTTTTGTCATCTATGTTTCAATTAAGTGTGAACCAATAAAAAAACCACGGAGCTTATGGATTTTGTGTGTCAAACTCTACATATTTTATGCCCCAAAGTGAAAACCATGTTATAATTAGATGTCGTTGTTTATTGGGTCTTGTCAATTTCTTAACCTTTCCTAATCTTCATGGCTATTCTCTTGATAAAATGCACTTCCCTACATCCATGTCCCATCATCAAGTATTAGTATCTAATTATTCAATATTAATTTCTTAAAAGATACTTTTCTATTTTATCAGCTATCATAGTTTCACAAGTTTTAATTAGATGCATAAGTTTGTTTTGTTATTCTACATTGAATTATATATAAGGGAACTGATATATTCAAAAGTTGTATAAGCATGCCAATTTGATCTCTCTCTCTCTCTCTCTCTCTCTCTCTCTTCATCCTGTGCTGCTTAAGCTTTATAGTTTCCCATTAAAATATGTTATTTCTATTTACCCGCTATGGTTGAATTACAAGGAGCTTATGTGATGTTGAATTAGAATTTGTCAATAATGTCTTAACCTTTCCTAATCCCATGGAGTCATTGGAGTATTTTACAATGTCCATTTTGGTTTACTTATAGTGATGTTTTTAAATTTATCAATTTTCCTAATCCCATGGAGTAAGATTTTTCCCGAAGGATATTTTACTTCCGAGGATGGCTTCTGGCAGTAACCTATCTAGAAAAATTCCACCCAAAGGTTATAGGGGCATGAGGTGCAAGCCTTAGAATTTATGACAAAATCCATTTCCGAGTTGTAGAAGAAAGTAGGAAGATTAGAGAGAAAGGTGTGTAAAGTTGTTAAATAGAGAATCATGATTTGTGGAATTGCATTCGAGGAGAACTCTCGAGTCACCATTGTTAGGGGGAAGGGGAAGAAAACCCTTCCCATATGGTGGAAAAAATGATGCAATATTGGCTAGCCACACTCGAAGGGAAGGATGAGATTATAAAATTTTAACTGGCCCTCCTCTCGTCCCAAAGAAGTTTATTTAAAAGGGGATGTATGATTCATGCATCATTCAAATTTTGTATGTATTTTAGGTCATGGATGATTACAAGGAATTTCATGAGAGGAAGGAGAGACTACTCTCTAGTTCTACAATCTCTCTCTCTCTCTCTCTCTTCTCACTAGTCTCAGGTTCTCTTGCTCATATGGAACTATGAGCAAGAATAGTCTTGTATAGCCACATAGTGTATATATCTATTTTGTTGATTTGTAATTTTTATGTCAAGACTATTGTTTCCTCCTACAGGATATATTTTGTAACTTCAGGTAGTATAATTATATGCCTTTAAATTTAATTTGTACTTTGATATATATATATATATATATATATATATATATAAGTTTTAAGGGTGAGGGCCCCAATAGATCCCTCTTCTATTATGCAAAAAACAAAACAGTAACATGTGAAACATTGAAACAATAACTTGGTTCATAGCTTGGTCTCTATTGGGGCCTTTCTTGTTGTTATTTTTTAGTTTTATGACTGTTGTAACATTTTATTATTAATAGAAGCATTCTAAATTTAAAAAAACTAAAACAACTCCTTTTTCTTGTCAATATTTCCCAAAGTTCACTAGTCTTCTTAGTGCTTTCAATATGCTTTAATGTTGGAACATTATCAGTGAGTGTCAGTGAAACAAATATAAATTATAACTTTCACTTGAGAGAAAATTCAACAAAGGGTATTTTCCAAACTAGTTTTAGAGATTCGTCATTCCATCTACAACTATTTTTGTATATTTTTACCATTTTTGTTGAAACTATGAAATCAATTTACAAGGACATTCACCAAAACTATGAAAAATAGTTATAAGGACATTCACCATGATTTCTAGAATTTTTTTCAAGGAAATCCTTAAAATTTTCCCTGAGACATCAATTTATCATCTTTAAAATTCATTTGGCACACTTCTTGCCCCTCGTAAGGACCGTACAAAATGATAAGGACCGTATACATATGGTCCTAACCTACGTTTATAGTCTTAGACTAACATGTATTCCAAATATGATTTCAAATTGATATTCATCGTTGGGTCTCATATTTCATCTAGGTAACCCTTTCTTAGATAAATCATCTACAAAACCCTATATAAGCATATAAACACTACCCATTTTCTAACCTAGAACTCTTAAGACAATGCATTAGAGTACTCACTCCATACACTTGCAAAAGGCATCCAAATATCTCTTACAATAGAACATATGAAGTCATTAGGAAACACCCATTTTAGTTCTCGAAGCTAAAAACCAGGTCAAGATAGATATATTGATCATCTACAAGCACTCAAACATCCTCTCTCTAGAAGTATTTTAGTAAGAAAAAATTCAAAGCAAACATGGTAAAAATATTTCCAAATTTGATTGATATATATATATATATCACATGTTAGGTGGAGAAAGAAATGTGGTTTGAGGTCTCTTTATAGTAATGTTATCCAATTTTTCTACTTGTGACAAAATTGGACAATGGGGGTCTATAGTACTCTAGGACTGGAAAAGGATCTTCATGAAGATATCCAAGACATTCCAAGTAAATATTGTGTTTAGGTAGTGCTCGTAGTGTTTGCTAGAGTTTCAAATTCATATTAAGCTATTTTCCCCTTTTTTTGAGTCTTGGAGGTTCCAAGTTTTCCTAACAAGTAGATTGGCCTTGGCGGGCCCATTTCAAGTCACGATGGTAAAAAATTGGTATCCAAGTTTTTAGGTGACTTACTCTAACTCCATAACCCATTGATTCATGGAAAAGTTGAAATTTTTGGAAATAAGTCAGGTGTAAAGCTTAAAGATTTGTTGAAATAGGTCACAAGAGGATTTTATCTCAAATGGCTCACCGAGCTACTCAATGAGCTAAAGGATGAATTGTAGGTTATTAAGCTACATTGGGAGCTTGGTTTGAGCTCAACGCTTATATTTGTCAACCGAGTTATTTCATGGCTTGGTGAGCCATGCATGGTTGAGCGTCAATTTTTTTAGGTGAAATGACATTGGGGTTACATGGGTCAAGGCTCATGGAATGATAGAGACTCGGTTTGAAGGTAGAAGAGGGAACTCGATGCATGTCGAGAGTACATAAGGGAGGCAAAGTTACATTGGAAGGAGTAAAAATGGACAAGTTTCTTTGGAAGAGACATTTGGATTTAGGGCAAAGGTTAGTCAAGTCATGGATGTTGAAAGGTTTAATGGCTTGGGGTGATTTGATTATGAGATGAGTCATGGTTTAGCAAATCAAGCCACTCATTGTGTGAATCAGATTGAACTTATCAAAGCTTGGTGTTTGGAGGTAAATGACATGACATAGTTAAGGTGAGATAAAATCGTAATGACATGACTTGACAAAATAGCTCATAGAGATTGAGCGAATCAATGCATGGCTTAATGCAATGGGTTATTTAAAATGGGAGCTCAACTTATGGCATGTTAGGCCTCGACTAGATCGATACATTTATTGATTATTTTAGCATTGAAGAACTAGCTTATAGACATGAATGGCTTGGGGAGCCCAAGCTCAACATCAATGAGCTATAACCAAGGGATAAATGGAAAGCTCTTCAAGAGGAGGATTCACGAGTGTAGGTTGTTAGTGATGGCGAACATCAACATGGTGCCAAGTATATAGCTCAATTGGCCAAGCTAGGTAGGTAAATGAGGTGAGGCCAACTTTGGTTGGAAAAACAATGTCTCTAGCTTAGCAAGAGAAATTTAATAAAATGTTGATCAAGTTCCTCATTAGCTCGAATTGACATGCGTATAATTCATAAGATATGTAAGCGAGCATAGACATTGGAGCTCAATGTTGGAGCTCAACGGATCGAAGATTAGGTTGGTAATTTTTGAAGGATTAACTCGATTACAAAGGGATCATGTCGAGAAAATCAGTCGTTATGAGATCGTATATCACTCAGGTGAGCCCGAAATTGTTTATGAAGGGGATAGAGTGGATTGCTCGGAAAAGGCTCAAAGTTGGTCAACGAGTTGAGTGAACTATAAAGGGATGATGATCCTTAGATGAAGAGCTCAAGACTTAGATGGGAAATTTGAGTAAGGTCAAGTAACAAAGGATCCTTTGTAGATGCGAGTATAAAGAGACAATTCGGTGTCATGTAAGTGGAAGTTTGACATGCAAGAGTCAAATCATTAAGGCACAAGAAAAGGGAAGTGGTGAGTCATTCTAATGGAAGATAACTTAGTATTTTTGTAGCATGTAAAGGATATGTACTATTTGAGCCTTTTTTTGGGATAAATCTGATTCGACTCACTAGGTTGAGACTCTAGCTCAAGATAGGTCAAATGACATGAAGAGAATGGAAGGATTGAGATTGATCTAGGAGACATTTCAAGGAAAGTTTGAAACTTGGCATAGAGGGAGCAAGAGCTCGAGTTTGGGGCTCGGGTAAAACATTGGAAAAGGCTCATGGTGGTTTTGTAAGCTGGTGGAAATATAAAAATTGGTGGCCATATAGCAAGATGATATGTGGGAAAAATGGCATCAAAATCTAAATCCCTCACTTCGGACTTAAATGATGAAATCCATGCCAAACTTGGCATGATGGCGGCCAAGATCCGAAGCTAGAAGAGAAAACTCGGGAGGTCATGGGCTCAACATTGGGGTCAAATGATGACTAGACTTGGTATTCATCCTAGTCATCTACAAGAATAAAGAGAACAACCATTGCGTGCGTGCAGAGGGTCATTGGAGGAACTGGAACCAAGTCACACGGTGTCATTGCCACATAGCATAGTTGGCGATTGAGAGCCCGCCGGGTTGATATGAAGTGATCTCTTTTCGAGTAGACTTTAAAGCGAGTTAAAACCCATCATACAGGGTTAGGTGGAAAATGAGGTAAACATAATACATGTCAATGAGATTGGGTTTAGTGGAATCCCATTTCAACGTAAAACATGCGAGTTGGTGGCCAATTTAAATGCAAAGTGTCATCCATTGAAATCATGGCATAAGGTTACGTGGAGGGCTCGTTCGAGCAAAGGCATAAGGTTTCATTTAAAGGGCTCAAGTGATGGAAAAAGGAGATCCGATCGAGTAAAGTGATTGTTAATGTAAAACGTGGTGGGGAGAATGAGAACTCGTCTGAGTCATTTCTAACACAGAGTGGAGTGGCCAAGCCAATTGTGAGGTAATGCAAGGAACAACTCATCGAAACACTCGGTGAGCATGTTGGTGAGTCATTGATGAGTAAACACACCAAAGACCCAAGATGCATTTTTAATTAAAGAGGGTCCTACTAAAAGCATGAATGGACTATATTAAAAATATTTATTATATTTTAATTAAGTGGAGGATAATTTCAAATTTTTTAGCTTATGAGGGCACGATGGGTGAATAATTTCAAATGAAATTAATGGTGCAATTAATAATGTAGGCCATCATGTGCTACATTTTGGCCCAAGATTTAGGATTCCTCCTCTCTTCTCTCACAAGTGGATTTTCTATAAATGTAAATAAAAACTCATTCCAAGGGGTTAGACGTTTTCCAATTCCTCTCCCTTTTCACAATTTAGCTATTGTGGAATGTGGGAACTATCAAGCCTTGTCTTTAAGATTGTAATGGAAAAAATTGCCTCTTCTGATGTAATGATGCATTGTGCATGTGATTAAAGTAATAAAAATTGTGTTATGTGACTAATTATTGGTCCTTTCATCATTTTTCTACGTTTTTTTGCCTTTCTCATGTTTGCAGGTATATTGTGCAATTTCAAGTTTCCATTGCAAATTTTGGGAGTTTTGTGCTTATCTGGGAGTGAAGCTTTGTATGCGGTTGGGTTGTGGTGTTTATTCATCCTTCTCATTTTCATCCTTCTTCACTGGAAAATAGAAAACTTGTCTAGCAACACCCTTTCTTGGTGCATCACCACTTCTAGTATAGGTTTTACTTCTTGCAAATATCTCTCCCTAAATCCCATGAAAATGTTAGTATAGGTCTAGTTAGCTATTTTATTGCATTAGAAGTAGTGTTGTGTTTAGTTTAGGAAGAGGAAGTCAACCTTCTCGGAGGTTCACCTTGAGCCCAAGTCCCATAGCTTGAGAGGTGATCCCATGTTACCCAATCACACCAAATTTCCCTATCCATCACTTGGCCATTTAGAGGGTGCAGTGATTTGGTGATAATAATTTTTGGCACACCCGGTGGGACAAGTAGGTGAAATCTCTACATTTCATAGGTATCCCATTGTAATATCTTAGCCACTATGCTACAACACTAATAGTTTTTGGCACACTTGGTGGGACCACAAGAGTCATATCTTTCACAGTGTGTGTATATTGTGTTCACTTCATTTTTATTAAGTTGTTGTGCTCTTAGTGAAATTTCAGCCTTAGGAGGTATACCCAAGCACAACTGGTGACTCCATTGGTCTAAGTAACCCACTCTCTAGATTATAGACTTCTTTTTCCACCCATTTCCATTCATTTTCCTTCCACATATTTCCATTTTCTTTCCCATTCATGAATTTGTGCAATCATGGCTTCATTCCTATAGTGGAATTCCCACTTTTAGCAACAATACTAGTTCAACATTCCTTCAAGCTTGCAAAATCCTCACTATATTTCACTTCCAGATCAATAATGAGAACCAACATGCATATCCTTATGATCAAATTCATGGCTAGTTTGGTTTTTCACCTAATATGTAGCTTTAAGAAGAACATGATGTTGATGATGGAGGCTTTTCGACATATGAAGATGATGAGTTGCAACTTAAGATGCAACAAGTGGAGGAAGGTATGGTGCAGTCTAGAGCTACATCATAGATGAAGACATTCAATTGGATCCAGGGTCCCTTGTCCATGGGTTGGCCCTATGCCAATACATTTCAACCCTCAACAAAGGCTTGATTTTATGATTGAAATGACTACCACAACTTGCAAAATGGATTGAAGAGATAAAGACTTATGATCTTAGTGTAAGGTAACCTTGTCAATGGGTAAGTCCTACACCACCACCTTAGAGTCCTCTTCCCATTTCCCAACCAATATAATTTCATTCTAAACCTCAAATCCCAAGCTTTTCACTGCTTCCCATGTTGAGAATTCCATTTCTTCATCTCATATTCTCCCATCCCACCATGAATCATTTGTTCCTCATTCTTCTAAATTTCCTTCTTTTCTACAATGTCCACCAATACAAGAAGTTTACCTCTTCCACCACTTCAAACAATGGAGGAAATAATTCAGCTCCAACTCACCTCTCCTCTTACTTTCCCAAATCCATTTTGGGAAGACCAAGAATATGATTATAGTGAAGAAGAAGAGAGAATGTTAAGGAACTTTTGTAAATAAACTTACAAAAAATTGCGGAAATAGTGGGCTGAAAATTAACATCAAGCAAGTTCATTCCTAACTCAGCCTCTATCCAAGGTTGAATCTCAAAAGTGGTGGAAACTAGTTTTGCACAAGAACAAATCCACAAGGAAATGATGAGAACAATAGTCTACCTATTCAAAATAGTATCCATATTGGTTCCATATCATCAGAGGAGGTTGAATCACCAAAAGTGGCAAAACTAGTTGTAGAAGAGCAAGAGTTAGTCCCAAATCTACCAGAGGAAGAACATGTGCAAGTTGAAGAAGAAAGACTCTCAAGTGTACAAGTAATTATGAGTGCAATGATCATAATTTCCATGCATGTCGAGAGCTTTGCATCACTTTTGGAGGGTTGCAGCCATTTTCAAGGTCATAATTAGATGTTACAATCAAACATAAGAGTTTCATGAGACTAAGGCAGATTCAACAATAATTAATGCATATGAACATGAGAGGTTTTAAATCCTTTCCCCTCTCCATCTTCTCAAAATTATAATTTTTAGATGGATTTGATCTTTCTAATTTCATGTTTGAGAATGAAGACATATCAGGTGAATCCCAAGGTTATAGTTCAAGGATACTCAATTTGAAGAATAACCCTTGACACAACCAAAGAATGAAGAAGTAGATTATCTATCAGATTTGGAAGAATGTTTTGATGGACAAGAGCCTATGGAACTTGAAAAATTTTCTATTCCATCACTTCTTTTCCAACACAAAGTGCCTAGTTATGGACCAATGGAGGTAATGCTCAAGAAAATCTCATTACTCATAACTTCCTTTTGAATCGGATATAAAGGAATTGAATCTTCCATATCCCTCATTTTACGTAGAGGAAAAGGAGCACATGGGAAAGAATGAGACAATTTAGAAGCATTGAATGGAGATTATATCATGGAGAGCTTCTTATTTTAATTAGGAACTCTAATTTGTTAATGAACCTTTGATGGAGAAAAGAAAGATTTTGAATGAGGAGATTAATAGTTTTCAAATCAAATAGGAGGGTTTGAATTTTCAAATTTTATGTTTGAAGTGAGGAAATGTCAACTACAAACACCATTTGTCCATGTAGTGAAGATCATTTATTTGTAAATGGGTAAAAAGAGGAACCAATTCATAAACAACCATATTTTTCAAGGATGTATTCATTGCAGACTTTCTTGTTAAATTTGATGTTCTAGAAATGGGAATATTCAAAGTTTTGACCATGTCCCATCAGTGGTATTTGGCTTCATTAAGGTAGAGGAGAAGTCATAACTAGTCACATTCACTTCAAAATGTGAGGATGAGTTTCATATCCCCAAGGATCAATTGCAATACCTCTACAAAACAAATGCAAAGCAACTAAAAGAGGCATTCTTTCTCTTTCTAGTTGATGCCTTAGTGAACTAGTGGAGAATTGGGCTTGTTTTAGTTTTTCACTCTCAGTCTCAACCATGTCCATTGTCAAATCATCTACATGGCTGCCCATTGTGAGGAAGGGGAGCTATTTTGCACAACCAGTTGTAGGGTTTGTTTATCTCACATGTGCCTCTAGTTAGTGTAGAGTAGGAATAGGTTTGTTTTAGTAGAATAAGTGCTTGACACACTCTACATGTTTCATTTGAAGCATGTATGGTTTTTAGTTTTGTGTGTGTTGTGTTTCATCTTTTTTCTTTCATAGCATGTTCGAAGGTGAATATTTTAGAAAAAAAAGATTCAATTTACTATAGAGTTTCATGATATGTCCCAAGTTCAGGTTCCATAGTCTATAATAGATGCCAATATTTCATCGATTAGCATTACTCATACTTCCTACTTCATCACAGAAAGTTCGGGATCAACATATGCTTGGAGAGATTTTAGAGATCCATCCAAGAAGTTCGAGATCAGTTTCAATTTTGAACATATGACTCCATGCCCAATGGATTGCTTCAAGGCTACTAGAATCATGCTTAGTAGGAAATCATCCCAAGAGGTCAAAAAATATTATCCATTTTTCCACTTGTGAAAAAATGGACAACGAAGGTCTATAGTACTCAGGACTAAAAAGGATCTTCAAAGTTGGTTATAACATTCCTTAAAGTTTGTGTATTAGGGAGTGTTTATAGTAAATCCTGAAGTTTCAGATTCATATTAAGCTATTTTCCCCTTTTTTTAAGTCTTGGAGGTTCCAAGTTTGCCTAAGAAGATTATCCCCGATGCAAGGCCCAAGTTCAAAACAATTGTCAAAAATTGGTATATAAGTTTTTAAGGTGACTTACTCTCACCTAACTGTCCATAACCCATTGATTCAGAAAGTAGTGAAAATTTTGGAAATAAGTCAATGAAGGAACTTAAAGATATGTTGAAATAGGTCACAAGATATGATTTTAGCTCTAATGAATGGTTGTGTGAGAACTTTCAACGTGAGCTACTCAATGAGCTAAAGGATGAATTGTAGGTTATAAAGCTACATTGGGAGCTTGGTTTAAGCTCAACATTATATCTATCAACCAATCGAGATCTTTCATGGCTCTTGAGCTAGTGCATGTGAGATTGATCATCAAATGTTTTGTGAAATGAAATTGGGGTCACATGGGTCAAGGCTCATGGAATGATTGAAAGAGACTTCAGTTTGAAGGTAGAAGAGGGAACTCTATGCATGTTGAGAGTACAAAAAAGGGAGGCCGAGTTGCATTGACAGGGGTAAAATGGCCAAGTTTCTTTGGAAGATCCATTTGAATTTGTGGTAAGGTTAGTCAAGTTGTGGAGGTTGAAAGGTTTAATAGCTCGGGTGAGTTGATTATGAATCGAGTCATGGTTTAGAAAATCGAGCCGGTCATTGGGTGAATCGATCGCACTTATCGAGCTTTTTGTTTGGAGGTAAATGACATGACATAGTTGAGGTGAGATCAACTAGTAAAAACATGACTCAAAAATAGCTCAAGAGGTTGAGCGAATGAATGCATGGTTCATACAATGGGTTAGTTAAAATGGGAGCTTGAATTATGGCATGATAGATCTCAACTCGAAAAAGGTCCATTTCCGAGATGTTTTGCAATCAAGAACTAGATTATAGGTATGAATGGCTCGGGAGCCCAAAATCGAAATCATTGAGCTAACAAGGGATAAATGGCTAGCTCATCGAAAGGAGGCTTGATGAGCGTAGGTTGTTAGTGATGTGCGAGCGAATGTTAACATGGAGCCACATATATTTTGATTGATCGAATAGGCTAGGTAGGTCAATGAGGTGAGGCCGACTTGGTTGAAAAACATTGTCTCAAGCTTCGAATAGCAATTCAAGAAAATATTGAGTGAGTTCCTCATTAGCTCTAGTTGACATGCGTATAATTCATAAGATATATAAGCGAAGAGCATAGACATTGGAGTTCAACGAATCAAATATTAGCTTAGTAACATTTAAAGTATTAACTGGATATGAATGGATCATGCAGAAACTCGGTGGTTATGAGATAAAATATTTCTTAGGTGAGCTCAACATTGTTTATGCAGAGGATAGAGTGGAGTCTTTGAAAAAGGCTCGAGAGTTGGTCAATAACTGAGAAAACTAGACGAAGGGATGATGATGTTTAGATGAAGAGCTTGAGACTTAAATGGAAATTTGAGCAAGGTCAAGTGGAAAAGGGATCCTTTGTAGAGATGCGTAGTATTGAACAACTTGGTGTCAAATAAGTAGAAGTTTGACATGCAAGAGTCAAATCACTCAAGACATAAGAAAAGGGAAGCTACGAGTCATTCTAATGGAAGATAGCTTGGTCTCAGTAGTGCCAGTAGCATGTAAAGGAAATGTACTCACCGAGCCTTTTTATGCGATAAAGCCTGAGTTGGCTTGGTTTGTTGAGAATATGAGCTTGGCACAGTCAAATGACATACATGAATGGAGGAGTCGAGATCGATCTAGGAGGCATTTTAGGGAAAGTTTGAAAGTTGGCACGAGGGAAAAAGAGCTTGAGTTTGGTGCTCGGGTCAAACATTGGCAAAGGCTCATAGAAGTTTCCACGTGATGGTAGAAAAATGGATATCTATGGCCATTCGCCAAGATGATATGTGGGAAAAATGCTGTCAAAATCTGAATTCCCACTTCATGGGACTTGTGAGTGGTGAAAGCCATGCCAAGATTGGCATGATAGGCGGTTGGGATCCATGGCCGGGAAGAGGAAACTCTGGGAGGTCATGGGCTCAACATTCGGTCAAATGATGAGCAGGCATGGTATTCACCACTCATCTCGAATAGAATGAAAAGATCAACCATTATGTGTAATGCGAGGTCATTGAGGAACTGAACCGAGTCACAAAGTGCATTTCCACGTAACACGGTTGGTGGTTGAGATCCCCGCCGAGTTGATATGAAGTGATCAATTTTCAAAGAGACTTTAAAGAAAGTTGAAACCCATCATACGGGAGTTGGGTGGAAAATGAGGTCAACATAATACAAGTTGATGAGCTTGGGTTTAGTGGAATCCCATCTCAACGCAAAACATGGGAGTTGGCGGCCGGTTTAAATGTAAAGGCATCATCCATTGAAATCATGGCACAAGGTTATGTGGCGAGGGGCTCATTTGAGCCAAGTCATGAGGAATCATTTAAAGGGCTCGACATGATGGAAAAAGGATACCCGGTCATCGTAAAGGGATTGTTAACACAAAACGTGGTGGGAGAATGAGACATGAATCAAAGAGTCATTTCCAACGTGAGAGGAGTGGCCAAGCCAATTACCATCAATGAAGCAGAAAAACTCATTAGTCAAACTCGATGAGCTAGATGGCGAGTCATTCAGCCATTCAACACACCAAAGTCCCAAGATGCATCTTTTTAAAGAGGGTCCCACTAAAAATAAGAATGGAATCTATTAAAAATATTTATTATAATTTTAATTAATGGAGGATAATTTTAATTTTTTGAGCTTATGAGGGCATAATGGGTGAATATTTTCAAATGCAATTAATGGTGTAATTAATAATGTAAGCCATAATGTGCTACATTTTGGCCCAAGATTTAGGATTCCTCCTCTCTCTCTCATGGTGGATTTTCTATAAATGTAAATGAGAAACTCATTCCAAGGGGTTAGACATTTTCCAATTCCTCTCTCTTTTCACAAGTTAGCTATTGTGGATTGTGGGAACTTTCAAGCCTTTTCTCCAAGATTGTAATGGAAAAATTTCCTCTTCCTCATGTAATGATGCATTATGCATGTTATTGAAGTAATAAAAATATTGTGTTATGTGACTAATTATTGGTACTTTCATATTTTTTTCTATGTATTTGTGCCTTTCTCATGTTGCATGTGTACTATGCAATTTCAAGTTTCCATTCCAAAATTTGGGAGTTATGTGCTTATATTGGAGTGAAGCTTTGTATGTGGTTGGGATGTGGTGTTTTTCATCCTTCTTATTTCATCCTTCTTCAGAAAATCGAAAATTTGTCTAGCAACACCCTTTCTTGGTGCATCACCACTTCTAGTATAGGTTTTACTTATTGCAAATATCTCTCCCTAAATCCCATGAAAATGTTAGTATAGGTCTAGTTAGCTATTTTATTGCATTAGAAGTAGTGTATTGTTTAGTTTAGGAAGAGGAAGCCGGCCTTCTCTCGGAGGTTCACCTCAAGCCCAAGTCCCACAACTTGAGAGGTGATCCCATGTTACCCAATCACACCGAATGCCCTATCCATCACTTGGCCATTCAAAGGGTGCAGTGATTTGGTGATAACAAATTTTCACATGCCCGATCGGATAGTAGGTGAAAGCTCTACATTTCACAGGTATCCCATTGTAATATCTTAGCTATCGTGCTACCAACACTAACATTTTTGGCACGCCTAGTGGGACCACAAGAGTCATATCTTTCACAAGTGTGTGTATTTGTGTTCACTTTATTTTCATTAAGTTGTTGTGCTCTTAGTGAAATTTCAACCTTAGGAGGTATACCCAAGCACAACTGGTGACTCCATTGGTCTAAGTAACCCACTCTTTGAATTGTAGACTATCTTTTTCCACCCATTTCAATTCATTTTCTTCCACATATTTCCATTTTCTCTCCCATTCATGAAGATGTGAAATTATGGCTTCATTTATACAAAGGGATTTCCCACTTGCAGGTTGGAATAACAATTCAACATTCCTTCAAGTGTGAAAAATCCATATTCATTATTATAGTTCACCTCCAGTTCAATACTATGATGAGAACCAACATGCATACCCTTATGATCGAGTCATGGCCAGTTTGGTTTTTCACCTAACTATTTAGCTTTCCAAGAACATGAATATGCAAATGATGGAGTCTTTTCCACATATGAAGATGCTAAGTTACAACTAAAGTGGAGGAAGGTATGGTGCGCTTTAGAGCTACATCATAGATGAAGACATTCAAGATTGGATCGAGGTCCCTTTTCATGGGCCGGCCCCTATGCCAAGACATTTCAACCCTCAGTAGAGGCTTGATTTTATGATTGAGATAATACCACAACTTACAAAATGGATTGAAGAGATAGAGAATTATTATCTTGGTACAAGGTAACCTTGTTAATGGGTAATTCCTACACCACCACCTTAGATTCATCTTCTCATTTCCTAACCAATATAATTTTAGTCTAATCCTCAAATCCCAAGCTTTCCACCTGCTATCCCATGTTGAGAATTCCATTTCTTCATCTCCTATTCTCCCATCCCACCATGAATCATTTGTTCCTTATTCTTCTAAAATTCATTCTTTTCTACAAAGGCCACCAATACAAGAAGTTGCACCTCTTCCACCACTTCAAATAATGGAGGAAACAATTCAGCTCCAACTCACCTCTCCTCTTCATTCTCAAATCCATTTTTGGAAGACCGAGAATATGATTATAGTGAAGAAGAAGATAATGTTTTGGAGACTAGTGAAGAAAATATCATAGAGAATATGAAGGGGTAGAATGCAAAACTTACATCAAGCAAACTTCAATCTCGACTAAAGATTTTGCAGAGGATAAAGCTCGAAATAAGCATAACAAACTAGTTTTGTACCTGAAATGAATCCAAAGCCACATGATGAAGAATTATAGTCTACTTATCCATAATGCAATATTTTTATTTGTTCCATATCATCAATCAATCACAAAGTGGAAAAACTAGTTATAGAAGATCAAGAGTTAGCTCCAAAACCGCCAAGAAGAGCTTATGTAAGTTGAAGAAGAAAGACTCTCAAGTGTACAAAGTGGTTCTAGTGAGTGAAATGATCATAATTTCCATGCATGTCAAAATTTGTAGTGCTTCTAGAGGGTCGTAAATAACTTTATAAGGTAATAATTAGATGCTACAATCAGCCATAAAGAGTTTCATGAGACTAAGATAGATTCAACAATCATTAATGTGGATTAGGTCATGTAGAGGATTTCAAATCTTTTCCCCTCTCTACCTTCTCAAAATTTTATTTTTTAGATGAATTTGATCTTTCTAATTTCATGTTTGAGAATGAGGAATATCAAGGTGAAGGAGGTTCTAGTTTGGAGGATACTCGATTGAAGAAGAACCCTTGACACAGTTGGAGAATGAAGAAGAAAATTATCTATTATATTTGGAAGAATATTTTGATGGATAAGAGCCTATGGAACTTGACAATTTTTCTATTCCATCACTTATTTTCCAACACAAAGTGCCTAGTGTTTGTGGAGGGAAATGCTCAAGAACATCTCATTAATCATAACTATCCTTTTGAATCGAATTGGAGGAATTGAATCTTCCATATCCCTCATCAGTACATAGAGGAGGAGCACACAAGAGAAGCTAGGGATGATTTAGAAGCATTAAATAGAGGTTATATCATGGAGAGCTTCTCATTTTCTGATTTGGAACCTAATTTGCTAATGAACTTGTGGTGGAGGAAAGTATTCTTGAATATTTTTTTACCCTAATAGTTTTCAAAAGCTGCAAATAGGAGGGTTTGAATTTTCAAATTTTATGTCGAATGAGGGAGATGTCACTGCAATACCATCCATCTAGGTGGAAGATCAGTTATTTGTAAATGGGAAACAAGAGGGAAGTTAGGTCGTAAACAACCATATTTTTCAAGGATGTCTTCAACTAGAATTTCTTGTTAAAGTTGAAGTTCAAAGAAGTAGGAATATTCAAAGGTTGAAACCATGTCCCATCAAGGTACCTATCTTCATTGAAGCTAGAGGAGAAGTCACATCTAGTCACATTCACTTCAAAATGTGAGGATGAGTTTCATAACCCCAAGGATCAGTCCTAGTTCCTCTATGGAACAAATTCCAAGAAACTAAAAGAGGCATTCTTTCTCTTTCTAGTTGATGCCTTGGTGGAACAAGTGGAGAGTTGGGCTTGTTTCGAGTTTTTAGTATTAGTCTCAGCCATGTCTACTATCAAATCATCTCGCATGATTGTCCTTTATGAGGAAGGGGAGATATTTTCACAACTAGTTGCAAGGTTTGTTTAGCTCATTTGTGCCTCTTGTTAGAGTAGAGTAGGGATAGGTTTGTTTTCAACATAATAAACACATGGCACACTCTACATGTTTCATTTGAAGCATGTATGGTTTTGAGTTTTGTGTGTGTTGTGTTTCTTTGTTTCACAGACCGGCACCGTGTGAGTCAAGATGAAGATTTTAGAAAAGGAAAAGTTTCAAGTTTCAATAAGAGTTTCATGATATTCCCAAATTCAAACTTCATAATATGCTATAGATGCCAATATTTTGTTAGATTCACTCTACTTCTTACTTAGCATCACAGAAAAGTACAAGATCAACATACTCGGAGGGAATTTAGGATCCATACTAGAAGGTCGATCCATTTCAAGATTCTAACATTAACTCCATGCCAAATGGATTTCCAAAGGCTACTAGAACCATGCTTAGTAGACAAGCATCTCCGAGAGGTCACCAAAAATGTTATCCAATTTTTCCACTTGTGACAAAATTGACAACGAGGGTCTATAGTACTCTAGGATTGGAAAAGGATCTTCATGAAGCATTCCAAGATATTTAGGGTAAATTTTGTGTTTAGGGAGTGTTCATAGTGTTTCGGTAAGTTTCAGATTCATATTAAGCTATTTTCCCCTTTTTAAGTCTTGGAGGTTCCAAGTTTTCCTAACAAGAATATTGTCCCCGCGGGCCCATTTCAAGTCACCATGGTAAAAAAGTTGGTCAAAATTGGTATCCAAATTTTTAGGTGATTGTATGAAAGAAAATCAACATGTGACCTTCTTCACACTTGAATTCCCTAGGTTGTGCTAAGACAACCAGTGTAGAATAGAAATGGATGCATATGTGTGGTAATGGTGGATAAGCTAATGAGGTAACCTTATATCTTTGACACGTAACAAGGGATCTGTGAATCTAAGGAAAATAATGCTATCCTAACTTGAAGTGGCATGATTGATTGATCTGATATGATAGTTTCTCAAAGACTCCAGTCAATATCAAGCTCTACTAAAATTCTATTCCATGGTTGTTGAAAACATGGAAAGTGAGCTACGGGCACCGTGTATAGATTTCAAGAAAATGTCATGGAAGTAAGAACGAGAGGTGTAATGTCACCATATGGACTATGGCTGATTTTATAGTCTAGTCTAGAAGGTCTTAGCCTGATCAACTGCTATGTTTAATAATGAAAGTTGTGCAATGATATCGGGTGGAAGTGGTGATGACCTAAATACTGATGCATGCAAACAAGTGTCAATATATAATTGGTTAGAAGGCTCATTGGGTTGCAGGACCTGAGGATCACAACAAAAACTCATGGAGGCTATGGTCATATTATGGTCATGCACGTAATCAAACCCTATTGCTAGGAGCAGCCAATAATCATAGGCTTGATTAGCTGTGATGTTTAGTGTGTTTAGTTGTTCTATTTTCTCAGAGAATGTAGTAGGTGTTTGTAAGACTATAAAATGTAAACTTGTATCAATGTCTATTATCAACTCCAGCCTGTTGGGTTATGGGACCAAAGGATCATAACCATACGTCTTTTCTTGTTGTGGGATGTTGATGGTCATGTAAAATGTATTGAAATGATCTTGGTAAAACAAACTAACTATTAAAGGAAATTTAATCTATGTTTTTGGTGTTTTCACAATATATTAGAGAAAAAAGAAATCAAACTAATCTAACAAAAGTAAATATTTTTGATCTTTTCTAGTTTTTAAACAATACATTCTAATCTAATAATCAAACTAAAGATAAAGTAATCAGCCGAATGTAGCTGGTTACTTGTGCGAATATGTAAATCTAAATCTAAAACAAATAACCTAATCTAATCAAAACCCTTCGAACCCTACCTCAAAGGTGAAGAACAAATGATGATGAAAGAGCTATTGTTCCCCACAACTTCCTTGGTAATGTCAAAGAGCAAACTTTATAATGATTTGATCTACTTGTAATTGCCTAATCAATTGAAATGAATAATTTTACTACTCTATTTGATATGCAATTGAAACTAATGATTCAAAATTGACAATTTGGCAAATGAAGCAAACAAACAAGTAATTCCAACCTTGATAAGCAAGAGCTTTGGAAAATCTAGTTGTATCTGTGTCTATCCCCTCAGTTTGTTCCTTTCTTTCTTTGTGTGTTCATATGAGTCCAAGGAATTGGGAATGCAAGAACAACAATAGAAGAAGACACTTGAGAAATGGTAGCTTGAAGGAATTTTGGTTGCAATGCAAGTAGAAGAGAGATAACACAAGAGATCTGAGCTTGGCTATGCAATTCCTAGTAGGATTGTGGCAGCAATACTATACAATATACACGAAAATTCTCATACCTTTTTCTTGAACAAAATTATGGAATATATAAGAATTAGGGCTGGGATGTGCCTTCATGCACAAGGAAAGAAGAGGCAGTTCCAACTAACTAAAACAAATTCAAAAATAGAAGAGGGAAGGAGAACCAAGCAATCAAAACTATTTGTAGACAAATCGCTTCACAAATGCATCCTAAAAGTGAAGTTAAGTGATTCTTCGCATGTTAAAAACATGCATGTTAGAATATGGAAAAAGTGGACATGACCACCGCCCCGCATAGGCGGCGGTCTCAGACTACGGCCCCGCGTGGGTGATAGTTTTAGAACCACCACCCAGGAAGGGAGGTGGTCTTGGCACTAAAGGAAAAAACATGCACAGAATGAAGCAGAAATTGGAAAAAATGTGAAAGGCTAAGTAAGGATGTTTAGGCTATAAATATACACTCTAGATGGGTTTTGGAGCTTGAACATCTTCTGAATGGACCTGAATCATCATTGGGGAATTTTGTAACCATTTTTCTGACAATGTAGCACATGCAAGACTTACTCTAACTCCATAACCCATTGATTCACCGAAAAGTTGATTTTTTTGAAATAAGTGAGGGCAAAGCTTAAATATTTTTTGAAATAGGTCACCACAGGATTTTAGCTCAAATGAATTAATGAGAAAATCAACGATCTACTCAATGAGATAAAGGATGAATTATAGGTTATCAAGCTACATTAGGATCTTGGTTTGATCTCGGTTGCTTATATTTGTGAACCGAGTTCTTTCATGGCTTAGTGATCCATGCACGTGGTTGAGCGTCAAAAGGTTTTAGGTGAAACAACTTTGGGATGATACGGGTCAAGGCTCATGGAATTATGGAGACTCGGTTTGAAGGTAGAAGAGGGAACTCAATGCATGTCGAGAGTACATTTGGCTTTGTGGTAAGGTTAATTGAGTCAAGGAGGTTGAAAGGTTTAATGGATTGGGGTGAGTTGATTATGAGATGAGTCATGGTTTAGTGAATCAAGCCGCTCATTGGGTGAATCAAATCGAACTTATTCGAGCTTGGTGTTTGGAGGTAAATGACATGGCATAGTTGAGGTGAGATCAAATGGTAATGACATGACTCGGTGAAATAGCTCACGAGAGGTTGAGCGAATGAATACATAACTCAATACAATATGTTAGTTAAAATGTGAGCTCGACTTATGGAATGCCGGCCTTAACTTGCTCGATCCATTTCTAGATCGTTTTGATCATCAAGAACTAGAATACATGTATGAATGGCTCAGGAGCCCAAGCTTGAAATCATTGACCTAACCGAGGGATAAATTGTAACACCACGAATCTGTTGTTACTTCCTCCTGAGCATACAAGTGTTGATATGTGATTTCTTATAAAAGGATGTGTTCCTCGATTTAGAAATCATGCTTGATATGTACTTGTAATTTCTTTACTGCATCCTTGGTGACTTTGAGTCGAATATGATTAGACTCTTTTATTTATTTCATTTTGCATCCGAGTTTAATCTGATCTCGGAATGAATTATAGAGTTATCCATCTATAAGATCTAATCTTGGATCGAAAGGAATTGATCCAAGTATTGCTCTAAGTCTCTGCTCGCGTGATGAATTAAAATCACAGCACTTGAACAGTTGCAAGGTCTAGAAGCATTGAATAAGCTGGTCCGGAGTATGACTCGGGCTGATCATGTGAAATGGATTGGTTCCCGATATGGAAGTATATCTGGAAGGTCTCGATCGTGGACCGTGTAATAATTCGGTTACATACGATTCTCAGCTGAGGCGAAATGAGAGCTAACCCATGCTCAAGAAGGTATGATGTAGGTCTTTTCTCGAGTGTACGTAATGTAGACCTAACTAGAATTATTAATGGTTAGTAACCTAAAACTAAACCTAACCTAGGGGTTAGATTAGTGTTAATCTAACCTAGACCTAGGCTAAGTGCTAATGTCCTAAGTTAGTATCTATGTGTAATGTGGTTAGAATAAGTATTATCCTAAATTCTAACCTAAGATACTAACCTAACTATTGAACAAAATGTATGGGGGCTATGGAGGGGTGTGAACCATGGGCGGCGTTTTATGTCATTAAATGCTAAGGATAAGTATGAGGAACAGGTCTTGGTGGAGGTTTTAGGAACGGCTAACTTGTGTCGACGTGGCAGGTCGCCAAAACTGAAAATGAACTGGAAATTTTATTTGACTGTCGCCAATTTTGGCAGTCGGTGGCAGTGGAGTTTGAGCGGGAAAGTCGGTGTAAATGCATTCAATGTGCTCGGTAGTCGAGCTCGGAACTCGCGTGAAGGCATGCAAACTGGGAAGTTGTTGGTTTGTTTGGCTTATCGCGAATTTCGGTTTTCCTTCCGCCTGTTCACTGGTTCTTCGCACCAGTCTTCTTGGAGTTGCATGGTGAGTATGAGGGTATCTAGCTCTTTTCTCTGGCAAGGGGAATATATATGTCATGGAGATAGCAAAATTTTGTTGGTCGCTCTAACTTGGAAAAGGAAAAGGAAGTCCGAGCTCTTCCAGTGGTCTGCTTCGGAATTTTGAGTAAAAATCCAGGCATGTTAGGCCCTAACTTTTAAATATCTTGCTCTTCTTCAAATGATTTCATTAGAACAACTCTGTTCAATTGATTTATGGAAATAGATGATTTTTCCTTGGTGGTCTTGTGTGATTTTTGGTACTGTATCTCTTCTGGTTCGATTTTCTTCGTTTACACCTTGATGGGTGTTGTTATTTTCGAACTGTGGCTTTGTTTCCTTGTGTTTGCATTCTGGCTTAAATATGCGAAACATATGAAATATATGAATGCTCGGCCTGTTCGGCGTGAGCCCATAAATCATTCCTGTGATGGGTATAGACCATTGTTATGTTTGTCGATTTTTGGTCGTCGATTCTTGATGTGGAAACAGTCGGAAGGGATACTGATGGACCTGTTTGACTGTTCAGTTTTATTGAATCTTTGTAAGCTCTGTCGTGGGTTTTGATGAAGGTAGTTATTGATACTGTTGGGTTTCATTTTGTCTTGAAGGTTGTTTGAGAATAAACACATCTTTCGGTGACAAGATATCTTATCACTGCAACTCTTTTGGAATTGTTTTCCTTTTTCGTTGGGGTAACGAGATTTAACCGTTAAAAGATGCATTATGGATATATGTATATTATATATTGGAATGACTCAGTAGAGTCCATTGAATGACTTATATAAATGGACCACTTTGTGGAAGCTATACATTTATATATTTGAATGTTGGATATTGATTTTTTGAAGTCTTGAAGAAGTAACAGTCTTTCGACCTCTGTTAACTATAGTAAATTTTGGGTATAGACTCCCAGGTTATGCTTTCGCTTTCCTTCATCCTTGTAAGCTTGTTCAAAAATATTGAAGAAGGTTTAGTTGGTTCTTTTACAAAATCAAGTAATTATTGAAGCCTGTTCTTTTATGTTTATCATTATTGGAGTAGATGGAATCATTAATTATTCTTCTTTATTATCTTGAATACTTTTGTATAGACTCGGTTGAATTCTTGATAAATAACCAAAGGGCAGTGATCGCTTCAAATTAGGACTGCTGGTTTATTCTATTGTTTGACCACGTGGAGGATATCTTGTTTCTTTTGGCTTCGTATAAGCCCGAGATTGAACATGTGATGTTTATTTGGCCTTGATGGATTTCTCAGTGAATAGCTTGACATCTTGTATAACGGCGTTATGAAGTAGGTCATGGATACCATACTTTCTACTCGATTTCATTCGGATGTAGCTACGATATTCTATCTTGTGTTTTCTTTAGATTTCATGCCGATTGATGTGACCGTGTGTGATGCGTGGGTTTCATTTAAACTTCTCTCGCTTAAGTCGTAGGGAGATGTCATTGTTCAAAAGGAGTTCGAGTTTCTTATTGATCGTGGGCAACAATTGAGTTCCTTTGAATTCGACCTTAGGAACAAAAGCCTTACAAAGTGTTGAAAAGGATTGAAGAGGCAGTAGATTGTTATTGGGATTGTAGGCGTGTTACGCCTTCCTTACTTTGATATCCATTTTTGAGTATGAATGAATTTAGGAGCTAACTGTACCTAAGTAGGTAACGGCAGTAGTTGTCTTCTTGCCTGTCGCTTCTTGCGTGAGGTCATTCTGAGTCTGTCTGGTAGAAAGACCATGTTGTTCGGCATGGGGCTACTGTACTGTAGTTGCTTTATTGTAACAGTTGTTGATGGACTCGACTGATTTATTTCTGTGTTTTATTTCTTTATTTAAAACAGTGATTCTTCTTGTGGCTTGTCGGACTTGTTCGTATACTTACCGGATGAATGCTTTCCATATGAGGAGATGGTACAGTAGTGAACTTGTGTGAAAGGAAGTGTGAATGATTTGTTCCTTTCTCTTCTATTATTATAATACATGTTGATATCTGTAACAGTAGGAGCTGTTTTTAACATATTGATATACTCAAGAGTTGTTATGATATTTCCATTTCCTGATGAAATTAACGATCTGTCCAATGTTGCTGATCTTGGATTTAAGATAATTGTTTTGGATACTTTCGTTCTTTGATTCTTAATATTTGATGAAATAATTGAGAAGTGTTTAGGACTATTCTGTAACGATGATAGAGTTACACGTTTGTAGTCATTTTTGTATTACAAGGGCATAGTCTGAATATGTTTACTTGTTTGGATAATGGAACTCATTTAAACAGGGTGTTTAATGAAAACAATTGACGGATTGCAATTGTTTTAAAAGTTAGTGCTTATCATGCTCGGTTCATCGAATCGACTCATGTTGACTATTTTTACGTATGGTTACCGTAAGTGGTAAAAGCAATGCGAGATCCGAGCAGGATGATCGATTGTTTAATTTGATTTATAATGAATTACGACTTGATTTTCTAAATGTACTATATGTGAAAAGATGTTTCTTTTCCGTTAAGCATTGTATCAAGTATGTTGCTTGCATAAAATGTATTTGTATAGTTATGAAAGGAATGAAAATAAGTATTTGATACTTATGTGTTGTATTCTTAATTCGATAGTTGACCTTCTTCGGTTTATATACCGTGAGTGGCAATGTTTTTTTAATAATGGCAAATAGTTTTTTGAAAGGGACTATACCCTTGAATACAAAAAAAGGCCTTTAAGCCGGAATAAGAGTGAGAAACATAGCAGGACTAACCAAGTCCAAGAGGAACAATGAAAATCAACGTAGCCCAGAAACAGCTACACAAGCGAGGCTTAACAGCAAAACAACAGCAAAAAAATAGTAACCCGACAGCCAAGAAACAGTAAGAATAACAAAAGAGAGCAGTAGAAGCATGCAGGACTACTTTTTGGCTGCTTGATCAACACTGATCTTGACTTTTTTCCAAGCATGAAACATACCCAAAGCGGTCATGTGGGCAGCATCCGTCTTATCGAGCTCCTCGATGGTTCTTTTGCTCTCTTTTTCATTGCCCCAAAGTGCAGCCGGGATACCGCTGAGGTTGGAAACACTTTTGGCATGCCCCACGATGAACTCCTCAATGGCCCTAAAGGCGGCAATGTTGTAATCATGCCTAGTCTTAGCCTTCCCAAGGCGGGAGTCCAAGGAGGTCAGCTTTTTGTATATGTCTTCAACTAGAGTGGCAATGTTATCTTTGTGTAATTGGATGATTTTGTGATTGACAATGAAAGCTTAAAGAAAATGTGATTGAATTCTTATGAGTGTTTAGTAGTTTTAATTTGTTCTATCGAAAGCTAAATTGAAATTTAAATCATTGTCTTTTTAAAAGATAGGTTAAAACGAACCTAAGCGTAACACTAATCAAGTGAGGTAAATTACTAATCCCTAGTCCTAGTATGGCAATGACAACATTAAATTGGATTCTTAACCAATTATATCTTTATACTAATAAGTATGATATAAATTTAGTTAAGAGAACTGAAATAAATCTAATGGGGTTCAGATGGCAATCTCATATGAAGGTAATGAGATAATGTCCAATTCAGTTGTTTTAGAATCATGTGTATTCTAATGACTCCTTGATGAGAGCTTGACCTTAATACCTCTACCATGTAATGGGTTTTATTGAGGAAGGTCGTCTTAAGACGAAGAATTCGTGGATTGGGAAAGGCTAACCTTAGGGGATAGTCTTTAAAGTAATTTAAAACTCAACGTGCGTAACGCATATTAGTAAGTAGATCTTTTCGAGGCGGATTTAAAGGTTGACGGCACAAGACAATCTGCAGGTTGTACCTCCGAGAAGATTAGGATCTTCTCGAGAGTTACAACAATGCGGTGACTTATGACGACACCCTTTGCATTGATCGCTAAGATTTACACTTTGATCTCGACGAATTACTCAGGGACCAATTAGGAATGTGGCCATGTTATAAGGCTTCCTAGGAGGTTCGGTATCTTGACACACTTGGTCTAAGCTGCGGGGTTAAACCAAGATGTCATCGTATCCCCAATACTCGTGGGCATCCATATAACATTATCACCTTGTTAATCTATCTCCGAGTGATTAAGTTGTGAAAGGAAGGACTGACAGTGAGTCGCAGTAAGACATTCTATATAACATAAGAATGGGGTGAAGGACGTATTCAGTTGACGAGTATGCCGTTAAGGAATACTAGACATAACAAGATGTTTCAAATCTTTGGCCAAAGTATCGCAAGCTGCTGATTGCGTTGTCCTAATTCACCTAGTCTAAGGGATGAGATGCCGATGAATAATGGTAACAATTATTCGATTAGGTTCCTTAGACGTAACATTCTCAATCCCGAGGAATAGGGAAGAGAACAGCGAGAGTGAAGCGTTAAATAAAAAAACGCCATCTCTTATTACTCATGAATAGATCGGTAGATTACCGAAGTCATGGAATGAATAGATCGGAGGTACTCCGAGTCATTACAATGCTGCATATGGTTATGCATTATATGAATGGTTATCGATTTGTGAGTTCTAAATTATGTATTTAGAACCAGGATGCAAATATCAATTTTTTTTTTTTTTTGTTCTTAGGTATTAATTGAGGATGTTACATAAATGGCCAACTCGTTGAAAGGATGTTTGCCCAAAGATAGGTTGTTAGTGATGAAGAATGTCAACATGGAGCCGAGGATATAGCTCAATCGGACGAGATAGGTAGGTCAATGAGGAGAGGCCGAATTTGGTTGGTAAAAGCAGTGTCTCGAGATTGGAAGGAACAATTCAATAAAATGTTGAGCGAGTTCCTCATTATCTCGAGTTGATGTGTGTGGAAAGATATATAAGTAGAGTGTAGAAAATAGAGTTTAATGTTGGAGCTCAATGGATCGAAGATTATCTCGGTAAAGTTTGAAGTATTAAATCACTTATGAACGGATCATGCTAAGAAAATCAAGTGGTTATGAGATCGTATATCAATTAGGTGAGATCGGCATCGTTTATGTAGGGGATAGAGTGGATTCCTCGGTAAAGGCTCGAGTTGGTCAATAGTTGAGTGAACCAGAGATAGAGGGAGGACAATGCTTAGATGAAGAGCTTGAAACTTGAATGGGAAATTTGAGCAAGGTCAAGTGACACAGGGGATCCTTTGGAGATGTGAGTACAAAGGGACAACTTAGTATCATGTAAGGAAAGTTCGATATGTAAGAGTCAAATGGCTCAAGGCACAAGAAAAGGGAAGCGACGAGTCATTCTAATGGAAGATATCTTGTCCGTACTTCCAACATGTAAAGGAAATGCACTCGCCGAGCCTTTTTGTGGGATAAAGCCGAGCCAACTCACCGGTTGAGACTATGATATTGACACAAGTTAAATGATATGGTGAGAATGGAGGAGTTGAGATCAATCTAGGAGACATTTCGGAAATTTTGAAACTTGGTGTAAAGGGAGAAAGAGCACGAGTTTCGGTCTCGGATCAAACGTTGGCAGAGGTTCATGGTGGTTCCACGAGCTGGTGGAAAAGTGAAAATCGGTGGCCATTCGACCAACATGATATGTGGGAAAAATGGCATCAAAAATTGAAATCCCCACTTCGTAGACTTATGTGGTGAAAGCCATGCCAAGTTTGGCATGATAGTGGTTGGGCTCCGGCCGGAAGAAAAACCTCTGGAGGTCATGGGCTCAACGTTCTAGTGAAATGATTAGCGGGTAGGGTATTCACCGAGTCATCTGGTGAGAATGCGAGAATACCCATTTCGTGTAGCATGAAGGTCATTGGAGGAAGCTGGAGATCGAGTCGCACACCGCATTGCCACGTGCACGCTTGGCGGTTGAGAGCCCGCCGAGTTGATAAAAGTGAGCTCTTTTCGAGGAGAATTTAAAGTGATTTGAGACCCATCATACAAGGAGTTGGGTGGAAAATGAGGTCAACCTACTATGTGTCAATGAGCTTGGATTTAGTGGAAGCCCATTTCAACATAAAATATGGGAGTTGGTGGCCGATTTAAATGTAAAACATCATCCATTTAAATCATGACACAAGGTCACATGGAGAGGGCTCGCTCAAGCCAAAGCATGAGGTGTCATTTAAAGGGCTCGATGTGATGGAAAAAGGAGACCCGTGTAAGTGTAAAGGGATATTAAATGCAAAATGTGGTTGGGAGAATGAAACATGACTTGGCTGAGTCATTTCCAACATAGATCGGAGTGGCTAAGCCAATTGTGAGGCAATGCAAGGAACATTTCGTCGATCAACTCAATGAGCAGCACTCCGTGATTCATTCAAGGAGTCACCACACCAAAGCCCCAAGATGCATCTTTTAATTGAAGAGGTCCCACTCAAAGCATGAATGAAATCTATTAAAAATATTTAATATATTTTTAATTAAGTGGAGGATAATTTAAAATTTTTGAGCTTATGAGGGCATGATGGGTGAATATTTTCAAATGCAATTAATGGTGTAATTAATAATGTAGGCCATCATGTGCTACATTTTGGCCCAGGATTTAGGATTCCTCCTCTCTTCTCTCACAGTGGATTTTCTATAAATGTAAATGAGAAACTCATTCCAAGGGGTTAGACTTTTTCTAATTCCTCTCCCTTTTCACAAGTTAGTCTATTGTGGATTATGGGAACTTTCAAGCCTTTTCTCCAAGATTGTAATGGCAAACATTGCCTCTTCCTCATGTAATGATGCATTTTGCATGTTATTGAAGTAATAAAGATTGTGTTCTGTGACTAATTATTGGTCCTTTCATAGTTTTTTCTACGTCTTTGTGCCTTTCTCATGTTGTAGGTATATTGTGTAATTTCAAGTTTCCATTGTAGATTTTGGGAGTTCTGTGCTTATCTGGGAGTGAAGTTTTATATGCGGTTGGGTTGTGGTGTTTGTTCATCCTTCTTAGTTTCATCCTTCTTCACTAGAAGACTGAAAATTTGTCTAACAAAACCCTTTCTTGGTGCATCACCACTTATAATATAGGTTTTTCTTCTTGCAAATCTCTCTTCCTAAATCCCATGAAAATGTTAGTATAAGTCTAGTTAGCTATTTTATTGCATTAGAAGTAGTGTTGTGTTTAGTTTAGGAAGAGGAAGCTAGCCTTCTCTGGAGGTTCACCTCGATCCCAAGTCCCAAAACTTGAGAGGTGATCCCATGTTACCCAATCATGCCGAATGCCCTATCCATCACTTGGCCATTCGAGGGTGTAGTGATTTGGTGATAACAAGTAATGCCAATGTTAGCGGTGCTTGGGGTTGCCCACTACCCTTATAATATTTATTTTATTGGAATTTTATCTATGGTTATGATTTTAGATGAGGACTAGTCCATTTAGAGAGCCTCGTTGCATGTGTGACAACTAGGGTTTGACAAAGACACAAAATACGTGAAGATGACCAACCCATAAAGTTACAAAATTTGATCCAGAGTAGGTCTAAGAGCACAAAGGGCTAAATTGTATGGTCTTGAACCAAGTAAATTCGAGTCACAATTCCAATTCGTAAGGTCATCCTGGTTCATATTTCCCAATTTCACTATTAAACAATCCCAAATCTCTCTAGCTTCCACATGAAATTAGCTAAGTTCCTATTTAATTCCGATTTTGCTTTCAATTACAAGCTATGTTGATCAGTGTATACATAATTATTTTTATTCGATATGATTTATAAATCTAAGTTCATATTTATGTTGTAGCATCTTTATAAGATTTGTTATCGACTCTAATATAATCTACACCTAATTAAATTGATCTAAAATTTATTTAAGGGTTAGTAATTTTTGTGAAATCGCTTATGATCAAACCCTTAACCTAATATAAGATTGATTCCTTGTGTGTTAGGCATATTTCTATCCAAACCCTAATGCTCTAGGGGTTTCTAATGATTTTCTTTGGTGTTATATTCTTATTTTTCATCTATATCACCATGTTGATTTCTTCTATCTTCCATGCTTGTTGATTCAAGTCTAAAAACTCTCCTCGTATGCCACCATTAGCCAACATCCCTCTAACAAAATCCATGTTGATGTTTTTCTTATTAGTAATATATCTTATCCCCATCCTACTTTCTAAATGGTTGATCCTCCCTCACTTGTGCGGATATACAATTTGATGCCATCCTTATTACTACTAGGTTCCCTCCACATTTAAAATATGACTCTATAGTTCCCACTATTAATGTTGTCACCCTATATTTCAATAAAAACCATAGGGACAACTCAATTTTCCTCCACCCACAACTACAAAGGTGGCTAAGCCTATTATACCCTCTAATAAGTATGACCTATTATAAAATCTTAATAATACTTCGCTACTAAGATAGCTCTCTTAGAGCTCATCCAAAAACACTCTTGGTGTATAAGGACATCCTCCAATATGATTTGGGCTCGTTTATATTAACAAATAATACTCAACCAACTACTTTTAATTCTCTCATGGCTGATTTTAAAACTGTTGAGCATGCTATTACTTTTAAAGCCACACATATCACTACTATCTCGACTCTAATACTTTCCCACCCTTGTTTATCACCGCATATGTTCAACATTTCCTCATTAAGAGGGTTTTGATTGATAATGGATCTAGTCTAAATATATTTCCTAAGTATCTTTTATTTTATATGGACTTAGGTGAGTTTTAATTAAATCCACGAGACATTGTAGAATGTTTTCCTTCAAGGAACAATGCTTTTGTGGAGTTTGGAGAATTAGTAAAGGCCATGAGTAACTTGTTGAACCTTCCAAACATGTGAAAATACACAAAATATCAAAAATGTTGTGGTTACACAATGTTCAAATATTCAAATGTCGTAGAAAAATAAAAGGCAAGAGGCGGACACGTGGTAGGATTCCGTAGGTTCTTCATAGAATTTCATTCCATGGACTTAGAGTCTGCATGGAATATACTAAAATTAATTAAATTTGAGCTCCACGTGAAATGAATAAAAACAAGACCAAGGGAACATATAAAAAGGAAGCGAGGACACGTGATAATATTCCACCACTTCTCAAGCCAAAAGCCTTCAAAGGACCTCATGTCCATTGAATAAGGCCAAATAGATAGGATTTCAAGCCCACGGTGGGGCAAGGCTAGTGTAAATCAAGTGGGTAGTCAGGATCAATCAAGGCTAAAGAAGGGACACATGTCAAGCATTTCGAAACTTGCCTCCTAGCAAAAAGCATTTCATGAACTCCAAGTCTCGCAAAATGAATCAAATTTAATAATGTTTTGGGTCCAAGCAGGTCAAGGAAAGTCAAAGGGGACATGTAAAGAATAAAACGAGGAAAACATGGAGTAGATCTAAGGGCCAAGTAGGGACACATGGTAGGTTTATGGGCCTTTTTAAAGAGATTGACGAGTCTGCGGAGTAAAAATAGTTAAATAGAGTTTTAAGTCCACCCAACTTTGCAACCAATAAAAGGTAAACACGTGGGCAAAACAAATGGGGAAAAGGCAACCCCACATCCAATCAAAGGTTGTTATGTGTCATTATCTTATTCTTCTTGAGCTATAAATATTCAAATGACCATAGCTTTCACTCTGCTACTCCAAATTAAACAAAATTGGTCTTGTTGGAAAGGTATCCTCAAGCCCTTAAATTTGGTATCATTTATTTTATAAATTGATGAGGTTTGGTGGGAGGATAAGGAAACGAAAGTAAGGAATTAAAGAATGTAGTTTTAGACAGATCAAGCACCCGAATTAATAAAAACGATGCTCTACCTCCTTCTACAAGACATATAACATATGTGACTAGTATTTTAGAGGTGCCCATGTGTTTTGTAGGAAAATTTAATAGTTTTGGTTGGTGGTTGAATAAGAAAGGCCACGCCCTTCTCTCTTTCCCTCTCTTTTCTCTCCCATTCTCTATTTATTATAAATGATGCTCATTTCAAAGGATGTATGTTCTAAAATGAAAATGAACCATGTTAAAATGGACTCCCAAGCAAATCGTGAGCCATAAACCTTCAATATGAACTCTTTATATGCATTTATCCTTCTTCTTCAGTTGTAATGGACTGTGCATCTTTTACGTAAATAAAATCAAGTGTTTATGGCTGATCTCTATCCTATGCTTGTGTTTTATTTGCATCTTTCCTCTCTTTCACTATTGTAGTGTGTTGTGCATGATTTTCTTCTTGTAGGATCCATTTTGATTGTGTTTCATGTCAAAATGTAAATTTAAATGCTATTTTGGGTTGTGGAACTTTTTTCCGTTGTTTCTCTTCCCATTTTTTATAATAGAATGTTCGGCACCCATTTTCTTGGTGCTATCACCTCTTTTAGCTTAGGATTTCCCTTTCATGCATCTCCTTCTAACTTTGGTCCCTTGGATTTTTAGATTAGGATTAGATAGCTATTTTTCCTACTTTACGAGTAGTTTGACATTGAGAATAGGTAGAGAAATTGGCCTTCTCTCGGAGGTCTATCTCATAGTGTAAGTCCCATAACTTGGAGACAATCCCAAGTTTCCTCAAAATTTTGGATTTTCCATAATTCAAAGTAGGGTGCTGTTTTGAGCTCCAACAATTTTGGCACGCAAAGTGGGAGAAATATGAAGAAGTTTGAATTTCCATTTAGCAAAGTTTGATGTGTTCTTGGTAAATATTTAGCCTTTGGAGGTTGTTCCAAACACATTTGGTGACTCCACCGGTCCAAAAACCCATTATCTCATTTACATACCTTTCCCTTCATTCTTTCATCCATTTCTTCCTTTCCTTTCACCCTTTTTTCATCTTCATATTTTCATCTCATTCATTTATCTACAAAGAGATATTCCTATAGACACCAAAATTGGGTCACACTCTCCTTGGTCCCTCATCAAATAAACACCTTGAACACATTTACCTAACCATGACACCCTTCACCCCACTCTAATATCAATTTAATTAAATTAATTAATTAAATTAAATTAATTCATTATCCTCACAATATTTATCATTTTAATAGCCTAATTAAGATAATGCCCACATATCCACCTTATCTAGCCACCTCACCCTAAGACCTATTCTTAGTAAGTTGCCATAACTAACTAAGAACTACCCAAACCCTAAAAATCAAAGCCTATATTCCCTCTAACCACATTCCCGTCTCTGTTAGAAGGAAGCTTCCATTCTATTCCGTGGAGAAAAAATGGGCGATATCCAAGAAAATCAAATGGATCTGCCCATTTTAGAAAACCTAGGAAATCTCACCCTAACCGATGTCGGTCACCCTAAACCACCACCGATCAACTTGGAACCACCGTCGATTACCATTTAACCCCCAAAAAAACTTATTTCAAGGTTGGCACATTTCTGAGAGGCTGATACATCTTCTGAGAACAAGTGATGAAACCAGAGTTGCATGCAAGTAGAACTAGTATCCGTACATGCATCAGAGCATCCATAGCCAACACCAAAAGTGACTACAGAGCCATTGTGCCTTCACAGGGAGCATCTAAGGAAGTTCCAACACCACACCAAGTTCCTTCCATTTGATCACTCACCATTTCCAACTAGACATCAAGCTCGTACAAATAGTAAGTTTTGTTAACCTACACTGGTTCATCATCATTTGAGTAGATCCTTTTACTTTTGTTGTTAGTTTCTACTCCCATTCCCATGCCCCACCATCTTACCTCCATGCAAACTTGACCATCCCTTTACCCACACCCTTGAACTACCCATATCCAAATTTTAATCATTCCTATGCATACCTTGGACCCACATGAATCTGACCATTTCCCTCCCATTTCCACCCACCTCAGTCTATCACCTTGAAATTTTTTTATTGAGTTTCTTGTACCCGACCATCACCGATGCCGGTTACCCACCCACAACCATCACCATTTAACCTAAACTAACATCGGTCATACTAGATTGACGTCGTCTCTTGTGTTTTTGACCAGAAACCAAGAATAGAGCTTAAAACCTCCACCAAATACCCAAAATAGCTCGAACCTCACTCGACCCATACCAATACTACTGACCAAGACCTTGACCTTCGATTCAGTCATAGCTTAGCTTTTTGTGAATGAATTTGCTTATCAGATGAATGAGATACCTAAATCATTTTAATTACGAGGATTTCCTTTTTGCTAGCATTAAGTTGTTAAACAGTGGATTGACAACCATCTAGGAAGTATCACACTTCCCAGATCTAGCACATGCTAGGTAGTCCAATGCATATAATGTTTAGATGTTATTTGGTGGTCTTGTTTTCCATTTCAGGTAGTTCCTCCAAGCAAAAAGGAATCTCTCATGATTATATATGGATCCGGAAGTCATACGCGTGCAACAACCTTCAACCAATATCTTAATAGTATTCCTCCTAGCCATTTACCCTTATCTGTTTTGTCAACATTTGAAGAAACGCTCTAGAATCAGGTGAAACATTTTGGCACACCCGGTGGGACCCATTCGGGGTTCTTTGCATTCTTTCATTTCTAGGTGAAAAGGTTGTATGTTTGTTTCTTTTCTAAAAGTTCTTAAAGTAAATTTTCTCCCTAGAACCTTCTCTTCTTCTATTGTTTAAAAGCAATCATGTTTTGGTGCTTTAAAAAGAACACTTCTTCCCTTTCATTAATATTGCATTAGTGAAAGAGCGTCCCTTCTCCTGTTCATCTTTTTGTCATTGAATGCAACATTTCAATTTGGGTTTAGAACTCGTTTCATTTCATTCTGATTCTCTACATTAGCTCACATTAATTGAGGGCAACCTATATGCTAGAAGTCATGCCCATCTGATGGTTGAAAAATGAATCGTAGAAAATAACTTCCTTCCTTTTTCTCTCTTTGAGTCTTACCAAACATCACAAAATCAAAATATATACACATTCTTAAAAACATCTCACCCAGAAGAAGCTATAGGTGATCACATGATCAAAACACAGTGGGTACCCCACTGGTTATCTCTATCCAAGACCCCATCGGAGGATGGCCCGCCCCCACCATAACATACCTGAAACCTCTCTTTGTAGATCTCCTTCTTCGTAGGAAGCCAGTAACATCCTCATTTTATACATTAGAACAAGTCAATTTTTTTTTTTTTAGATAAATGCTTCCCAGTTCTAAATACGTAATTTAGAACTCACAAATCAAATAACCATTCTTATAACAGAGATAACCATATGCAGCAGTAATGACTCGAGTACCTCCGATCTATTCATTCCATGACTTGGGTAATCTACCAATCTATTCATGAGTAATAAGAGTTGGCGTTTTTATTTAACACACCACTCTTGCGGTTCTCTTCCTATTCTCGGATTCGAGAATGCTCGTCTAAGGAACCTATCTCGAATAATTGTTACCATTATTCATCGGCATCTCATCACTTAGACCGGGTGACTTAGGACAACACAATCAACAACTTGTGATACTTTGGCCAAAGATTTGAAACATATTGTTTATGTCTCGTATTCCTTAACGGCATACTCGTCCAATCTGAATACGTCCTTCACCCCATTCCTATGTTATGTAGAATGTCTTATACTTTGACTTCATCGGTCCCTCCTATCCCAAGTTATTCACTTGGAAACGGATTAGTAAGGTGACAACGTTATATGGATGCTCCCGAGGACTAGGGATACGATGACATACTGGGTCAACCCTAGTTAAACCAGTGTGTCAAGATACCCCGAGTCTCCTAGGCAGCCTTATAACGTGACCACATTCCTAATCGGTCCCAGAGTAACTTGTTCAAGTTTAAGGTGTAAATCTTAATGATCAATGCAAAGGGTGTCGTCATAAGTCACCTGCATTGTTGTATCTTCGAGAAGATCCTAATCTTCTCGGAGGTACAACCCTGTAGTTGACTTGTGCCGTCAACCTTTAAATCCGCCTCGAAAAGATCTACTTATTAAAAAGTGTTACATACGTTGAGTTAAATTATACCATAAGACGCTCCCTTTAAGAGTAGTCTTTCCCAATCCCTGGGTTCCTCACCTTAGAATGACCCTTCTTAATAAAACCCAATACACAAGAGAAGTTATTAAGACTAGAGGTCCCATCAAGGAGTTCATAGAATATACATAATTCTAAATCAACGAAATTGGACAATTACTCCCATCCTTCACATGAGATTGCTAACCAAACCCTTTTTTGGTTTATATCAGTTCTCATAACTGAATTTATATCTTACTTATTAGTATCAAGATATAATGATTAAGAATCCAATTAAACGGTGTCCTGGCTTAATCAAGACTAGGAATTAATAATTTAATCCAGCTTGTTTAGCGTCTTGCTTAGGTTTATTTTTACCCTAGCTTCCAGAAAGACAGTGATCTAAATTTCAATTTAGCTTTAGATAGAACATACTAGAACTGCTAAACAATCATAAGTATTCATTCACATATTCTTGCAAGCTTACATTGGTAATCACAAAAGTCTCCAATTTAAACAATAATAACAAGCTCTCAAGATCATTTGATCCGAAGAAGGTCAAACTATCCAGATAAGAATACAAACACATAAGTAACAAATATCTCACTTTATTCCCTTCAGTTAATCAAACACATTTTATGCTTTCAAACTTACTTGATCAATACTCAACGGAAAAGAACATCTTTCCTCGGATAGTACATTTAGAGAATCAAGCTGAAATTCATCATAAAATCAAATTAAACAATCGATCATCCTATCGAGTTGTGTGATTTTACCACATACGGAAACCATCTGTAAAATTGTCAACATGGGTCGGATTCGATGAACCGAGGCATGATAAGCACTAACTCTTAAAACAATTGCAATCCACCAACTATTTTCATTAAACAACATGTTTAAATGAGATCATTTCACCAAACAAGTAAACATATTTTAGACTATGCTCTTGTAATACAAACATGACTATAAATGCGTAGCTCATATTATAGTCACTAAATAGTCTCGATACCTTTCAAATATTTCATCAAAACGTTAGTGACCAAGAAGACAAATGCATCGAAACAACTATCCATCGAATCCCAAGGATAGCAACATCGAGATGGACTAATATATTCAACATAATAAATGAATATCATAACCTTTCATGATTCCATCAAATGATTTAGAACAATTCCAAAAGTTAGATAAACAATTATATCAACCTATACTTTACAACAGAAGAGAAATAAAACGAATCATACATATTTCCCTCAAAACTAGCTCATGGCTGTACCATCTTTCCAAGAGCAAAGCATTCACCTTAAACACATGTGAATAAATCAAACGAGGCCACCGAAGCACCAAAATTTTGTTAAAGTTTAAAATATAACAAACTCCTGTAGTTTACTAGCAGTACAGTAGCTCTCACACCAAACAGTGATGACTATCTACCAAACAGACTCCACATGACCTTCCACACGAAGCGACAAACAAGAAGATATTCACTGCCATCACCTGTCGAGGTGCAGTCGACAGCTCCTTAGTTCAATCAAGCTCAAGACTAGATATCCATGCAACAGAAGACGTAATCATGCTCAAACACGACAACAATCCCTCTCAGCAACCTACAGCTCATTCTAATCCCTACTAAACACTGTAAGGCTTTAGATCCAAGGTCGAAATCAAAGAACTTCTCTTTTATCGCAGTCAACAAGAGACTCCTTGACATTAAAGCAAATGATGTTTCCCTAAGACTATGCAGAGATATTCATACAAAATCCATGCAACATGCACAGCCTCATTTAACTGGAATTATTCAGAAAGGAAACATAACATACTGTATTCACATCTGAACTCATTCAGAGTTTGAAAAGTATGGTAATCACGACCCACTTTTACAGAAGCCAAGATACATGATATCTATCTATACTTAAGGAACCCAACAGAGCCAAAGACAACAAGTGTTCAAAATCAGGCTTATATAGAGGCAGATACACTGGTTACCTGTCAAGGATTTCAACTGAATCCGAACAACAGTATACACGATAAAGCTTCTACAGAAGCCGATATACAAGATAAATATTAGTTAATGATTCCAACCGTGCCAACAATGGTAAATATTCAAAATCAGGCTTATACAGAAGCTAAATACTGATTTCGTAACAAGGAATCCAACTGAGCCTCTACAACATTATTCACTCAAGCTTACACAGATAGGAAACGTAAAAAGTACACCAACTGAGTCTGTACCAAAAATTCATTACTTAAACGAAGGTATTCATTACAAGATAACAGAAGTCGTATTACTAGTTACCCCTCCAGGACTCCGACAGAATCATGCTACCAGTATTCACATACATGACTTATACAGTAGTCCATAATATACGAACCAATCCAAGGACTCCACAGAGTCATCTTGTAAATAAATAAATATAATGCAAACCATCAACGGGTTAAATCCCGTAATTGCAACACAAGGGAGGGAAAAACAACTTCTACAGGGTCGCATTAAATACTGTAACACAGCCAGTTATCCATTCAACATAACCTAAGTATCATAGCGAAACCCAACAAGATTCAGTAACCACCACCTATAATAACCATGACAGAACTTACAAAGAAGTCCAATTAAACTGAACATTCAAACAAAATTCCATCAGTATCCTTTCCGACAAGTATCAACAACAAGTATCAATTGTAGCCTGAACCCCAAAAAGGAAACAATTCATGGGCTCCCAAAGAGCAGGTTTAGTATACTTTCTTGCATGCATTTCACAAACTTTAGCCGGAATGCAAAACACAACTAAATAGAGCAACAGTTCGAAACACAATGCACACCCGTCAAGGGTTAAATTGAAAAATCGAACCAGTAAGAAGATATAGTAACAAAATCACACAAAGCTACCATAAAAACCATCTGAACCCATAAATCATCTGAACAGAGTTGTTCTAATGAAATCATTTGAAAGAAAGCAAGATTTTTAAAGGTTAAGGCCTAACATGCCTGGTTATTTGCTTAAAAATCCAAAGAAGACCACCGAAAAGAGCTCAAGCCTTCTCCTCTTTTCCAAGTTAGATTCACCAAAAAAATTTGTTATTTCCATGACTTATAAATTTTCCTTGCAGAGAAAAGAGTGAGTTACACTCATATTTTCCATGCAACTCCAAGAAGACCGTGCGAAGAACCAAAGATCGAGACAGAGAGGAAAACCGGAGCGCATGAAAACCAAACAAACTACCGATTTTCCATCTTGCATGCCTTCCCGTGAAACCCGAGCTCGAAGAAAAAGTTCATAAATGGCATTTACTCCAAATTTCTGCTCAATTTCCATTACCACCGACCGCCATAGTTGGCGATGGATAAAACCAGATTCAAAGACCATTTCCAACTTTAGCGACACCTGCCACATCGGCTCTAGCTAGCCGTTTAAAACTTCTACCAAATTACCTGTCCTTCATACTTATCCATCCATTTAATGCCATAGAAACTGCCGCCCATGGTTCGCACCCTTCCATAGGTCCCCTTTCTTCCTTGTTCATTAGTTAGGTTAGTAACTTAGGTTAGGATTTAAGATAACACTTAGTCTAACCTCATAGCACATAGTTACTAACTTAGAACATTAGCTTATAGCCTAGGCCTAGGTTAGATTAACACTAATCTAACCCCTAGGTTATAGTTTAGTTTTAGGTTACTAACCTTAATAAATCTAGTTTAGGTCTAACATTTCAAATGCTCAGAAAAAGAACCTACAACATACATTCACGAACAGGGTTCACTCCTGCACTGCCAATAGGCTAGTGGAAATAAATGTATCTGAATTTATCACTTCTTCCCTTTCATTATATCGCATTAGTGAAAGAGCATCCCTTCTCCTGTTCATCTTTTTGTCATCGAATGCAACATTTCAATTTGGGTTTAAAACTCATTTCATTTCATTCTACTTATCTACATTAGCTCACATTAATTGAGGGCAACCTATACATTTGAAGTCATGCCTAGCTAATTTTGAAAAATGAATCATAGAAAAGAACTTCCTTCCTTTTTCTCTCTTTGAGTCTTACCAAACATCACAAAATTAAAATATATACACATTCTTAAACAACATCTCACCTAGAAGAAGTTGTAGGTGATCACATGATCACGACATAGTGGGCACCCCGGTTTATCTCTGTCCATTACCATATCGAAAGGATGGCCCGCCCCACCATAACATACCTAAACCTCTCTTTGTAGATCTCCTTCTTCATAGGAAGCCATCCTCACTAAAAATTCTATTCTAAAGTTCATGATTCATCCTTAAATAGCATAAGCTAAACAAACATAATGGAAAAAGAACTCTTAGGATCATATTTTTCTTAGTGTTTTTGCTAATTGCTTTCATTTTGAGGTGAGGTCATGTTCTTCATTTTTTATTTCCCCTTACACGCTCCTCATCACAGTTGGTGTATTCTAGCTTCATCCGAGTGTGCTGGACCATATTCTCATCATTCTCGAATTTTGGGTTTGATTCCACATTTACTTTTAACTCACAACCACATTTTCTTCATCATTGTTTCAATTTCACAATGACCGTGTTGGTCAACAACCCACTTCGGTTACCTTCTAAATGTCATCTTTTCCCCAAAACTCTCCCCACTTCTTTTGGTTAACCTACCCAAAAGACACCTATTCACCTTCTTTGACTATTCAGCTCTTTCACTCTTATCATATTCACTTACCTGTAATTCCATTAATCTTGCATACTTGGTAAAGTATTGAACCTTGTTTTGAAAAACTATCCACTTTCCACATTGTGGTTACTTTGACATCATTTAACCTATCTTTGGTACTGTAATTTTCTAGCCTAATCATTGCATTCACCTACCACCACCTATTTATCTTTATCTCTGAATTATTCCATCATTTAACATAAAGTCCTACCACCACCACATGGTGCTGACCTACCAATAACGCAAACGCCCTCATTTCCATTTATCTCCCACCTATACCTATACTTATACAACCTACCCACTATCGCTAGTGTTCACATGGTGACCCCTACCCCTTTTCAAAACATCATATTCTTTGCCATTCCACACACTCCTTAGCCCCCATCCCCTCCGGCTCCTGCCACCTACATCTGGGTCACCCGATCCTTCCACCTCCTTTTACCCCACCACATCCATATACCTATCACCATCCTCCCATTTCATCTATCATTCATTCTGGGTACATACCCCCTATTTCATTCCCTCCTTCTCAATCTACCTATACGGTCAATGCCATATACTGGAATGCCACCCTCATCATATGCCCAACACCAACCCTCTTACACTATAGGAGTCACCCAACCATCACAACCTACCAATGACCTAATCAAGTTAATGATGGACAAGATGCAGACATTGGAAGCATCGGTTTTTGGCTCCCACAACACTCTCACCTATGATGAGATTTGTAATGAGCCTATCCACCCATCCATTCCTATCCGCTCCATATCCCATGCATTGGGAAATGCCTAAATTTAACTGCTTCAATAGCAAAGAAGACCCGCAACAACATTTGTGGTCTTTCAAACATGGGTGTTATCTGATCGCCCATGATGACGCTTTGCTTCTGAGGACCTTTCCCATGTCTTTGACTGGGCCTGCATTAGATTGGTATAGTGGGTTACCTAGACACTCTATCTTCTCATTTAATCAGGTAGCCCAAGCCTTCTTGGATCACTTCTCCATTAACGTTGTTAAGAAGGTTACCATGACTAACCTCTACTCTACGCGTTAGTATGATGATGAATCTATCATAGATTTTGTTGCTCGTTGGCATAGCCTGATCAATCAACTCACATTCTAACTACCACAAACTGAACTCATAGAGCTCTTCACATGGGCTTGTGCTAGACATATCTCACCAACCTTATAGGTCCAAACCTTTCAAACCTTCGATGAGGCATTCACCATGGCACAAAAGCTAGAGATTCGGGCCATCAAAGAGAAGAAAATCCAACTACATAATAAGAATTCAGCATTCAAATCAAATGATACCTCTTCTTCTTCAAAACCATAGAAACAATTATTCAAAATCCAAGGAACCACTAATGCAGTGGTACTCAAGGCCGGCCTGCTCTCATCCATCAAATCAAGCTAGTCCCTCATCTAATCTTTCTCCTGTTTCAGACTTTTCAATTCAGATGGGAACAATGGAAATACACCCCAATTGGGGAACCTTATTCTTCTGTCTTAGAAAAGCTCATTAAAGCTAGGGCCATCACCCTTCCTCCCATAAAACCACACACTAGTTTTGACCCTACTCACCCCACACCCACATGGTATAAAGAGCATGACTTCTGCAACTATCATTGAGTAAAGGGTCATAGTGATGACAATTACATCACTTTCAAAAACATTGTCCAAGAAATGCTTGAGAAAGGTGAGTTAACCTTGGATAATCCTAACACACCTACCAATCAAAACCTACACATCTTCAAGAAACCATTTCCTAATCATGCCCCTTCTTCTTGATCAAACCAGAGAGACCTCAACTCATGATAGCCATACCCGAGGTCCATGCTATTTTCAGCGATGCACACCCGTTATTTCCCCAATTACCTCATATTCCTTCCATCGAGGAAATCCTAGCCCGAAGTCCTCCACCTACACTTGAACCCACCTCACTTATTCCTCCACCCATTAAACCCCTTCACCTCCCTCATTCCTCCACCCACATCAGGAGTACACCTTTGACTTCTCCCTCCCTCACCCAAGGAGCCTCCACCTAACATTTGAGATCATTTCCACAAAGGATCACCTTTGGCTTCTCCACCTAGAGAATCATCACCCACAGTACATCTCATTAGCCCACCACAAAGAGAGCACCCATTTATCTCCTCCACCCACAGAGGAGCACCCATTTTCTCCTCCCCTATCAAGGATCTAGTAGAAATACCTTTTCCTCTAGGTGACCATTCTCCATCAGCTACCCAAGATCCTGTGGACTTACTTTTGGCTCTCTTACCCATGGAAGCTGAAGCTAGCAAATTCCCCATCTCTAAGACTCATTTTATGGGAATTGCCATTGATCCTCATCAACCTCACCTACAATAGTTCCTTTTTCATGCCTAGCCGATCATCCTAGATTATGTGGATAGAGCCTTACTTTGGGGGTGTCTTCTTGCTTCCTATCTCAACACAAATGCAGATGTCACTTGTTGACACTTCCACTATCTACCCAAAATATTTCAGCCAATCGAACCAAACACAACTACAACTATCAAAAATTCCACCATGATACCCCTCATGGCTCAACTCACACCCTACCCATAACCCAACATGCATCTACATCCAAACCCACACCTACATCATCTTCCTTGCCTAAACCTATTACTACCTTAGGGGTCATCCCAACCGCCAGCCTTACTCATCCACCCATCAAATTAGATTTAGCTACATCCTCCAAAATTCCAACACCAAACCTACTCTAGCCCCAAACAAAGAACCAATCCCATAAATCTCATACTCCAACCTCATCGATCACACCTTCATCACCTTCACCCTTTCCGGTCTATCTTAGGACCTCACCCTTCTAAAGCACGGTTAAGAAACCTCCACCCCCCGGTAAACTAAAAATGCAGTGAGCCCATTCCTCCCCTCTACCAGACCTCTACATACCCAAGCCCACACCCACTGACTTACCCACACCTACAACATCTTTACCACCCATACCTCCAATACCATCGATAAATTCTTCACTACCCATGACACTTCAATCTCTTTCCCTCACACCTCCTGCACACCCATGCCATCTACCTTCACAGCACCTCAGTTATCCCCATGGGTAACTCACCCTCTTCCACCATCCACTTTTCCCTCTAGATATCGTGTGCCCATATCACCTTTACCCAAGAAGGTGCAACATAAAGACAAAAATCTGCTACCCTCTAATAAGGTAGTCAAAACAACCACACACTCTCCTGCCAGTTCATCTACCATACCCTACCCAAACAAACATGACCAACACCTAAGATCACACCAACACCTAAAACCATAGCTTGACCTACTCCCCTTGTGCAAAGACCATTCCTCTATAGTCCTTTGTGCCTACACCCAAACCCACCTTCACTTCCCATTGTGATCCACTAGTGGGGTCCTATGCCAAAATCTTAACCAACCTCCTTGAAACTTCTGTCATCACATTACCACCTCTCAGACCTTATGACCCACTCAAACCCAAACCAAAGGGGTTTGATGACACCAAAATTTTGCCTACCATCATGTGCCAGGGCACGATGTAGAGAACTATAAAGCTTTAAAACCATTCTTATCTAGTTGTGTCCTCCCAAAGAAAACTTTGATGATGATGACCTTCTCGATGAGGACCCCATTTCACCAACACCCATTCCCATAGCTCTTCCCTCACTACCTACTCAATGACCCAGACCTTTACCCCCACAACTCCTAGAACCACCTCCAAGATTTGAAATTAACATGGTTCACATCAAAGAACTCATCAAACCTCCACCCAAATGTCAATTGTGCTCAACTCATCTCACAAGGTTCCTTCCTGCCACTGGATTTTTCCCTTCATGTCATTATACCTTTCATGGCTCACCTACCTCACCTACCTCCCCACCTTAGATCAACATGATCCACATTACTACCCATGCCGTAAAGATAAAGGAAAGGAAAAGGAAATTGACCACCACACCAACCCTATACCCAACATACCATTTTACACCTAAAATCACTATCCACGGCCCCACATATCCTATTTCTAATGGGGTTACACATCGCACCATGCTCAAAAAATTACACCAATCCCCCCTCAAAATGTCTCTATATGACCTCATCCAAACCTCGAAATCCCATCATCAAGCTCTCATGGAGGTCCTTAATCTATTGAGGTTTTACCCAATGACCCTACACCCGTAGCCTCCATTATTACACCCCATCATGTAGCCTCTCTCACCAAATTACCACCTTTATCCACACCTCCACCTACTCACCAAGTAGCCTCCCTTAGCTTCTCAGAGGAAGAGATCACACCACACCAAATTGATGACCCAGACCCAGCTCTCTTCATCTCTATGTCCACATCGATGATATATGTGTATGATGTGTTATGATTGATGGGGGTGCTAGCATTAATATCATTTCCTCCCATGCATTCTCTCAAATGCGCATACCTGACAATTACATGCATAAACATCCCATCATGTTGCATTCATTCAATGATGCTATCACCTCTACACTTGGCACCATCATCCTCCATGTTCGCATGGGCCCCCGCATATTCCAGAGAGTTGTTTTATGTCTTGGAGGGGGAATTTCAATATAACTTGTTGCTTGGTAGACCCTAGATTCATGTTATGGGTTGTGTTCCTTCCACTTTGCATCGTTGTGTAAAGTTTGAGCATGAAGGACACACCTATACCATTCCAAATGATCCATCACCTTTCAAAACTTGCAACATGCTTTACCAACCCAATGACATGCTTATACCCATTAAGGCATCTACCTCCATGACCACTTCCTCTTCACCTACACCTCCACTCACTAATGCAGCCACTACCTCAACCACACATACCTCCTCCATTCCTACCACTACCACAACCTCCACGGCCAAACCATCAACCTCCCAATCCATTAGCTCCACCTCCGATCCAACCTCACGACACATCATCTATTCCAGCTACCCACATACCAACCACCGATCCCTTGAAGGCATTTTTCAATGCCTCACTCTAGGGAGTATCACCTATATAGTGTCAACACATTCCTTACTCCACAAGAATACGGAAGTCTTCACCAACACCCTCGTTATGATCACCGTATAGGAGAGCACCTCCTTTATGGTCCTCCCCACCTTCATACCAATCTCACCTATGGGGACTTGATACTACCACTTACACACCTGAACCACCATCACAAACCTACCCATTTTCTGTTGACTTCCAATCACTCACCAATCACCATTTCACCCACACCTTCCTGCACCGATGTGCGTGGAAAGGTTTTGGTTTTGGATTTTATGAGCAAGGCCACCATACTGTTATTCCATGTACTACCCACAAACATAATGACCATAGTGGTATCGGCTTTATGGAACCACCTACCAAGAAGGCCCACATTGAACTCATTGAGGACATTAGCCCTCTCCACCTTCTTCACCACCATCACCACCTTCACCGATGGAGTCGATGGATCCAAAATCCATTCCTCCTAACTTTTTTTTTTCATAAACACCATTTCCTTGGGGCCTCTAACTTATCAACGTGAGGGCGAGGCTCCTTCCTCTCTTCCCTTCCTATATCCTGAAATGATCGATGATGATACACCTTCGATTAACATCATTCAATGTTAGGATGATGAATCTATACTCACCTACCTTGGTGCAGAAGACTCATATATTCATCGGTCATTACCATCTGAGATGCAAACCATGTTGAATGAATCAACTATCAAAATCAACATTCATACTCAGATGACCCACACATCCTAAAGATCGGTCAATCTTTAGATGTTACTGAATAGGAAGCCATCACTTCCTTTCTCAAAAACCATGACCATGCTTTTTCTTGGTCTTATGCATGACATGCCTGGTATTGACCCCACCATAGTGGTCCACAATATCATAACCATTCCCGATGCCAAACCCATCAAACAAAAGCTGAGGAAAATGCACCCTCACATTGCTCTTCTGGTCAAAGAAGAACTTCAACACCTCCTTTCTGTTTCTTTCATCTTACCCATTGATTATCCCCGGTGGATTTCCAACATTGTCCCTATCACTAAGGTGATAGGGGACTCCACATTTACATGGATTTCCATGACCTCAATCTAGCTTGCCCAAAAGATGACTTTCCTTTACCTGGTATTGACCAACTAGTTGACCTTACCACTGGTCACGAGATGTTGTCACTCATGGATGGCTTCTCGGGTTATAACCAAATCTTTGCTTCCCTAGAGGATCAACACAAAACTACATTCATCACCCTTTGGGGACCTTCTGCTACCGAGTCATGCCTTTTGGCCTTAAAAACATTGGGGCCACCTATCAGTGGCTATGACTTATATCTTCCATGACATCATGCATCGTATATTAGAAGATTACGTGGATGATCTCCTAGCCAAATCTAAATGCCACTCCGAGCACCTCACCATCCTAAAAACCATCTTTGACCACCTTATTAAATATTGTGTTCACCTTCAGCCCAAGAAGTGTGTCTTCACGGTTCTCTCAGGAAAGCTCCTAGGATTTATCATTTCCTTACATGGTATAGAAGTTGACCTTACTAAAGTCAAGGCCATTCTTGAAATGCCTCTACCCACTAATCTTAGGCAACTCCATAGCCTACAAGGTAAGTTGTAATCTATTCGCCACTTTTCATTTTCACAATTGTCTAATCGGTGTCAACCATTTCATCATTCTCAAGAAGGATGTCTCCTTTAAATGGGATAATGATGCCACAAATATTTTGAGGCCTTAAAACAATACCTTCTCCAACCACCTCATACTCATTCCACCTAAAGATGATCAACCCTTCTACCTATACATCTCAGCTACTAATCACTCCTTGGGGGCCATGCTCACTCATCACGATGAACAACACAGGGAGTAGGTGGTTTATTACATAAGCCATACTCTTTTAGACTATGAAACCCGATACACCCATGCCAAAAAACTCTACTTAGCTTAGTTTTTGTTGCCACAAAACTCCGCCATTACCTACTTAATCACAAAACTTATGTTGTGACCAACACCGACCCCTTACACTTCATGTATGCCAAACCTTACCAAAATCAACGTGCCGCATGTTGGCTCATGCTTTTGGCCAACCTCGACCTCAAATTTATCCACCAAAATTCCATCAAGGGCTAAGCCATCACCGACCAATTGGCCAACGATGCACCTATTTCTGGGATCAACCTTCTAATTTTGACTTTCCAGATGAGTCAATTGCTTCCTTTCCTTGGACAAGCCCGCATACCAAATGACACTCTTCTTCGATGGTTCCAAGTGTCAACATGGGGGTGGGGTAGGAATTATCCTCATTCCACTTGATGGTGAACCCATGCCTTTGTCTTTCAAACTAGATTTTGATTGTATAAACAATATTGCCGAATATGAAGCGCTTATATTAGGTCTCCAAGCTACCTATGCCTTGATGTCAAATCCATCAACATCTTTGGTGACTCCCAATTGGTCATAAACCAAGTCAATGGTATATACCAATGTCATAATGAGACACTTCAAAAGTATAAACATCACGTAGACATACTTTTGACCACCTTCGACCATTATGCCCTTCAAACCATCCCACATTCAACCAACAAATTTGTAGATACCATGGCTTGCTTGGCTTCTCAAATCCCCGCTTCACCTACCAATTCTAAAATATTTGTCACCATATAAAGACTCCAATCACCCTCTTATTTACCTCATGAGGTTTACTCCATTGGAACCACTACCCTTGACCCGAGTGACCTTTGGTATAAACAATACTCAGACTACCTTTCTCGTTCCATCTTACCTCCCGACCTCACTCGTAATGGAAAATGAGCCTTTCTTAAAAAGGTCTCTCATTATGTCATCATGGGTGGCCTCCTCTATAAATGTGGCTTTGATGGAATTCTCTTACGATGCCTTATGAGTTCTGAAAATTCCTTATACCATTAAGGAAGTTCATGATGGCATATGTGGAGGTCACTTCAGTGGCCTCACTGTTGCTAAGCGTATTCTTCACCTAGGCTATTACTGGCCGACCCTCAACCATGATTGTTGCAGACTACATCAAGCATTGTGTAAAATTCCAACAACATGCCAACCTTCATCATACACCCAGTCATGCCTTACAGGTCACATGACCTTTGGCCCTTCTCTCAATGGGGTTTGGATCTTGTTGAGAGATCAATCCACATTCTTCCCAATGACATCAATGGATCATCACCACTACCAAATACTACACAAAATGGGTTGAAGCCATACCTCTCATTTCCATGAAAGCCGAGAAAATATGTGAGTTCATCAATCATCACATCATCTGTCGCTTTGGTGTCCCACATCGCCTCATCACTGATAATGGAAAAAAATTCAAAAATAAAACCTTGTGAAAAATTTGTGACACCTTCGAATTTAGCTAAGTTTCTCATCACCTTATTACCCATAGACCAATGGCCAAGCCAAATCCACCAACAAAACCATGAACAAAATTCTCATGAAAGTGGTTAACGATACTGGGAAGGACTGCATACACACATTCCTTTCACCATGGGCATACCGCACTAGTATCCACACTTCCACTACTGCCACACCCTTTTTCTCTGGTCTATGGTATAGAGGTTATTCTACCTCTCAAAGTCTAGATTCCCTCACTCCACATTTCTCTCCATGACATGCTCAATGATGATGACTTTCATCAGACCGTTTAGCACAACTTGAGTTACTAGATGAACGCCATCTTAATGCTCTTGACCATCTTCAAGTTTACTAAAAACATATCAAACATGCCTATGAAAATGTGTCCATGAATGAACCTTCCAAGTCGGTGACCTTGTCCTAAAAGAAAATCAACATGTAACCAAAGTAAAAAAAGTAAACGGGTAAATTTTCTCCTAATTGGCTTGGACCATACATCGTGACTCATACTTATGGATCAAGTGCTTATCGTTTATCTTCACTCGAGGGTAAACCCAACCTAAGCCCCTTAACGCCTTGCATCTTCGACCATTCTATTGTTGACTTTTAGTCCTACCTCACCTTCTGCCTCTTTCCATGCTCATCCCTTGAGCGCTATCCACTTCCTACGCCATCACCAATGATTAAATAAGAATCATGTGCGTACCCATCACTTTTTATCTTCTCTTAATTATGTGTACCATGGTGATTGCACATAGCATGATTCTCATGGATACTTTTTGTCTACCTTTAGATGAGATCCCATGGTCATTTCACCCTACTTTCTAAACAAGAATCCTATTCTTCACCTTAGTCTTGTCCATGACTTAAAATCCCTCACATGGGATCCAACTCCTTGAGTCAAACTTCCAATAAAAAGATGAATCCCTCAAAAGGACATCTTTCTCTCTACAATCACTGCTATAAATAGACTACTCCCTCAAGGACAACTATGTAAAGCTCTTTCAAAAAAAGAGAGAGAATCTGAAGCTTCCTGCATTGATTAGCTTCACAAAGACCTCAAGGAGTTAATTTCCTCATCCCATATAGACTTCCCACATCGATCAGTCTATCTCAAACATCAAGTTAAAACAAAAATCCTTTTAGTCATGGACTTTCCCATTGTGACCTTGGATCTCTTGCCACAAAGGCATGCTACCTACTACCATATAAAAACTAACCACTTTTCACCCTCTCACCATTCACACTCTCATTTCCTACCACCTCAAGGGACCTCGTGGACCATGACATTTGGTGGTCATGTGACTACTTTACACCTTTAGAATAATCAATCATGCAATGTCTTTAGGGTCTTATGTTCATCAGCCTATCTCAGGTATGACTTACTCATTATGATCCTAACCAATCAGGTGGCTTTCTTTCCTCCTCTTATCTTTTAACCTTCCTTATTACGTATTGATTACCTTATACAGACTTGGTCCTCGACGCTTACCTTTGGGTCATCTTCTTCTTCCACCACACTCAACATCACCTCTACCAATGAGCCCACAATTCACCCATACCTAACATAGACCTAGACTCAATCATGCCTATAACATACCCACCCATACTCTTACCTCCTCACATTCTTCCCTAGCTTATGGGAGAACTACATCGGCCTAAGGTCCCTTTTACCGGGACTATGTAGGTAGCACTCTAAGGGCATGGGGCCCTTGGAGGTTAGCTCAGCCACTCTCTACCCTAACCAATTCATCTTTCATTTTCCCTAAATCACATTCTACCCTACTTAGTTTCCTTTTTATATCAAAAATTGGAAATTAAACCAAACAAACAACAAGTTGCTTCACATTTTTATCATCATCAAAACATACATTTATTATGACTACCATTTCTTTACCATCATCATGCATATATTATAAAACATCTTAAACATGACCCATATCATCATTCATTGCACAAATTAATGAATTACAACCTCAACCAATTTAAACTCCACCATGCCTAAAAACTTCTAACTAAAACATCCATGCCATAAAACCTAACTCACCATGCCTAAATCTCAACCATGCCTAAACCCAACTCATTAAACCTCAACTCATCCATGCCTATAACCTGCATAACTCTAACTCCATCCATGCCTAACACATCCATGCCTAACACACCTATCCTAAATCCATCTATGCATAATAATAAAATGTATATCAACACAAGCACATAATGACCATAATCATCATCATCTCTATAAATAAAATATCCAAACATGTGTATCCATATACATAACTATCAAATGTCTTCTGTGCATATAAACGTGTATATAATCCAATCTCTCAAAACTCTCATATACAACCTCACCATCTTTGGCACGTAGGCCGGTATATGCTCAAAAATATACAAAACTCTCATACATCCTCACCGTCTTCGCACGCATGCCGGTATATATAAAAAAAGACTAAAATACATCAAAATATAGGGATGGGCATCAGGCCTCATCCTACCAGACATCCTCCATGTCGTCTCTCTGTCTCCTCTCTCTCCTCTCCTCAACACTGATATCATCTCACCACCCGCCATAGGTCGTGGTCAGCCCCCTACTAGTACATCACCTAGAGCTGGCCTCCATGAGATGGTGGCCTCACCCTGATCATGTCTCAAAGCTCGATGGCCCTATGTTCTCTCCACACTATGAGTACGGGATCTGGTCCTCTCACTAGAGGCCTATTGTGCCTTATACTCTCCATAGGATAGAAAATCTATCCCAACCGCTATCAATTGATCCTGATAGTATCTAGCCTCACCTAAGGCATCCCGTAACCTAGATAGGGGTACTGTCTATGGTGGCCCCATCGGCCTCAGCCCCTATACCTATCTTATGGGACCCTATCCCACCCCTACTGTGAACTGGGACCTTGTCCCGGTACCCATGGAGGTGCCATCGGCCTCACACCCCTATGCCCTGCCTGCATGAGCATGTAATGCCCGAATCTATGCTGCATGTGTAGTGGCCAACTAGCCCTACAAACTTGTAACCTGTGCCTGTAAGGTGGCTACCTACTCATCATCACCCTCTCCATCTCCACCTTGGGCCATTTGGGCCTGTAGAATAGCCACCACTGCACATGCAATGTGGCCACCTCTACCTCTCGATGCTTACAGCTACCCCCTGTACCATCCCCAAATGTGTAATCAAGGTCACCACCTACCCTGTAGGGGCATCTCTCTTTGCATAGTGATGGTGGCTAAATCTAGCTACCCAGCCTGGGAGGTACTACTCATAGGCCACCCACCACTATCTATACCTATCCATCACACTGAGAATCATCAATCCACCGGTCTATAACCTGCTCCTCCTGCCCAATAGGTATTTTGGCTATGTGGAAGTGGTAGTGGTCTCTCCACATCATCCCTCTGTACTGTGGGAAGGGTGGTGGTATATCCTATAATAGTCCAAACTACCATCGGACCTTGTCTATGGGGATCATCTCATGCTCTCCTACGGTGCTGCCCTCTATCCATCTAAGTAGTTGAAGGCCAACTAACTCCTCAACCATCTATCTATATGAGGGATAACCCACATACGGTCTCCATATAATATCTACTTTAGATAATCCCTCCAGTAGCCTCCAGTAATATGCTACATCATGTGTAGCCCTGTCTGATCACCACTCTCCAATAACAGGCACCCATCATCTGTACCCCCCCACACACAAAAACCTGGTTGAAAGGCATCTGCTCGGGGCATACCCACTGGACGCACATAGACATAATGTGCTCATAGGCCCAATAGTGAAGAATGAATGTACAACATAGGTTGAACCTACGGAGCCACCCATACGCCCATAACTCTCTATATAACTACACCAGAATGTTAGCACCTAGGAAAATCAGTCCTCTCCATCATCATGTCATGTAGCACTCCCATCAATGATCATGGGAATCTCCCACCCTCTGCATCCGCTAGTGTAAAACAACAGACTACTCCATCAGTAATACTACTAGCCTCGTCTCCTCTATTGGATGGGCTAGGTACATCTCTCCATAGCTCAGGCTAGTGCTATGGAATGTCAGCTCTACCATCCCCTCCCCAAACACCATCAGCATCAACTCCTCAGATGCCTCTAAGGAGATCGAATATACCTACATACCCAATATGGGTAACCGCATGATCTTGAACACATCCTCTAGGGTGACTGTCATCTCACCCATCGGTAGGTGGAATGTGTTGGTCACCAATCCCATCTATCGATGAGGGTGACCATCGACTCAGAGCTCTTGACTGGACTACATGCCGGTAGCATTGGGACCCCACTCAGGCCCACCTCCTCAACATGCCACAACTCCTCGACTCCTCGGCCTATCGCACTGCCTCTCGAACTATCACGAGCAGGGGGTGGCACCTGTCTCACATCCTCAGCTGATCTCTCACCTACATCCAACAAAAATGATCACATTATTCAAGCTCAAACCATACCCACAATCACCTACACCCATTACCCATTACCTACCTTTTTTTTTTTTTTACCCATTTATCCCACGGCCTACCACCCGCACCCACCCAACCCACACCTACCCACCCTAACCTAACCTGCCAACCTACCTACCCTACCTACCCTAACCCTACCCAACCCAATATCACCTTCCTACTTACCTAATTCACCTAACCTACCCACCTACCTACCCTAACCCTACCCACCCACATCACTTACCTATTTACACACACTATAAATTTTTCCCCACATCCCCCTACCTACTCCATTTTGACCTACTTTACCTCAGACCTTACCTACCTACTTGCCCACAAAACCTTTTCTTGACATTTGTCCCTACCCACCTAACCTCCCTACCTATTCCACATTTTTAGGCAAGTGTTTTATCCCCAATTAAAACCGGTCCTCCCCTAAATCCGACCATGGTTTACCCATAACTAGCATCATTCACCTCACCTCATCATCCCTATGGCCTATTCCGCTTGCTAGACTTTACCGATGCTCGGTCATTCGACCGATTCGAACCATGTTGGTCCAACCCCCTTTTCCACCCCATTTCAAAATTTTTTTAATTTCCCATTTTTTTCTCATTCCTCACCTCCCCCCCCCCTCCCACCTCTTCTTCTCCCACCTCTACCCTTCCATTTCCTTTTTACCCAATTTCCCTCCTCATAATTCAATTTCATTTCCCCCTCAACCCCATTTTTCTCCAAACCCACTTTTCTACCCTAATCTACCTCACAAAACAAACAAAAGGATTTGAACCTTACCTCATCTCTACTGCCATCTCCATGGTGGCACCTCCGGTCCACTTTCACTGGTGGTCCCCCGATCCCTCTCTTGCCTCTGCCATCACCAAATGACCTCTCACTCTCCACCCACTCAATCCACTCCAATCGATCCAACTCAGCTCATGGATCCACCTATCACCAACTATCATCACCACTACCACAAAGCTCACTAACAACTCGGTCCTTTTCTCACTCTTGTCACTTTTCACCTTTTCCTCTCTCTTTTTTCATTTTCCCTCATTTGATAAAAGACAAATGATTTGAAAAATGTGGATTTTTCTCTTTTTATAACAACCCCAACCTAACCAACATTGGTTTACCATAACTAACATCGGTCCTATGCCCTAGCTTACCATGGTTGTCTAGCTTGACTAGCATCGGTTCCCTTAAACCATCATCGGTTTCCCTACTTAGTCTTTTTCCTACCCCCTACCCCCAATTTTTGACCTAAATCCTTTTTTATCCTACACTCACCTCACTTGGCCACACCACTTGACCTTCTTGACCTTATCCTTTACCCCCTCACCTCATCCTCATTTGGGGACTCATTATTTTTCCCATACCTCAGCCCTACCCATGTTGTGACCTAGATATATTAGACTGGAACATCACTAGTGACCTTTGACCTCATGTGTTCACTATACCTTGCAGAACTATTACCTGTTTTGATTGACATACTGACCTTACCTTACCTCTTTCCATGACCGTTTATCCTGACCCAACCTTTGGTGTACCAAACATACCTAAACATTCCTACACCTGACCTATGTCATGTTTCCTAACCATATCCTATACCTTGGATACCAAAATCACCTCAACCTTGTTTGGATAAACCTATCGACCTTAGACAATGTAGAGTTTTCTTGCTCTTCAACTCTGGTACCATGTTGCAGTTTATACATGTGCGTGCGTTTGATTATTACTACCTTTGACCCTGACCCATTACCTAGATTACCTAAGTGGACCTTTTCCTTTTTTACCCCCATTTGCCCACTTCCTCTTCATCACATTCACCTTTTATCAAACCACTCACCGATTCTTCCTTCTACCTCATCAGTTCCTAGTTTGAGGGGGATCACCTTCACCCACACATGGGGCAACCACATCTTATTTTTGTCAGCATCACTTACCAATACAAGCTACATGAAAAAAAGGGGCAAAATGTAGACACCAAAATTGGGTCACACTCTCCTTGGTCCCTCATCAAATAAACACCTTGAACACATTTACCTAACCATGGCCCCCTTCACCCCACTCTAATATTAATTTAATTAATTTAATTAAATTAATTCATTATCCTCACAATATTTATTATTTTAATATCCTAATTGAGATAATGCCCACATATCCACCTCATCTAGCCACCTCACCACCTCACCCTAAGACCTATTCTTAGTAAGTTGCCATAACTAACTAAGACCTACCCAAACCCTAAAAATCAAAGCCTATATTCCCTCTAACCACATTCCCATCCATTAGAAGGAAGCTTCCATTCTATTCTCATGGAGAAAAAATGGGTGAGATCCAAGAAAATCAAAAGGATCTGCCCATTTTAGAAAACCTAGGAAATCCCACCCTAATCGACACCGGTCACCCTAAACCACCGCCAGGTCAACCCGAACCACCATCGGTTACCATTTAACCCCAAAATAACCTTATTTCAAGGTTGGCACATTTCTGAGAGGTTGATACATCTTTTGAGAACAAGTGACAAACTAGAGTTGCATGCAAGCAGAAAACTAGTATCCGTATACATGCATAAAGCATCCATAAACAACACCAAAAGTGACTACAAAGCCATTTGCCTTCACGGGAGCATCCAGGAAGTGCCAACACCACACCAAGTTCCTTCCATTTGATCACCCACCATTGCCAACCAGACATCAAGCTCATACAAACAGTAAGTTTTGTTAACTTGCACTAGTTCATTATCATTTGAGAAGATCCTTTTACTTTTGTTATTAGTTTCTACTCCCATTCCCATTCCCCCACCATTTTACCTCCATGAAACTTGACCATCCCTTTACCCACACCCTTGAACTTCCCATATCCAGATTTTAATCATTCCTATGCATACCTAGACCCACACGAATCTAACCATTGCCCTTCCATTTCCACCTAGCCTTAGATCTATCACCTTGACAAGTTTTTATTGAGTTTCTGTACCCCGACCATACCGATGCTGGTTACCCACAACCATCACTGGTTAACCTAAACCGACATCGGTCATACCAGACCGATGTCGGTCTCTGTGTTTTTGACTAGAAACCAAGAATAGAGCTTAAAACCTCCACCAAATACCCAAAACAGCCCAAAACCTCACTCTGACCCGTACCAGTACCCTGACCAAGACCTTGACCTTTAGATTCAATCATAGCTTAGCCTATTGTGAATGAATTTTCTTATTGTAGATGAATGAGATACCTAAATCATTTTAACTACAATAGGATTTCCTTTATTGTTAGCATTAAGTTGTTTTAAATAGTGGATTGACAACCATCTAGGAAGTATCACACTTCCCGGATCTAGCACATGCTAGGCAGTCCACTACATATACTATTTAACTATTATTTGGTGGTCTTGTTTTCCATTTCAGGTAGTTCCTCTAAGCAAAAAGGAAGCTCTCATGATTAGCTGTGGATCCATAAGTCATACACGCACAAAACCTTCAACCAACATCTTAACATGTATTCCTCCTAGCCCTTTACCCTTATCTATTTCACCAACATTCAAGAAATGCTCTAGAATCAGGTGAAACAATTCCATTCTCTCATTTTAGTTCTTTCTCCCTCCATTTGTAGCGAAAGTGTAAAAACAACCCCGATAAAGTTTCCCTTTTTCATGGAAATGGAGATCAATCTCATATTGATCACATTTAAGATATAGCCAACCATTGTGCCATTCACAATATCAGAGAAGAAGACATTTGTCTCAGACTTCTTGTTTCATCCTTTAGATATAAAGTAAAAGAGTGGTATAATAGTTTGTCTCCTCAATCCATTTCTACATGGGATCATCTCGAGAGAGAAATTGCCACAATCGGTTCAGGAGAATGAAGTTATCATTTCTCTCATAGAACACCTCAAAAGTATAAAGGGATTTAATGGAGTCCATCTATGATTTCAACATCATATTTTCAAGGACCCGGGTCGAGAATACCTCAAGAATTTAGACCCTCACAAGATATGACATTCTTGTATTATTTGAAGTCTTTAGATGCTAATTTAGCTATATTAATGCATGATTTAGGAGGCAACATTATTTCTCAAGATTTTGAAATTTCCTTATAAGATGAGAAGATTCTCATTTAGGTGTAGACAAAAAATCATGCACTTTGGGTAATTATATAGTCCTGATTACATACTACTATTCATATGATTGCTAAGTAAGAAAATTACTAATTAATCCATGTATTTGGCCACATTTATTTGATTTTTGTTACCACTTTTTGTCTTGTACCCTTACTTGCTTAGTTTTCCTTTTTATACTATGTATTTTATCACCCCTGACACTAACACCTAACCATGATTTCGAGTGTCAGCGCCCACCCTTTATACTTAACTCACTCTTTTTGAGTCCCTTTTAGCCATTTATGAATCTTATATTTTTAGTAGTCGGCATTTTTGGGGTTAATTACAAAATTCAAGGAAAGGAATCATATAAATATAAAGTTATGTGATCGTAATAAAGGACCAAACACTAAGTACTATTTATCACCACCTAAGGTTGCATCCATATAGCTCCACCACAAGAGACACAAGGATGGTTTTCTACATCATGCTTCATAGGAGGGAGGTTCTATTGATTAATTAGACTTTGGCACTTAGTGAAGAAAATACAGAAGGTTTGTGTGGGAAATTAGAGTGCATTCAAAGGTGCGGAAGTATCGGAAAGGATTGCGTGCGAAGAACGAGAAACAAGTTCGACTTAGCAATTTTACGATGAGGATCTATTTTTAGAGATAGCGTGTGGAGCACTCAAACCGATTGGAGACTTGTGTGTCACACATTGGCTATTTTTGGATGATCAGCTATGAAGCACTTTGCATGGATGCAGGATAAAGATAGAATTGTGAATTGATAGTTGACTAAGAGAGATCTATTGTTAGCATTCTTACATGTAAGCCTATTTTTGTAACGCAGTATGCATGGATAATAGTAACATATGACCTAGAGAGAGAGAGAGAGAGAGAGAGAGAGAGAGAGAGAGAGAGAGAGAGAGAGAGAGACTATGTCACAAATTTGTTACTCGCATGAGTGTATACTACTGTGATTATAAGGAAGCTTTTGTGTATTTACTGCAATTAATATAATGGAGATTATGGACTGAAACAAGGTGTTATCATGGTTATATTTTAGTATTACATGCTTGATTCCATTATGGTTATATGTTAAGTCTATTATGTTCTAGATCTAGATATGAATATGCACTATAGGAAGATATATTAGCCATAGATATGAATGATTAAAGTCTTCATCATGTTAAACATCCTATAAAAACAACCCTAAAGAGGGTCCTGGTACCTTTGTACACTTTGGGTGAGCACTTAGTCTAGGTTGAGTGATGTGCCAGCGCACTTGGGCTTGTATTGTTTAATTCTAGGCTGCATCAGTTCATTCTATTCCATGCACACATTTACTACATTTTACATCTAGCTACGTACTCACTATCCAAGTGTGACAAACACAAGAGAAACCTAGGGAAAATTTCTCATACACACATAAAACTACATTGGTTCGAGATGTAGTGCAACACTCGAGTCATAAGTTCACCATTGTGACAATCACCTAGGATAGTCCAACCCCTCATTTTACATCTTTATTTTTAGGATTTGATGTCTATTTGAGGGTTTTGCAGGTTTATTCTTTATTGCAGGTTTCCAATGACCTCGGTAATCTTGGTGTGACCTTAGAGTGATCAAAGGTGACTAAAGGTGAAAACCTTATGACACCTTAGAGGAGGTTTTATGAGCATTTTCATAGACCTAGGCATCTAGAAATAAGTCTGGGTACCCATGGATTCCCATGTCTCTCTCTAGGTGCCCTAATCTAGCCTATCTCCTCGATTTTCATTTTTTTGTGTTCCAACACGATGGTCAATGCTTAGCTTTCCCAATTTTCTAACTCTATGCATAATCCGAACTCTACAAATAAGCTAAGGCTTCTTACCCTCTCTTTGCAATTAGGGTTTCATTATTTATCGCTTAGTTGCTTGGGTATAATTTTTGTATTTCATTATATATTCATTTTACTTGTAATCTTACATTTAGATTAGGATCATATATTTACATTTTAGATTAATCATTTTTGTGAACCCGATTGATCAAACCCTCCCTTTTGAGCATGTCTTCACCTTATCAAGTCATGATTTGATCGTCATATCTTTCTTTCGCACCCACTGAGGTTTCAGGCATGATTACTACAACTGCTAATTTCATGCAAGTTCATACTCATCATCCTCCTCACTTTATTACACCTCGAGCTGATGCTTCTATCAATGTAGTAACTACTCGCCACATTTTCCCTCCTACGATTCCACCTGTTTCTATCCCCCCGCCTATCAGTTCTTGGCTCCTCCTATTGCTTCTAAGGGTTATGATATCATTGAAAAACTTAAGAATACACTAGAAAAATATCTCTCTCTATGACTTATTGCGTAGTGCGCCTGATTTTCGTCAAACATTAGAGGCTTCCCTTTGTTCTATTCATATAGAAAGTGATAATTCTTTGGTATCCTTCACACACCTCATTCAATCTCTCAAAAATTTTTCCATGTGCTATATCATTCACTAATGAGGACATATCACCATTTTCTAATGCCAATCCATGTGGGTCATTTGTATCATAACTATCATCAACACTAACATTAAATAAGTACTTATTAATAATGTATTGACTATAAACTTATGTTCTCATTCCCTTCTAAAAGATATGGTCATTATCAACAATCTAATTTCTAAGAATTATACTCTTATTCGGGGATATGATTCCACTACTCGCACATGCCTCAGAACTATTTCATTACACATTTAAGTTGGGCCTAAGACTATCCTCACAAACTTATTTGTTATAGATGCTTCATTTCAATTCAATTTGTTACTAGGTAGACCATGGATTCATGCAATGCAAGTAGTCCCATCTACTGTACACCAAGTGCGTCAAATTATTACATGATGGCTATGAGCATACTATTTCTAAAGATCCTAAATCCTTAAAAATATATCATATAGACCCCACTCATTCTTGTTATTCTATTCCTCCTACACAACTTATTCCATATATTAGTATTGATACATATGATGTTGGTCAGTCTAGTGCTTCACAATCTTCTTCTACCACTCCAAGCACTCTAGTTATTTCTACTCATACTACTACCATCATTTCACCCATAGTGCCTACTCCTATACAAACTACTAATCTTCTCATTGATGCTCCTCTTACATCTAGTGCACCACCTACCAACATACTTGATACAACAATACAACATGACAATGTAAACATAGATGATTATGATGACTCACGATGAAGAATTTGATCATATTGAACTTATTGATGAAGCATTAGGAAAACTCAATTTCACTCCTATTGATATAGATGACTCCTATTTAAATGACAATTTTGTGGTTGATGGCCCTGGTGAATACAAATTAAAGAGCCCTCCCTCTACTACTGCTATGATGATTTACCAGGGTTGTCATCCATACTTTGGACGTTGTTTCACATTCTTTTGAGTAGTTTGCATCTACACCACCTCCTTTTACATGCACGCTCTTAATCTAAATATATTATTGCCATTATATTCTAGTGGATTGTACTTGTTCTGATACTATTTTTATGTATGAAAACTTAGCAAAGATTGGATTGACACTTAATTATATTTTACCACTGCCTCACTCACCTCATCTTTATCATGATTATTTCCACATTATGACCACCTATGGTCTTTGTGTTTTCCATCTCACAATATTTGTTGCATGTATTCCTCGCACTTATCTATTCACACTCAAGCAATCTTGGCTTGAATGTATTGGAGGAAATTTAGACTCCAGTCACACTTCTATCACTTTTCCCATGTAATTTGGAAATATTTCTATTGGTAGTGATTCATCTCTTGGACATTCTCAAAATCTTAATTGTTGGTATATACATGGGTGTCTAACAACATATTTCATCGATGAAGAATATGAAATGACCATATACACTTTGCATCACAATGGCTCTCTATATGATCCTCCTCATACTATTTCCTATCAAGTATCCAACGTCACCCCAATCAGCATCGATCAGGACAATATCGATCTTTTAGACAGTGACACTTGATCATTTTTATCATCACACACTTGGGGGCCATTGTGCTTATTTATCTCCCCTTAACATCCACACATATCTTATAGCCACATATTTGATTTTAGTATATATTGGGGTGTGGATCTTGTTTTTGGTCTTTTGGAATAAGTATTGAAGTGTTGGAGTTCGAATGGTTAATTTTGGAGACTTGAAGCATTCTGCGAGTCATCTACCGTGAGGTTGTTAAGTTCTTGCTAATTGGATGTTAATGTCATGATAATTTTTCCAGCCATGGGAAGTTGAAAGGTTATGAATTTCAAACTTCTAGGGTCGACTTTAGGACTTCTTACAAGGATTATAATCCTATAAATAGAGGTGTTAGGTTATCTTGAAGATATCTTGAGTGTTCAAGAGGTCTTGAGTCTTAGTGATCAAGAGTGATCAAGGTTAAGCAATTGGGTGTTAATTGTGTTTAGATGTGGTTTAACATCTTTGGAATTTTGTTGTGAGTTCATAACTAAGAGAATACTGTGAGAGTTGTTTTACTCTTTTGATAATAAAATATGAGAAAGTTCTTGGTGGACGTAGCCCATATTGGGTGAACCACGTTAAATATTGTCTTGTCTTCTTTTGTGCATTATTTATTTATGTTGTTATATTTCTACAAGTATAATTATGCTATATAGTTTCCTACTGCTGTGATTTGAGGAATTATTTCCGCATATTTGTTCACTAATTCCTAACAAGCTGGTATCAGAGCTTTGGTGGTTTTTTTTTGCTGAAGTGGTAAATCACAGGGAAATTTAGCTTGAGTGGGAGCTATGACGGATCGGGCGAGATCAATGGTTGAGAATTTCAATGGGAAAAAATTTGGTTTGTGGAAGATGCAAATGGAGGATTACTTGTATCAGAAGGACCTCCATGATCCTTTCACTGGAAAAGAAAAGAAACCTATAGCCATGTCGGATGAGGATTGGGAGTTGCTGGATAGAAAGAAACTCGGGTGTAATTTGATTATGCCTTGCATCTTTGGTTGCTTTCAACATATCATAGGAGAATACCACGGAAGGTCTCATGAGTGTGCTGGGGAAGTTATATGAAAAATTGTTTGCTAATAAAATATTTTTGATGAAAAAGTTATTTAATATGAAGATTTATGAGAATGGTTATGTTTCTGATCATTTGAATGAATTTAATACGGTTTTGAGTATGTTAAAATGGGTAAAAATTAAATTTGATGATGAGGTCATGGTTTTGTTGATTTTGTGCTCCTTGCTAGATAGCTGGGACAACTTGGTTATGGTTGTAAGTAATTTAGTCTCTAATAATTCAAAGCTGAAGTTTGAGGATGTAATAGGTGTGATCCTAAGTGAGAAAATGTGAAGGAAGAGCACTGGAGATTATTCTACTTCTGGAAATGATTTGACGATGGAGAGCAGAGGGAGACAAAAGAATAAAGGAAAAGGTAATTGTGGGAAGTAGAATGATCATGAAGGTCAAAGTCCAAAAGCAAGTTAGAATTTTGGCACTTTGTGGGAAGGTTGGTCATGCTAAGAAAGATTGTTGGGCTCTTCGAGGATAAGAAGAACAAGGAGGAAACTAAAGATGTAAATGTGGCAAGAGTGGTGATGTTTTTCATGATGCCTTAATTATTTTTTTAGATAATATTGTTGAGTCTTGGGTTTTAGATTCATGGGCTTCTTTCCATGCCACCATACATAGACATTACTTTAATTTTGTTCAAGGAGATTTTGGACATGCATATCTTGGTGATGATGAACCATGCAACATAGTAGGGAAAGGTTGTGTTTGGGTAAAAATGCAAAATGGGAACACATGGCTACTTAAGGACATCAGGCATGTGCCTAAGTTGAGATGAAACTTGATATCAATGGGTCATTTGGGTAGTGATGGCTATACGGTCGAGTTTTATAGAGAATTCTTGGAAGGTTAATAAGGTAGCTCTTGTGGTTGCAAGAGGCAAGAAAGTGGTACTTCATATTTAACTAATGGTGCTTATTATTGTAATTTAGTTGCTTTGTAGAGATGGAGATGCAACTTTGTGGCACCAGATACTCGATCATATGAGTCATAAGGGCATGCAAATTATAAAGGAAAAGTTGCTTGGATTAAAGGAGTTAGATTTGGACTTCTGTGAGGACTGTGTTTATGGGAAACAAAAGTGGGTGAGATTCCTCAAGGTTGGACCTACCAAGAAGGAGGGTAAGTTGGAGTTAGTGCATATAGATGTATGGGGGCTAGCTAAGGTAAACTCTATTGGTGGTTCATGTTATTATGTCACTTTCATTGATGATGCAACTAGAAAAGTTTGGGTATATTTCATTAGAAAGAAATCTAATGTGTTTGAAACTTTAAAAATATGGAAAGCCTTGGTTGAGAATTAAACAGTCTCAAGTTGAAATGTCTTAGGTTGGATAATGGAGGGGAGTATTGCAGCAATGAATTTCTTGATTATTGTTCGGTAAATGGGATCCGTAGGCAAAAAATGGTTCTAAATACTCCACATGAAAATGGAGTGTCAGAGAGAATGAACAGACAATCATGGAGTGTGCTAGGTGCATGAGGTTACATGCGGGGCTCACTCATGTTTTGGGTGGAAGCGGTAAGCAAAACTATTTATCTAATTAACAAATGACCCTCTATGGCCTTGGATGGAGGTATACCTGAGGAGGCTTGGTCAGTAAGAAAATTGATTACTCATTTCTTAGAGTATTTGGATGTGAGGTATTTGTTCACATTGATAAAGATGATAGGACCAAGTTAGAGGCTAAGTATGAGAAATGCACCTTTGTTGGATATGGTGAGGATGACTTTGGTTTCCGTGTTTGGAGTCTTAAGGATAAGAAAATATTTTGGTCTAGAGATATTGTCTTTAATGAAAAATTCATGTATAAAGATCAGTTGTAGGAATAGAAAGAGGAATCAAAGAAATAATACATAGTGTTAGAGGAATTATAGATAAAAAGGTGTCCAAGGGGCCGGTTTAGGTGTAGCATGTTCTAACACAACTAGTTCAGGAACCTACTCATCAGGAACCCCAAACTCTTGAGGTGAGAAGGTCTTCTAGGGTAAGAAGGAAACTTGAACATTTTAATACATCTTTGAATTATTTATTTCTCACTGACAGTGGAGAGCTAGAGTGCTTTGAGGAAGTAGTGTAGGTAGATGCTAGGAAGAAGTGGGAGTAGGCCATAGATGAAGAGCATAGATCTCTTATGGAGAACTAGACTTTGGATCTGGTGGAGCTACCCGAGGGAAAGAGAGAATTGTAGAACAAGTGGGTGTAAAAAATTAAAGAGGAAGATGGAGGAAAGAAGAGGTACATGGCTCGATTGGTGGTCAAGGGATTTGCACAAAAGAAAGGTATACACTTTGATGATTTTTTTCTCTCTATTATTAAAATGACTTCTATTAGGACATGTTCTTGGTGTAGTAGTAGTATAAGACTTGCACTTAGAGCAATTAGATGGATTCCTTCATGGTGAGTTAGAGGAGGAATTGTATATGCATTAGCCACAAGATTATGAGGTCAAAGGGAAGGAGAGGTTAGTGTGCAAATTTAAGAAGAGATTGTATGGCCTAAAAAAAGCTCTACTAGTGGTACAAGAAGTTTGAAAATTTTATACAAGAGTAGGGTTACTCCGGGAGTTATACATGAAACTTCATTCTCGAGCGGGTTAGTAAAGGTTGATACTGATTAGCCATTAGTAAATTCGAATGATGGAGGGCTTAGGACCTCAGATGTAGATGTGGATCTATGGGCGCAAAGAAGATAGATGCATGATATAAAGAAGCTAGATCTACAAAACTAAAACAAATAAGATTAGATCACAATATGCGGGTTTTCTCGGATAGTCTTTGGGTTTAAGAGGATTTAACTCCTTGAAGGATGTCAACCCCATGTCGATATAAGATAATAATAGATCATGAACAATAGTTATCATGCAAAAATAATGGAATATAAAATGACAAGTAACTAAAATGACGAGGGGACTTAGCTTGTGCTCTGCTATGGAGATGAACTAGGCATCAAGATGGTAAGATAACAAACCATGGAAAAGATTTCTCCCTCAAACTTGTAGAACTTAAATAAGCTCTTTCTTCTCCTCTCTGGGCCTAGGTATCTCCTTTCTTGTTTTTGGGTCTAGGTGTAGGTGTAGGTGTAGGTCAAGTTCTAGGGTTTTTTGAAATATGGGGAAAACCCATATTTATAGCTTAGAGGTGAGGTTAGATTGGGGTTAACAAGTAACCGGGGTTGGGTAGAGTAACCCAAGTTAAGAGATATGATGTGATCATGTGGGAACATGGTTTGAATTATTAGATGGAGTGGGGAGCATGATTGACATGGTAGGTGAGATGATAGATTCCATTTGAAATTTAGAAAGGGGTGTCGGATGGGTATATTAATACCCATGGATTGAATAAAATGTGAGAGATGCCAAAAGTCAATTATTAAATGGGTTTATATGGAGCCCATTTAATAATTAATTAAATTTGGTTGAATAGATGGATGAGGTTTATTGAAATTTAGGAAAAATAAAGGTGAGATAGGAAATTGCATGAACGTGAGATGATGGAGGGGCATTATACCAAAAATTGGTGTCTACATTTTCCCCTTTTTGTTGAGTGGTTTACGATAGCAAGCCACGAGACAAAAACAAAAAGGGTTAGATGAAATATGTGTTTGAGGATGGATGAAGACATGACTAAAGGCAAGATGCCTTAGGAAAAAAGGATCACAATAAAAATGAAATTTTTTATGGCGGTGACTTCAATATCACATCGGTAGAGGAAAATTGCGGTCTCAACGAGAGACAGATGACAATGTTCTATAGACTAGTGAGTGGGTGAAGAACACTGCAGTATGGATGTAAACCAAGATGACTAATGGGTCATAGGAAAACATCAAAATATGTGCAACTAAAAGTGAAAATATGTGTGAAATCCTTTATCTATGAGGAATCGTACGTAAAAAATCATGTGTTCACAAAAGGGACGTAGATGAAGATAATGATGCCCCAGCAGGGGGCCCGAGAAGGAAACAAAGTGAGTTATATGTGTTGACAAAGTACAAGGATGAAAAGGTGCACCAAGATAGGGCACAAAGATGACATAATGGGAGATGGATGTGTAAATAAAATGCCCCAGGGGAATAATCATAAATGTGCACATGATGAGTAGATAGGATAAAAGGGTGAGATAAAATTCCCTAAAAGGGTGATGAATATGATGGCAATCATGTTTTATAGGAAAGATGCATAAGTGTTAGCCAATTAGAAGATGTAAAAGAAAAAGTAGTCCTGTTTCTTTGATAAGTAGGATAAGAAGTCAAGATAATTTTGCGACAAAACAAAAGCAGAGAAAATATTCATGGAAGAGAACAAGATCAGATAGGTGATGGCCGTTATGGTATCTTCAAGAAAAAAATGTCAAAGGAAGATGGGAAGAGATTCTTAGAAATCAATATGATGATGTCCCTGCAAGAGGACTGGAAAAGATAAAAGATGTGACAGGGTTCTCAAAAATAGAAGAGGTCAATGCTGCAGAGAGAAGAATGAGAATGGTAATGAAATGGATCGATGGCGGTACATAAATGGAGAAACATTGGCATTGATTGTGAATGCTAGGTGTGAGGGATGTTGAGAAAGAGAAAAGGGAATAGACAAGAGGATTGGTTGATTATGAGAAGAGTAAGAAAGATCGAATGTGAAGGTGACAGGGTATGGAATAGAGGGACGAAGACAAAGGAGGAGAAAAGAAGGAATGAAAGGGGAGGAAGAAGATAACAAATAAGGATTATAGAGAAAGGGGGAAATGAAGAAGGACAAGCAAAGAGAAGACAAGAAAAGGATAGAGCAGAGGGTGAAATTATGAAAAAGAGAGAGTTATTTAAAATGAAAGGTGTGAAGGAGGATGAAGCAGAGGAAAGCAGAGAGGTAATGGAAAATGAAAGAGATGATAGAGCAAAGAAAATTGAAGGAAACAAATCATAGTGAGGAAATCCAAGGAAAAGAATATGGAACTGACCACATGGAAATGCATGTGGATGATGAGATGATAAAGGAGATGGGACAATGTTGAAGAGTCAGGTTATCGATGGGGAAGTAAGGAGGAAGTGCGAGGTAAAATGAGGAGAAGGATGATGTAGAGGAAGTGAAATAAGATGAGGATCGAAAGGAGGAGAAGAAAATGAAGAAAATTATGCAAAAGGAAGGAACCAAGAGTGGAGATATTTGATAAAGAGTGAGAAGCACAAGGAGCGTAAAGAGAAGCTTGAGGGGAGGAATGACATCGATTGGAAAAGATGCTGATCTATGCATGAGATGAGGATAAGTTGATGACGAAAAAATAGAGAGAGGGTGTATAATGAAGATAGTGAATAAATTGGCAAGGAAGAATGGAAGATGGAGAAGTGGCGAGGAAAAAGAAAGGAAGGGATAAGAGAGGAAATGCCAGTGAATGGATGTTAGGAGAAATCCACCGATAATGATCAGTAGGAAAGGATGGGAAAAAAGATGAGATAAGGTAGAAAGTAAATGAAGAATGGGAGGGGGAATGCCAATGAAGGGACGTTAGGAGAATTCCCCGATAATGATCAGAGGAACAAAGGAAGGAAGGAATGAAGATAGAATGGAGGAGGTCAAAGAAAAGGATTCAGCCGTGTGTAGAATGGGGATGGGTGATTTTAGGAGAAGTCCACTCATAATTACTAGCATGGAAATAAAAGATGATGATGAAAGAATGCTAGGGAAGATAAATGAAAATGACGGGTAAGTATGGGGGTAGATATGTGGGAGAACTCTAGAAGATGGAGTGGAAAGAGTAAAGAAAAGAGGGATAATGATGTGTAGGAAGATGAAGATGAGGAGAGGATGTAGTGGATGAGAATGAATGAGAGAAAAATGAAGAAACAAGACACGAAATGAATGGAGAAGCAATGGTTAAGTAAGATTACCCAACAATGGATGATGGAGATGAAAAAGGGACCAATAGGAAGTGGTGTTTGTGTGAATGGAAGAGGAGGTGAGAGGATGTGATGATGGGGAATGATGAGAAAATGTAGATGGAGAGAATGTGGGGTAGTGGGTGAGTGTAGGATGACTGATCATGCTTAAGAGGGACTCTTAAGTAAGATCGCCATGCCGTAGGAGGATTTAAGTAAGATCACCAAACCATGCATGATATGGAAGGAGAAAGACAACATTGTATTAGATACATGTGTGGAAGGGTTGGTTGGAGTGGATGAGTATGATGAGAGGTGGGAGATAGAAGATGAGGAAGATATGATGGGAGGTGGAAGGGTCAGATGGAAAACCATTCTTAAGAGGAAATATTAAGTAAGATTTCCTTGCGATGGGGATGGTTAAGTAGGATCATCAAGCCAAAGAAGAAGAAAGATGATGAAAATATCTTGAGCGGTGTATACCAAAATGGAATAAGAGATGAAAGGAGGTGATATCAAAGTGATAACAAGGAAACAAAGAAGTGTGACATGAATGGATGGAGGAACATATGCAGTGTAGATGGAGAGTGTAAGGGAAATCCTTAATTGGGATGCCCATGTGGTGGGAGTGATGATGCAAGAGTGTTAAGTGGAAAAGGAGGAGTGGAAAGACGTTTGTGGTGGTGATTATCATCTATTGAAAGAGGAAATGGTGGAGAAGATTCTACAACAGGAGGATCCAAGGAAGAAGATATACCTTAACTAAGATTCTCTAGCTGTATGGATGGTTAAGTAAGATTGTTAAACTAAAATTAGAAGAGTAAAAGGGAAACTTCAAGAGGAAAGACAAGTAAGATATCTGACCTGGTGAAAGGGGACAAAAAGGTGAGAAGGATGATGTGGAGACAAATGGAGATGAGTGGAAATGGGGAGCAAAGAGCAATGGATCAAAGGCATTGTTGAACATGATGAGAGATAAGGATCTATAGGATAATGAACTTTCCTTGAGAAGGATCCTCAAGTAGGACTCACAAACTATAATGATGATCAAGTAGAATTCGCAAACTAAAAAGTGTATTTGTGAGTGCATTCATGTGTGAAATTTGATGTGATGTTGATAAAATATTACCTTGATGAGATAAAAGGAACATAGTTGTAGCAAGGGCGTATAGGGAAACTATGTTTCAAACTGGATTGGAGATAAACAAGAAAGGTTACCACTCAAGGCATTGCACTTGTTGCCGATAGCAGGTGTTAATACATAACCAATGATAGTTAGTTATACCAAAATATCATGAGGGAAATATGGATGAAAGATGCTCATAATCCTAATGTTGACATGACAAAGGGATTGAGATGTAACTTGTATGCAGGAAGGGGGATCTCCAAAATGTGGTGTTCCTCACTACTCTATGCTAAATGAGGGGGTGGCCTCTTTATTTAGGAATGGGAAAGGAAAGAACAATAGTAGAAAGCTTTCTAAAAATGTTGATAAAGGAAGGTTGATCAATGCGGAAAGCATTCCAGATGCCATAATAACAGAGTAGTCATCCTTCAAGGGTATGGTCTACTTTATACATAATAAGGATGACAATAATAATATGATAGCCATCCTTCAAGGGATCGGTCTATTTATTTTGATTTTTCTTTGATTTTGATTTGTATGCTTTTCTGTTTTTTTTTTTTCATACACAACCTGCATGAATAGCTATCATTCGAGGGATCTGGAGACTAACATTTTTTGATGACTTTGATCTTTCCTTTTTCATATGTGAATGATTTTAAATTTTCCCCATTTACTCGCTATTTCTCAGTAGGGGCCCCATCCATTTTGAAGAAATTTTAAATGCTTCTTTTTTTGACCGGAATCATATACTAGAACCAAGTCATTTACATGAAATGGAGACTAACGGATCTTTTGATCAAAGTATTCCTTCTACTTAATTTTCTTCTTATAGCTTCATATGGGGGAGAACTAGGAATATCTAAGTAAACCACTTAAGAGGGGATAAGGAATGTACAAGAGAGACACCCACTAGGGAATTTGACCCTTTGCATGGCTGCAATAGAGAATGAGAATGTGATGGATGTAATGGTTATGGGGTCATATCAAAGTAGTGAAGGTAGACCACATAATTCATATTATTATCATGAAAATGGAAGGGTTAAGGATGGAGGAATGATTTAAGGATATAACTAAGTGATCATTGGTAAATATGTTAATGACTAGTGGGCAGTCTTCGCATCCAAAATCAAGTGTAATGCATTAAGAGGTTATGTCCCTCTTATTTTACCACCAAGAGAAGGAAGACATTAAGTTGCAAGCACCATCAGGATGAGATGATAGACAAGACAAGAAATAAAACTATGACATGAAGGAAACAAACATATGAACACAATGGTGGATTTTGATGAAAATAAATGGTGCCTCAAGAGAGACACAAATATAGAAGGACAATCATGGCCTCAAAGGAGGACTTGATGAAATAAGCGTGTCCCAAAGAGACATAAATAGAGCCACAATGGTGGACTTGATGAAGTAGATGGTGCCCCAAAAGAGAAACAAATATGGCCATAATGGTAGTATTTGGAAAAAAGGTCCCTCAATGGAGAGACAAACATGGCCTCAAAAGAGGAGTTCAATGAAAAAACATGATACCCAAAAATAGGCATAAATATGGCCACAATGGTGGATCTAAAATGAGTGAGGATTTGGGAAAAAAATAGTTTAGGGATGAATGTGAAGGAGGTAGAAAAAACAATGTCAAAGACCAAGCCCCCCTAGTAACAAGGAGTTGTACGGATGAGATGCTCAAGGGTGAGGGAAGGTTGTTTCCCCAATAAGTTAAATGTGAAACAGAGTTAAAGGATGTCAAAAGAGTTTAGATGAGATTGTTTTAGATTTGGATAGGGTAAATGATCGAGACCACAAGTTCACTTAGTAAGATAAGTGGTATTGATGAACAATGAAGGGCCTTCCTTAAGAGAAATGTCATGTGCGGGGAGGGATTTTAAGGGATGATTTGGATGGAGGAATCATGGAGACCCAAAAATGGGATATGAATTGAATTCAAGGGATATGGAGAAGGAACTTTCCCTTAATGAGGAAATCATATTTCTCAATAAGATTGTGGATGATTGTCGAAATGCCTTACAATGTTTAATGTCATGGCACCTCCAGGTACAATGATAATTACATAGTAGCATAACTACAAATAAGATTGAACCATGATGGCTTGGGACCATAGGGATTGAAGGATTTAATGGGAGGAAGTGTGATGGAAGATATTCAAGTTAAATGTTGAAGGATATCTACATAAGACCCCATTGAAGTGTTATGGGGAAGGTAACTCTTGTGGGTTTTGATAGGATATCTTAGCTTGGAGTTAGGAGAAAAAGTGGATGTGGATTGGATGGGTGAATTTCATGTTTTTGAGGACAAATCAAATTTGGTTGAAGGATTGTATTGTTTGGATGTGGATTGATCATTGCAAGATGTTGTAGATGGAGAGACTGATCCTAACATGGATGTTGTGGCATTGGATTTTTGAGAAGAGGAAAACCATCGAATGTTTCGAGGATGCGCGAGGGGACTATTAGTGGGGATTTTTACCTCGAGCCTTATACTTTAACCAAGAATATTTACCTTTAGTTGGGTTGACAAAAATTTAAACCTCATGAGAGGATCGATAGCGGTGGTGTGGCTATTAATGGAGAAAATTTCCTAAAACAAGACGCAAATACGATGTTAATGGAGAGATAGGTGTTTGTATGATGTGATTAAAGATATCTATTTGAGATGTGGATTGTTTCCGGTTTTGGTAAGGAAAGAGTTGATTTTGTAGAGGAGAAAGGTGTTATTATCTAATTTTGACTTTGCAAAATTAGTAAACATGATTTTTTTTTCAAAAGTGTTATCTTGCATGATTGTTTCTCCTCAATCGCAATCGTCTTATTCTCATGGTCATTTTGGATTTCGTTTCATCCATTTTGAATAAGCCCTTATCCACCGCACCACAAACCATATTTTAATTATTTAATTAATATTTACCTTGTTATTTAATAAAATTAATATTTATTAAATTTTAGGGTTTTTAATTAATAAATATTAATTTTAATATTGGATGGAAGTTGTTTGAAAAACTTGGGAGAAATTTTCTTCTTTTATTAATTCTTGTAATTCTAATTGTGGCAGAATAATAAGTCCTTTAAGGGATCTTTTTCTTCCACTTCCAATTCCCTTTTTTTTTTTTGTGAAAATTTTAATTTTTCTTCTATCATCTAAAATTGATGAGGAGATGGTTACAAGAGGTTGCTGAAGCAGAGGAGATTGGGAAGAAGGAGAAACAAGGAGATATTGTAGATATCCAGATCCTGGAGAAGGAAAATCTTATTCTACAGACACTACCCGGATTTCACGGAAACATGAAGGAAACAAACATATGAACACGGGCATTAGCTAGAGCCAAGAAACCTTGAGAGTTTTAGGTAGTTTTCTCCATTGGAGGGAAGCAATAGCAGGAATTTTATGAGATCCATGCTTGCAAAGGTGAAGGAAATCTCGGGCATAAAATGCAAGGATTGATCCGGAGTCCCAAATAAATCCCATATGTAGTAGAGGAAAAGGTGAAATTCCACGTTTGTTTTTGTTTTTATTGATTTTTTAGTAGGTAAATGAAGACAAAGTTTTCACACACAGGGCCTTTCTTAAGATCCATGCACAAGTAAGAATTAATCAAATCTCATTCGCTGCTCCAAGGAGGTGAAGCTCCACATGGGTGGAGGTATCTCTTTTGTTGTTTTTGTGTCACATTCAGCAGCTAAAAGCCAAACTAGAAGCCCATGCATTGGGAAAATTAACTGGATTAAAGGTGAAGGCCACGTGCTATTTTTGGAGAGATCAATTTTACAAATGGAGTCCTTGCGCATTGGTTGAAGACAAAGAAATCCATGCAGCCACAGAGGAGTCCACACTAAACACATGATAATTTCCACACTTGGGAAGGAAATAAAGTTTTCTAGCAAATAAAAGCGTAGTAATCAAAAGGGATGTTTTTGTTTTGTTTTGATGCAGCAGTGCCCATGTAGGAGCAGAAAAAGTTAGATCTCCACGCCTGAGTAGAAAGGGAAACAACAACAAAAGTTAGATCTCCACGCATTCACCCAAGGAGATCATACACTCAATAAGCACAAACCACAAACCATATTTTAATTATTTAATTAATATTTACCCTATTATTTAATAAAATTAAAATTTATTAAAATTTAGGGTTTTTAATTAGTAAGTCGTTTGAGGGATTCTCACCATGTGGGAAGGAGGAAGAAAGAATACATGCACCTGAATGAAGACAACATAGAGCCAAAAGACAATAAAAGAAGTTTCCACACATCTTTTGAAAAGTAAGAAATGAAGTCAGTTTCCACGTAGCAGCTCAAATAATCTCCACGCATGCTTGGGGAGAAGGAAGAATTAGTTTGAAGACCACCAGAAGCTTCTACGCAGCCTGCAGAAGAGACAAAAATACTTAGAAGTTGTGTATCTTGGAAGAGGAGGAGGAATAACTCTATTTTTCCCACGCAGTCACAAGCTTAAATTCAGATTTCACGCATGCACAATTGACTGGAGTTCAACGCAAGCAATCCAAAAGGGATGTTTTTTGTTTTATTTTGATGCAGTAGTGCCTATCTATTTTTATTTTAAAAAATATATTCATGTGGTGCTACACATGCTGAGGAGATGATAACTTTCTCACGTCAAGGGTGAATTGAGATATTCATGCACATAGTGAATATTTAATAATAATAATAATAATAAATAATAATAAGGAGCTTTGAAGATTAAACACGTTCTTTTTTCCCAAAGTGTAACAATGATCTAAAATTGAATTATTTTTCGATGGTGATTTCAGCTTTGCCTCAATATTGTTGTATGGTCATTTTGAATTTGACATCCACTAAATCTCTTTTTATTTTAAAATAAATAAATAAATAATAGAAAGAGTCGTATTATTCTTGCAACAATGATCTGGAGATTTAGACCCGACACCTTCCCAATGTCTTGGTTTTCTTTTCACTCTCGGTGTTTTAAAAAAGAAGAAAATAATTTATAATGGGTGAATGTTCTAATAAGTTGGCACTAAAATATGTGTACACAAGGATTAGTTCTACATATTCTTTAAATTCAGCATATGACAACATTTTGGATATCGATATGGGTCACGTAGATATGGTTCAGTTTTGTGATAGGGTAAGACGGGAAGGGGGAACTATTTTCTCAAATAGGTTTTATCATCGTGGTTTACCTCAAGCGGCAACATTTTCCGTTGCCATACAATGCCCAATTTGTCCTAGCTTATGCTTTGAACATTAGGATCTTGAGCATTGGGGAATTTTAATGAAAAAAATGAACCTTTCTTCTCAATTCTCTAGATCATATGGAAGATTTGTTAAGAGTACCACTCCATGAAGAAAATTTTGACATCACACAAGAATCAACACAATAGTTCTCGGATAAAATCCTTTGAGATGGTCGAAGATGGTTGATAAGAATTGGTTAGTCAAACCAAAGACTCACACTTCAAGAATTCCCAAAGATTTGTTTCGTAGAGTTTCATGAATAAATAGGGGATATGATTACTCTCCTCGGTAGGGTTTTCGTATTCCTTCTACCAAAAATTTCATCCTTGATGTACATGTTCATTTGTATCATTCTTGATGCAAAGATGTTCATTAATTGGGAAAGTTTCATCAATAATACTCTCCATAAGCAATTGATTGAGGTAAGGATGACATGTCATTTTTACATGACTTCATATTTGATTTATGTTGTAGTGAGAAGGAGGATATTTTCATGGTTATCAACTAGAGGTACAATGGGTCTTGGAAATAATAGTGTTTTTCATTTTTACCCACAATTGGAGTTCAAGAATGGTTCTCACCTTTTCCGAAGGGTAGATGATGCTTTCTTATTCTCTATAATCCGGTCACTAAGAAGAATCCTATAGGAAATATTTTCAGAAGATGCCGAGGTGGTGATAAAACAATGGGGAACTTGGTTTATCTAGTTTCCCTCTTATTCCTATATACGAGTTGATGGATTTGTGGGAGCTCCTTATAGACTTCCTAAATATGTCAATGACAAAATGGTGTTGATGGAACTTTCATGTCAGCTTTTCAAAATCCATTGTCTATTGGTGGAAAAACGTAAAGAAGGCATTCATTTCCCAATTCAGATTGGGGAATACAAATTTATGAATTCCCATAGTGTAGAAACTTATGGAAAAATAATTTTCTCTCATAACTATACATCCATTCACAAGAAGGGCTCAATTTGATATTAAAGGATCCATGGAAAAGCTCTAGGGGAAGATATAAGCGAAGGAAAACATAGAAGACTATTGGTCGAATGTGTGGATGATGTGGAGGTCCTCCCTTAAGACCTCATCTCACACTGCCTCAAATAGAGTAATTGATTGATGGATCCTACCTTAAACCTTGAATAGTGGAATTGATCTTTGGATCTTGCCTATGATCAAATAGTTTTCACTCCGCTTCTTGGTATTGATTGGAGTAGAGGAGATGAAAATTCTCTAGATGTTATAAACCAACCTATGTTAAAAATGACTATGAAGTGGTATGAGAATGAGATAGCCAATCCTCTCCCATTTCAAGCACATATGTCGAAATACTCGAGGTTTAGCAAAAGGAGGAGTGACACGAAAAAGGTGGTGCAAACTTCTTCACACCAGTCCCCACCAACATCATCACATGCATCTCAGAGGAAAAGTCGGTGGTTACCCAAACCTATCCCTAATAAAGAAGCGGTGTCTCAAGGATCAGTAAAGTGTGCATCTTCGGGAAGGAAAAGAACATGTTTTAGGTATTTCTACCCCAAACTCATCTATTCACATCACTAAGAGTTCCAATAGACCTACCAAAGATCTAAATCATCAATGTCATACACCAAAATCCAAGCAAATCCTAGTAGTGCATATATCTAATTCTTCAAAACATCTAGTGTTAAGGATATTCCAAGAGAAAATGAGGATAATCAAGAATTTGTTGAAGATGCTACTTCACTAAGTAATGAGGCCATAAAACCACTTCCTGCTAGTTTTAGTCATGAAAAAGGAAAAGAGGTTTTTCTTCTAGTTATCGACATTTTTGTGTCAAATTAATGAATGAAACAACCGACTGGTTGAATCTGAAATAAAAAGAGAAAAGAGATTGGTCAAAGTGGCCAACATTGATTTGGAATCTCTTTCTTCCCTCTCTAATAAATTTTCCCAAAATCCTAAGGTTTTCTCCGGAGTAGTGATTGATGATAGCGGAGATAAGTTTGTAGAAATTGTAGTTCCTATTACTGAGAAGGATCATGGGGACATGATAGTCACCGATTATGAAGTATTCAAGATAGCCCTTGGTAAAACCACTTTTTAAAGCAAATGTTGATATGGAAAAAGATTCAATGAATAGTGTGATTAAAAGGTTGGAGAGATACAAATCTCAAATTTCCAACTCAAGGAAGAAAAGAATCATTGATTTCATATGTTTAAGCATTTGATCAACCCAATTGAGTCTTCTTTTCCTATTCCGAAATGATGGCTATCTCGGATCAACAAATTCTCAATCAATTGAAAGATGTGATCACTCTAGGACACACTCTAAGGTCATGGGTTTCGAGATATAAAGTGGTGGTTTGAAAATAATTATTGAAGTGATAAAAATATCGAGAATATTTATGCTACCTCGATCTAGTGTTTCCATTCAAAGGAGTGCCTCATTAAAGAATTAATCACACTTTGGATCAAATTTTTCCAACTCTTTAGGATCTCACCCGCATGGAATCTAATTTATTAGATTCTAATTTATTAGAGGGAATAATTTATTTCAATCATCACATGACATGAATTCTATGGTTAAATCATGCTAATTCCAGGAAAATGATCCTATAAGATTTGGTAATTCAGTTTGACATTTGTCAATGAAACCTATACCATGCTCTCTTTCCATTTAGGTATTCATCAAAGATATTCCATTCACCTTCATCAACAAACATAATCAAAGGAATTCAAGATACAACACATGGTGGAGCAGTTTCCAAAATCGATACATGAAATGTATACTCTTGTTGATGTTTTTTCCACTTCTTCTATGGATCAATGTTTTAAATCAAACATCTTTGCAAAGAAATCCAATATAGAGTTATAGACCTACATACCATACTAGGTAAGATTCCTAAAATGTAGGTACTCAGTGAGGTTTGTCTTCTCCCAGTTGTTTTCCGAAGAAGAGAAGATGCATCGACACAACGAAAAGCTCAAGTCTTATGAAATGGTAAAGAATCGGGATCCTTGTTTTGCCAAAAACATAGTAGGATGATTTCCTATATTTTCTCATGGGTGGGAGAGTCCATTTCTCATACAATTGAGATAGGTAGACTCCATGCACAATGAATAAGGTACTAGTTTTGGTGAATGTTTTGAAAGTGGTATTTTAAATGATGATATTTTGGAATAAACTTAATTAGTTTCTATTTTTAGTTTCTTTTAATAAATTTGGTTGAAAAAATCAAAGGTCACTTAAGTGCCCTATTTAATGTGCATTTAAAACCCTAAATACCTTGTAACCAAATTTTTGGTTATAAAAGGAAGTCAGGGGCTCATTTGTAAGGGTGAATTTGAGAGAGGAGAAGAAAATAATTTTGTGTGCAAGCTTTGTTTTAGGAAGAAACTTTGTGTTCTTTTGTGAAATTTTTTTGAAGTTAATGAAATACGAACTTTGTGTCTCATTCATTGTCTCTTGTAACATTTAATGTTCTTATGTTCATTAGATGTTAGATGTTTAAATCTTGCATGAAAATATTTCCTTTGATCTTATTGTTAGCGTTGTTAATTTGTTGTTCTTGTTCACAAAGTGATCAAGCTTTGCTATTTACTTTCTCATGTGTGTTCCCTTTACTCATTCTTGTTTAGCTAACTCAAACTCTATTTTATTTGTGTTAGTTATTGTTTGTTCTTCTCCATGCAATATTAGGATCTGATTTTACCTAACTCTTGCATGTTCCTTCCATTCATTCCTTTCCTTCATTCCATTTCATCTCCATCATTGACTTTTCTTTCCATTGATGTTCCAAAACACCCCCACATATAATTTTGAATGTACATGTGTAGATACAATTTTAGTTTTCAATAAAGGTAGCCTCACCTTCATTGAGGAGGGACTTCATTCCCACACTTTTGCATGTCATTTACATGCATGCAAATCCATGTGCTAATAGAAGGAAAATCATCTTTATTTGATTTAGGTGGATATGTTAGTTCAAGAGATGATTTAAAAGGTATCTTTGATAAGGTTGTAGATCGAGAGGATTTGGTTAGTGTGATAGAAGGATTAGGTAAAGAATATTGGGGTAGACTAGGTGATGTGGCCACAAGAAGATATAAGTGAATATGTCAAGGTAGGGATAGGTGTATTTGTTGGTATGATAGATATAGGGGTACCGGGATAGATAGGGATGTAGGCATATTTGGAATATGTGGAGATGTGGGTGGTGTGATAGCCGATGGAGTAGAATTCATGGGTAATGCAGCAAATGCAGGAGTATTTTCCGGTGTAGAAGTAGATGGGAATGGTGTTTTCATAAATGTTTCAGGGATAAGAATGATATGTTTGCTAAAGGGGTTGATGTCGAAGGTGGGGCTATAAGGGTGCATGTAGTAGAATAGAGTTTAGTTGGGATGATTGTGGAGATAAGTGATGTAGGTGTAGTAATAGGTGTGTTTGATGAAGATGTGGGTGAAGGAGTAGATGTGAGAGATGTAGGGATATGTGTGGATATGAGTGGGGCCGAAATAAGTGCTAAGGATGAATCTAATGTGGTAGATTAGGGTGTGTTTGAAGTGGTGAAAGTGGATGGTATATTTGAATTTGATTGTGATGTGATAAGGATAGGAGAAGGTGTAGGTTTAGGACAGGTAGTGCAAGTTGATGTAGGTGTGACAAGTTTTGAATAAGAGGTGGGAATAATGTCCACTATGGGAACATGTGGAGTTGGTGATAAGATAAGATCTTGACTGACAGTGTCAATCATATAAGCATTTGATAGTTGAGATGTAAAGGGGGTGACATGATTTTTGGTGGTTGATTAGTTTGTGCCATGGAGCTATAATTTGGATATCCCCTTGATTTATGAGTTGTTGGACACGATCTTTGAAGGAATGACATTTCTCAATGTCATGACCTTTGACTTCGATGATATTTACAATAGTGGGCTTCATGATACCAAATAGGCTTGGTTTGCGAATTGTCCATAGGTCATATGAGAGGAAGTTGGATGGTGTTTATGGTCATCAATTTTTCAAACACGGAGCTATATGATTCTCCTAAGGGAGTGTAGTTGGTTGTTGATTGAGGGGATCATTATTGAGACCATGTGCTTGATGTAGATGATGACGAGGGTTTAATGACCATAGTGTTAACTACACCCTTAAACTTTTCGTTATGTGTGAATGGTTTAGTAGATTCAACTTTAGGTTTAGCAGATCTGAGTTTTAGATGACCCTACTCAATGGCACGGGTTTCAAGTTTATGAGCCATTGTGAAAGCTTCATCAAAGGTTCAAAATGATTGGATCTGCAAAGTGGATGATATATGTTTTGCACATGAACGTGAGAATAATTTGATGAGTTCAGTTTGTGGGATAGTGAAGGATAGTTGGTTTATAACACCATGCCATTGTGTGATGAAGTCGGCGATGGGCTCATCTTCAAACTATCAAATGGTATATAGATCAATGATAGTGGTTTTGCATGTGATATTAATAGAAAAGTGTTCTAAGAACAATTGTGCAAGTTGAGTGAAAGAGAATAAGGAATGTCACGGGATACTATTGTACCAGTCCAACTTGGGACCAGACAAATACATGGGGAAAGTGTGAAGAAGTAGATCTTGATCATGCACAATAAGACAACATGCATGTTTAAATGTGAGGAGATTCTATTGGGGATCTTCCTTGTTGTTGAAATTAGTAAATGTAGGAAGTTTCCAATGAGGAGGGTAGGGTTTGATTGGAACTAGCGGATGAATCGATTTGTTACATAAATTTTTTCATAGGATAAGGTGTTCTTGGGTGCTATGGTAAGGGTTTCTAAATCGCTAACCCATTCATTAAGGCATGAATTGAATCACTTGAGGTGTTGTAAGGTTGAGATTGGATTGGATGTGTGGTTTGAAAAGTAGTGTGATAAGAAGAATGATGCGTTTGTGGATGTATGGGTAGTTGGGGAATCATCGATAAGGTGGTCGATATTTTGGATAAGATGTTTATGGAATGGTTTGATAAGAAAATTGATTAATTTATGGGTGTGTCGTGTTTGGGGAGCTTCTTGGTAAGGACTAACATCTGTCATGGGTTGGGATTACTACATAGGCTGATGTTGAGCAATAGGGGCATGATGTGGTTGTTGAAGTTGGGTAGGTTGTTGTAAATGATAAGTGAGGATATGGGTGTTAAGAGATTGAGATGATTGGAGCATAGATAGGTAGGAATGTAAGTGTGAAGAGATTGAGATGGCTGAATAGGCCTATTAATAGTGGATGAAATAGAATTTGTCAAAAGGAGATGTGGGTGGAATGCGATCCACCAATTTAGGAGATTGGGAGGATTGAGAAATTGTAGGAGATTTTGAGGAAGTAATTCATATATGGGGTTAGGAGGAGGCCCAAGTGTCTCGAGAGGAGCAGGAGATGGTGGTGTGATCTGTTTAGGAAGACTGGCTTGACGAGGGATATGAGGGTTGGTGTCAAGGTGGGGACAATTTTGGATGACATGGTTCTCATGAGGTGAGACCATAGAGACTGGAGGTTAGGTGATTGATGATGTGGTTTTGAGTTTAGTATTTTTTTAGTGAGATCGTCAGAAGAAGTAATATCATTAGATAGAGTAGATTGTTGTTTTGTCTTGATTTGAGAGAGAGCGACAATAGGTGTGAAATAGAGAAACATTTGTTTATGTATTTTGTTGACAAACAAATCAAGCAAAATATTTTTATCATCATGATTAATTTTGAGATGTAAGGTAAAACAGATAATGAAGGTGCCTAAAGAAGTCTAAGGTTGGTTTCAGGTAGTTATGGATTGGGAGATGTCTGAGACGGTTTCCTGTTGGGTGTTTAAGTCCCAATCAGTTAACCAGGTGAGAGGAATGTTTTGATGTGTTAATTATGTTTGTGCAGTCTTAGGTAGTGTGTGATAAGTGAAATGTAGAGAGTTAAATCCTTTACTTAGGCTATGTAAGAAATCGGATGCAGAAGGTTTGTTTTAGACCAAAATGAAATGTGACATTCGATGTAGACAATCACTCAGAAAAGGGAAAGTTTAATGCAGAAAAGAGAAAATAGAGAAAAATGAGGAATACCTGGAGAATCACTTTTCTTGTTATTTAAGTGCGTGTGATAGTGATGTATTTTAAAAGTGCCAGTTAGTGGCCCAAAACACTTGGTACCCTAAAATGGCACATCGTTTAGAGTTGTGGATGAGGCTAGTGAAAATGATGTGTTTTTTTGTTTTGCAAAATGGTCTTTGACAACGTGATTTAATGGTTGCAAGGTCGTTAAATTCACCTACAAAAGAAAAGAAATGTAATTAGTTAATATGGTTAAGAAGAATGATGCAAATGTTGTAAGTCATTTGTGTACAAAGAGTATAAACAAAACAATAAAAATAGTGAATTTAGATCATGAAACAAGTAATCTAAATTAATTTATACTAGGAAGCAAACAATAGATATAAAATCCTATAAATCGAAAAAACTAAATACTATGTGATAAACTATTTGAAATGATTAAATGTATTCGACCTCATATTCAATTAGAATAAAAACAAATGAGCTATAAAAAGCTAGTTATAAGATAAATAAATATACTATAAACAATTTGATACAAATAATACGAATCATATAAACTATAGATTGATGAAAAAGGCTAGACCAAAAAGGGGCAAAGGACAAAACAGAGGAAACATTTTTTGGACAAGAGGAAAAAAATGACTTAGATCATTATAGATTTTCTAAACGAAAAAATACATGATGTAGGAAGGGAAGACTAGCAATAAGGTACTCGGACGGTGGTGACAAAAGTCGATTAATTAGGTGAATGAGTTGACTAGTTGATTTGGATTAAACATAGATCAATTGGTCGAAGTGGAGTAGTTGGTCGATAAGAAAGGATGTGGGTCGAGAGGGCCATATTGCACATGGCCATGTCTTTTTACATGTACAATGACATAATGAAAATCACAACAAATTGAAATGAGAAAATGTAAAATTGGTTATGGTGATACAAACACTGTTTCTAGACGTGTTGAAAAGAATTGTAAACCAACTTCTGTAAAGAGATTGTACAAGCACTTCCTAGAAATCTTGCGTGGATTTTGAACTGAGCTGGAAATAGTTGGAGACAATTACACATTAGGGATTTTGTGAGTTGGATGTTTACTTTCTCTGTGGCCATTTGATGCCCAGGCTCAAGAATTATTATAGAAGTCTTCAAACAATTATAGAAGAGTTCACCTATGCCCAGTGTTAGCCAAGAAGTAGGCCTATGAGGGGTCATGGTGTAGCATCCACGTGATGTGTGTGTGTTGGGAATAGAAAACTCAGAGAAAAAGGAAGATCACTTGATGGGAGTTGGAGTTCACAAACAATGTTCAAATTACCAAAGGAACATATCAAATTCTATTGTGACAATCAATACGAGTTGTTGTAAAGATATTTAGAGAGGATGTCTAAGTAGATGGAGAAGTAAGATCTTCGAGGGTTGAGCTGGCCTTGTTGCCAAGAGCATGATATCCAAATATTATCCAGTTTCTAGTTACTGTAACTTAGAACAACTAGGAATAATGCAACATTCACCCAACAAGAATCCTAACTCTATTGAGTCTATTTCCTCATATATTCCTATTGAAAACCACAAAATTCCAAAACTGGCAGCAACCTCTGGATTTGATTTGGGTGTTAGATCTTCAAGAGAGCCTAACAGGCTATGAAAGGCCTAAAACAAAATCCAAAAAATGCACAACTATCATTCAAATTCAACTCGATCAGTACCATCATCTTCAGTTTATTTGGAAAATCCTTTCCTAAAGTCTGAAGTTATGGATCAACAATGCCTGCCCCAACAATTGGAAAGTTATATCAAAATCCTTCCACAATTGAAGGATGAGATCTATGAAATAGTGGGAACGTGGTGTAAACAATGGTACACCACTGGAGATAAAGAAATTTTATAGTCAATACTCACAAAGCTTGCGAAACTGATCTGAAAAATAGTTGGACACATCAAGCATCGAATATGTGGAGAAATTTAATGATGTAGAATGCGTGGTGGGTTTTCCTCTTGGGAGAATGGTTAGTGGATGCGTGTGTTGAGGATTAGGTAGCTGAGGAGTAGTAGGAGGATAGGTATGTGTGGGAAGAGAGGAGTGGAAGGTAAGAGTTCGTGTGGGTTGAGTGGGGAGTCGTGTGGATCGTGAGGAGAGAGAAGCAACGAGTTGAGGATGGATCATGGCGAGAGGAATGAGCGGGTTGAAGGGTCTATGTGGGAAGAAGCTAGATAGGAGCTCGGGAAGGGGAGAATGGAGAGTAACACAGGACGAGGAGTCGGTGGAAGCGGAAAGGTTGGATATGGGAGCTCGAGGTAGAGAGATGGGGATAAGGGATGGAGAGCAGCGATGAGGTAGGTAGTTTTGAGAGGAGAGAAGGGAGGTAGATTCAAAAGTCAGTGAGGATGGGGAGCTCGGCAAGGAGAGAGATGGTGAGATGAGTGGGTACTTAGGATGTGAGATCAACGGTGAGGATGGAATCGGCCAGGAGGTGAACAGAGATGGCTTGGCCAAGAAGAGGCTGGGTAGGAAGTGAGTGGAAGGAAGTGGGTTGAAGGTTTTATGTGGGAAGGAAGGAGATAGGGAGCTGAGATGGAGAGTCAGTGGAGGTGTGGGGTCTTTGAGTGGGATTCGTGCAAGTTGTGGAGTTGGGAATGAGTTGAGAAGAAGGTGGGATGTCCAAGATGGTTGAAATAGGGAATGAAGAGAAATGTAAGATGGGGTAGTTTAGGAGAATAACAATATATATATATATATATATATATATATATATTTTTTATTTTTAATATTAATTGTCTCTTTTTAATTATTTAAATAGTAAAAATTAACTCTATACTACTTGTAAAACAAAAACAAAACTACAATTTTTGTTTTAAAAAACAAAAACGATAAGGCTACTTACCTCGAGGTGGAGAAAAACTACAAAATGTAAGTAACATGCCAAAAACAAAGATAATACTCAATCCCGTGAACAGGTGAGTCAAAAAATGAAAGATGCGAAATATATATCACATGATGACAACTAGGTGAGTAAGGTTAATTTCGGATTCATATCCCATGTGGGTAGATTTCAATAGAAAACAAGAAGAGCACGTGCCTCCTGGATTTCAACATGTGACCGTATCTGAAATGAAATAACCAAAAACAAAGTTATTAAACAAGAAAGTTAGAAAAGATGAGTAAAATAACAAACAAAATGACCAGATCTAGGATCTAGTCCCACCGGGCGTGCCAAATGTTGTACATGAAACTTCATTCTCAAGTGGGTGAAGGCCAATACAAGAAGCCACCAAAACTTTGAATGATGGAGGGATTAGGACCTTAGATGCAGATGTGGATCTATAGGTGCAAAGAAGATAGATGCATGATATAAAGAAGCTAGATCTACAAAATTGAAATAGATAAGATTAGATCACAATATGCGGGGTTTCCTGATAGTGCCAGTTCCAAGAGGATTTAACTCCCTTGGAGGATGTCAACCCCATGTCAGATAAGATAATAATAGATCATGAACAATAGTTATCATGCAGAAATAATGGAATATAAAATGACAAGTAACTAAAATGACGAGGGAACTTAACTTGTGCTCTGCTATGGAGATGAACTAGACATCAAGATGGTAAGATAACAAACCATGATAGAGATTTCTACCTCAAACTTGAAGAACTTAAATAAGCTCTTTCTTCTCCTCTTTGGCTTAGGTCTCTCCTTCCGTGTTTTCCTGGGTCTAGGTCTAGGTCAGGTCCAGTCTAGGTTTCTATTTTCCTTTGAAATATGGGGAAAACCCATATTTATAGCTTGAGGTGAGGTTAGATTGGGGTTAAAAATAACCGAGGTTGGGTAGAATAACTCGAGTTAAGAGATATGATGTGATCATGTGGGGACCACGATTTGAATTATTAGATGGATTGGGAGCATGATTGACATGATAGGTGAGATGATAGATTCCATTTGAAATTTAAAAAGGGTGTCAGATGGGTATATTAATACCCATGGATTGAATAAAATGTGAGAGATGCCAAAAGTCAATTATTAAATGGGTTTATATGGAGCCCATTTAATAATTAATTAAATTTGGTTGAATAGATGGACGAGGTTTATTGAAATTTAGGAAAAATAAAGGTGAGATAGGAAATTGCATGAATGCGAGATGACGGAGGGCACTATACCAAAATTGGTGTCTACACCAAGTGTCACTTAGACCATTGCATGTACATATAGAATTTTCTTGATGGTAGTTATATTATTTTGTGCATGTATGTGGATGATATGCTTGTTGCATAGGAAAAACGTAGGAAATAAAGGTACTCAAGAAGTAGCTAGATGACTCCTTTCTTTATGAAGGATTTTGGGGTAGAAAACAAATCCTTGGTATGAGAATAACTCGAAATAGGAAGGAGATGAAGCTTGTATTATCTCAAGAAGAGTACATAAAGAAGGTCTTGAGATGTTTAGTATGTAGAATGCTAAACCGGTTGGTACTCCTTTGGCAAGTCACTTTAAATTATCAAAGGAGAGTCCCAAGACTAAGAAGGATATAATCCATATGTCCAGTGTACCGTAATCATCGTGGTTAGTAGCTTGATGTATGCTATGATATGTAGTAGGCTGACATTGCCCATGCAAAGGGGAGAAATGAAACAGTTTAAGAGTGATCCAGTAGAGAGCACCGACAAGCGGTAAGTGGATCCTTCGGTATTTGAGAGGGACCACGGGAGCAACATTATTTTTTGGTGGATCAAACACTACATTGTGTGGCTATGTATGTATTAAGACATGGTAGGAGATTCTGAGACAGAGGAGGAGCACGACATGTTATGTATTTACTATTGGTGATACAACGGCAGAGATGGATTTCACAATTCACGAAAAGGTTGTGGCTTTATCAACCATAGAGGTTGAGTATGGTTCTACCACACAGAAAGCAAGGATATGATTCATATACAATAGTTTCTTGATGAGTTGGGTCATAAGCAGGAATTTGGGAGACTACACAAAGATAGTTAGAGCGTTATTCATTTGGTGAAGGACTCGCTTTCCACTCTGGACGAAGCACATTCAAATGAGATATCATTTCATGATGGTATCTTTGGAAGAAGATAATTTGAAGTTGGAAAATATTCATACCATTCATAATTCTATAGATATGATGACCAATGCGGTCACAAGGAGAAGTTGAAGTTGTGTTAACCTTTGATTGGCCTTCATGGTTGATAGTGAAGGGTTGAGAACTTTTCGCTGGGAAAAATCTCCAAGTGGGAGATTTTTGTGGTGTGGAACCTTTTTGGTCTTCTAGAATCAATATTGAAGTGTTGGAGTTCGAACGGTTAATTTTGGAGACTTTAGGAGCATTCTGCAAATGTCGTGCTGTTGTGACGTTGTTGTTAAGTTACTATTAATTGGTCACAATGCCGTGACAATTTTTCCAGCATGAGAAGTTGAAATTTTATGAATTTCAAAATTATAGGGTTGACTTTATGAATTCTTAAAAGAATTTTAATCCTATAAATATAGGTGTTATGGTATCTTGAAGATATCTTGAGTGTTCAAGAGGTCTTGAGTCTTAGTGATCAAGAGGTGATCAAGAGTGATCAAGGTTAAGCAATCGGTGTCAATTGTGGTTTAGATGTGGTTTAGCATCTTTAGAATTCTGCACAGTGAGCTCATAATCGAGAGAATACTATGAGAGTTATTTTACTCTTGTTGATAATAAAATATGAGCATGTTCTTCGTGGGCGTAGCCCACATTGGGTGAACCATGTTAAATCTTGTCTTGTCTTCTTTTGTGCATTATTTATTTATGTTGTTATATTTCTACAAGTATAATTCTACTATATAGTTTCCTACTACTGTGGTTTGAGGAATTGTTTCCACATGTTTTTTCACTAATTCCTAACAGTATATACATCCTCGTGCATGCTCATATCTTCATTACCCGATGATGTATTCTTTTTACTTTGGTTCACACTTGATTGATGATGGCATCTTATATACATGAATGCCATAAACACAACACAATACACATGATTCACAACATTTCAACTCACACACCACTACACATTACATATCACACATTTTATAATTCACATTTGTAACAAACTCTTCTACACATTCCACATCCCGCACGTCTTCCATATCTTCTTCTTGGATCTACTATACATCTTACGCACTTTGCACTTTATACCCATTACACATATTATACTAATACAACATCTCTTTCTTCCTATACATAATATATCTTCTTCTATACATCATACGTACTTTGTGCAACACACTATACACATCTTCACCATCATCTTCCTACATATGATAGGCCTCATACATACTTTGTGTTTTCCAAACTCATACAATATATATATCTTGTGCTAAACATTATAAATCATCACACTCATCACATTCAACACTAGCATCACCATTCCAAAACACATTCTAAAATTTACATCATTCTAATACACCCTCCTAATACATCATACTATTCCCTTCTACATTATACAAATTTTATATCTAACTTTAAACAACGCACACTACCCGACTAACACACCGTAGTCCCATGATCCATTATCGAATGCTAAGGGTATACATATCAAATGGACCTCATCAAACTCACACGTTCAATCATTCAATCCTCTTACCATGTGACATTCCTAGCTAGTTCCTTCTTCACACATATCATGATATACACTTTATGCTAAATCATCACCCCTTTCTAGCTTTCCTATTCATTCATCTCGTGATATACACTTTATGCTACATCATCACACTTTCTGACATCCTACTCATGCACCTCGTGATATACGCTTTAGGATAAATCATCACCTCATTCTACAACTTCCGATTACTCATCCATATGTTGCATTCAATCCTACACATCACACAACAACCTACAATAAACATATTTTTAGTGCACACATTCAAACCATTTCTTGATGGTGCACTCTCATTTAAATCTCATTACGATAACCGATGAGGCATAAATAAATGAACCTCATTAAATACATACACATCCAATCAGGGGGCACACTAATCCTATCACTCATACTACATTCCATTCCATATCATCCATAACATACCACATATCTTGGTTGCATTTACTCTTGCTTACTTATGCTTTTACATGTTCACTTTATTATGCATGCTAGATAGATATCTTTTATGTCATTATCTTTATCATACACACATGCATGTTCACTCACCTTTCTAGTAGTGATAGTAAATTTTACAGATCTATACATGTAACATGGTATTGTCCAAATTTCTTGTTTGATAATGAAATTAATGCACTAACTACTAAAGAAACTAGTAACTTAGAAATGTTGGAAGGTTCATGTTACCTCAGATGTGATGATGCTTGATACATGCATTGAATGATGGATCTTTGCTACAAAAATATCTTGAAAACTAAAATGGATTAGATTAGATAAATATATGTGTGGGATACCTAGACAATACTAGATCCAAGAAGTGGTTAGCTTCCTTGGTGAATGTCAACCCCCATGTTTAGAGATATGGAAATAGTCAATAAATGTAAATAACATGTAGAAATAGAGAATTATTGAATTTGGAAGGATTGAGATTGATTTAAGACTGATTTAATATATCAAACTACAAAACCAAGCTTACCTAGAGTCTAGGTCGATTTGATGACCCAAACTATGCATATGCAGGTTGATGGTGAACTAGGAGGATGGATCTAGAGTCATAGATGAAATATCTGAGACTGCAAGGTATGGGAGCAATATGGAAGATGATGAGGACCAATAGTTGCTGCGGGAGGATCTCAGAGAGAGGAGTTAAGTTAGAGAGGTAGGGAAAGGAAAAGAACATAATGATTTAGGTAGATTGTTGGATGAACAGGCCCTAATCGATGGAAACCGGTAAGATCAACAATGACTATAGTAAAATTAAGATGAGGATGAAAAGAAATAGCTAAATATGGAAACTTGCAAGCACTAGGACTAGAATTAAAGGTTCTTGAAGTGATGGCTAGATGTTTCTCCTGACTTGGAAATGTTAATCTATAAGAAAACAAAGATAATTTGATAGAAGATTTGATAAAAGCAATAAAAAGCAAGAAATTTCACGAAGGAAGATCATGAGTGATGAAAACACATTTAATTATGGATGAGATGTCTCAGACTATTGCAAGAAGCTCTAGAAGTCACCAAGAAGCTCTGGTTGCTCTCTGGTTGCTTGATTTTCAAGTGATTACATGCGAGAATGGAAAGAAATCAAACATACATATAGGATGATGATGATGGGCAATGGTTCATTTGATGCCAATCAAGGGAAAGTTTCACTTTAATGATTGCTTTTTGATTTAAGGCAGGGTTTTATGATTTTACAGAACTGGTCGAATGCTTTAAAGCATATTGGTGGGATTAGATGACTTGGGGATGAATCCAAGGTAGTTAGGGCATAAAAATAGATGGGATGAAAGCTAGAAAAGTAGGGTGATTTATATGTAGGATAAAAACATCCTAATTAGAAAGTTGGTTAGGGCAATGGATGAGGGTATTAATTAATTAATAGGATCAATGTGGATGGGATAATTGGGCATGTAAAATATTAAATGATTAATTAATTAATGTAACTTAATTAATTAATAAGGATTGGATGGGAATTTGATTAAATGAGGAGGATGATTAAATTAAAATATGCACACGTGGGTGAATGAGGGCATAGATACGATTTTAGGTGTCTACATTTTGCCCCTTTTTGTTGAGTGGTTTGAGCTAGCAAGCCACGAGAAAAAACAAAAAGGGTTGGATGAGGATAAAGGATTGATGATAAGCTCCCATAAAATGGGGATCGATGGTGTCAAAGGAAATCGATGACGTGTTTGAAAAAAGTTATGATTAAGGGTGGGTGGGTGATGAAAAGATGGGTGAAAGTATAACCAAGGAAAGATGCCCCAGGAAAAAAGGATCATAATATGGATAAAAACTATGGTGGTGACTCCAATATCACATCAACAGGGAAAATTGCGGTCTTAACTAAGATGGACAATAGTTTTCATGGACCAAAGGAGTGGGTGAAAATAATTTCTATATGGATGTAGTCCGGGATGACCAATGGGTCATGGGAAAGTCATAAAAATATGCACAAATATATGTGAAAAGGTATGTGAAATCCTTCTTACACGAGGAATCAGAAAAAAAGGTTATACATTCACTACAAACAGGATGAGTGATAAGATTCCCAATGGGACATGAAAAATGGCCGAGAAGGAAAAATGAAAAAGTGAGTGATGAAGGAATATGCCCCAAGAGGGGAAAATATGGCCATGAAGGAAAAAAAAGGAAAAGTATGCCCCAAAAGGGGAGAAGATGGCCACAATGGTGGACTTTAAAAAGTATTCCCCAAAAGGGGAAAATGAAAATGGCCTCAAAGGAGGACTTTTATAATGGTGCCCCAAGGAAGAGCAAAAATATGGCCACAAGAGTGGACTTTGATAAAATGAATGTAATTCCCAAAGGGGAAGATGAATATGGCCTCAAAGGAGGACTTCATGCGTGAATGAAATAGGATTATAAAATGAAATTCCCAAAAGAGGAGTGATTATAGCCACAAAGGTGGACTTAGGGAATACATATGATTATCATGCCCGAAGGAAAAAAAAAAATGGCCACAAATGTGGATTTAGAGAGTTACATATGCCCGAAGGTGGAATATTTTGAATATTGAATTGAGATGTGCCAAAGGGAAAGATGAAGAGGACCATAAGTGCAGAATTAATGGTCAATAAATGATGCCCTTGAAAGGGATGCCGAAAAGAGTGAAAAATCCAAAATGATCATTGTTAAGGCCATTCGACAACGATCGAGGCCAATCGATGGTGACCCAGGAGGTCGACAACTGACCTAGGTGTCGAAATGGGCTACATAAGCCCAATGGTCGGCCAAAAAATCTCATTTTCACGTGCAAACTTGACGAGAGAGAAAAGTGAGAAAAGAGAAATTGAGAGATGGAGGTGTTAGAGTAGAGTCATGCGGAAAGCACTTAGAGGTGTAGAGGATGGTGAGTAGAAAAACCCACAATTATTATTGATTTAATTTCATGTTTTATTTAATTTTTAGCATTTTTTTGTTAAAAATTAATGACACTAGGGGTGTTTGGCGGTGACCCAGATGAGTCAACGCCATCGATTGGGCCCTAGAGCATGTAGATTTGACTAAAAATGCGTCGACCTGACACCTGGCCGGTGTCGAATAGGGGTAAAATTGGATAGATTAGGGTCTAATTTGATTTTGGATGAAAATTAATGCATTTTAAATGTATTTTTGGATTATGGATTTGATGTGTGTATGTTTTTTGTGATTACAGCTAGATAGACCTTATATCTGAGAGATTAAGTGCCTTCTTTACATGAGTAGATTAGAGGGATGTTATAGATGCCTAGTGGGATCACTCATCGATAGTTGGATTAGGGGATTCAAACACTATTAGAGGATCCCATGGGATGTGGGGCTTATGATTTCCCTAGTAGAGAGATGGGATCGACAGACTTGCAAATTTTGATTTAGAATGGGGAGATGACTATCACCTAGAGGATGTGTATTGAATCCTCAGATTTCCAATACAAGGAAAAGATAGTCCCCATCACTAGTGATGATAGATTGAAATTTTGACATGGCTCTTTGTAGAGCTATGCACCCCTAGATAATATTTTCTTCAAGGGATTTTGTAAATGAGCAGAGGTATGAGGTTGGGGTGGCACACAACTAATTGATTTTCTTGGTTATGATGGCAGTGTCCTGCTATGATTTTATGGACTCAGGAGGAGCTTGGTTTCCATGGGTGTTGACTAGTGTAGTAGTTGAAATTGTTGAGCACTAGATAATCTTTTCATTTGGGACTGCCTTATTAGCTTAGGTTTATCATGAGATATCCGAGATATAGGGCTGGTAGGAGATTAAGATTGGATGTTAGATTCTTGTTACATTACTGGGATTATGAGCATATAGTAGTGATTAGGCCACCAAGGCTTCCATGGGTCAGGAGACCATATTCCATTGACAATTGGATTCTTGAGGTGGAGGCTGATTAGGCCTTCAAAGACAAGGGGAGAGAGAGGGTAGATTGGTATGTTGATAAATTGGCTAAGATGTATTTTGATCGATCACTTCGAGATGAGACCATATCGAGTATTCCCCATATGGGCTAGGTGAATATGTGGAATTGTGGGGATGAGGAGGATGAAGTGGATTCAAGGAGACAAATGGAGATGACCGAGGCCATATAATTTGATAGGGTGAGACGATAGTTTAGATCATCCATACAATAGGTGCCTCGATATCCCATTTTGTATATGAGAGAGAACTTGGATAGGAGCTACCGAGTCCACCATGGATGATCCGTTAGAGGAGGGGTGGCAACACATGGGATGATGATGACGATGTAGGAGTCGAGTAGGGGTACTTTGATTGGCATACGACAACATGGGCAGCTTGGGTGACCGAGGAGGGAGGAGAGGAGGAGATTGAGGAGATGGAGGTTGAGGTTGAGGTGGCTCTTGGTGGAGGCGAGGATGAAGGAGTGGGAGATTTTGTAGAGATGGTATGCTTTTGTGTTGAGCTAGAGCATATAAGGGTGGAGAGAGACCAGGCATGGGTAGAGTGAGACACAACTCTATATCAGTGGGATGCAATCACTTAGGAGAGGGATGGAGTGATTTAGGAGAGAGACCACTACCACATAGGAAGAGGGAGGCCTACAGAATCACTTTGGAGATCTGCTACTATCGTAGTTACCGAGTCATTTAGTGGTATTGAGGAAGCATTGTGTAGGGGTTAGGATAGATGACACCCATGGCATGATTGGATGGATAGGTATCTAGCATTGGCCACCGAGGCCAAATATTATGAGGACATTGTGATCTATAAAATACCTCGGATGCTAAGATAATAGGAGAATCTCCATAGGAAAATGGTAGGTGGAGCTAGGCCATATAGGAGTATAATGAGTGTGTAGCTCGGTTGAAGGAGGAGGAGTAGTCTAGGAGGAAGGTGATTACATGTAGGGTTTAGGTGTTATACCTATCCTTGGTGGAGATATGAGAGTTTCAGACATGCATTTTACATATTTTGATAGTATTTTGGATCTAAAGGATCCCCCTAGAGGGCCATGATGTATTGATACTCATTTTGACACATATATATGTATATGATATATGATTTTTCATGGATTATCATGTGTTATATTTTTCCATGTGTTTATTGTATGATGTGATGATTTAAATTCTATATGATGTGATGATTTTAGATTAGATGTTTATGATGATGGTTGCTTAGATGAGATGTGATAATGATGGTTACTTTGGAACACATGTTTGGTTTATATTTGATGATGATGGTGAAATACATGTGTGATTAGATGGTTATTTTAGATTCAAATGTGAGTATGGATATAAATGTGTGATGTGAGGATTAGGACTATATGCTTCATGTTTATATTTGATGATGATGATAAAGTAGATGTAGGATTAAATGATTAATTTAAATCGAAATGTGTATGGATGATGACATGAATGTGTGATGTGGTAACATGTTTTAAATTTAAATTTTGATTATGGTGATTAAAATGTATGGATAAGATGTGATGAAAATAGATTGAAAATGGATGTGATGAAAGAATAAATGTGTTGTTTAGATAGATAGGTAACATGAAATGAAGAGAGATGTGTTGAGGAAAAAATGTGATGGGGTTAGGATGAATAATTCCTCGTAACAATGGTGACCCATAAATGTGAACGACACTATGTTATAGTGATGAAAGTGTGAGGAAAATATGCCTCCAACTGTATTGGAGGTAAACAACGAGGGATCTAAGAAACGTGAGGCACATACCACCAAAGTTGATGTTAGCAAATAACCAACGATAGTTAGTCATACCAAAGATCATAAGGAAGCAATGGATGGGATGATCTCATAAACCTAGTGTTGACATGAAAAAAGGGGTTTGAGATGTGACTTGTATAAGGAAGATGGTTTCCAAAAGTGGTGTTTCTTAAACTATGCCCACTTCACTGGGAAGGGGAAATATAAAGATGATCAATGCAGGAAGATTTCTTAGGATGCTAATAAAATGGAGGTTGATCAATGCGGGAAGCCTTCAATGCCATGAAAAGGAGTAGCCATCCTTCGAGGGCATGGTCTACTTTACAATATATCGATGGAAAGAATAAATGATAGTGGTCCTTCAAGGGATCAGTCTATTTATTTGATTTTGATGATTTTTTTTTATGAAAAACTATCCTTGAGGATTTTCTACTTTTTTCATAACTTTGATTTTTATTTGATTTTTATCCATCCAGGATTTTTTATTCTGTATGGGGAGAGCTTTGAGACTAGTTTAAGTAGACAACTTAGGAGGATAAAGAGTGGCATACAAGAGACACCCCTGGACATTTTTCATGGTTTCCAATAGGTGAATGAGAGGGTAGATGGATGTGATGATCATGGAGTTCCACCAAAGGGGAGAACCTATCCATAAGGAATATGTTACGGGAAGAGCCGTGGTGCCCATATTTAAGGTCACATCTAGGAAGTGATGGAAGACCACATAGTTCTAAATCATCATGATGAGAAGTGGAAAGGGGCTAAAATGGAGGAATGATCAAAGAACAAGACTATTGGAACATTAGTAAATGTGCTTAACAATAGAATGGTTTTAAGTGTAATGTGATAAGTGGTTCCACTTCCAATTTACCATTAAGGTAAGCTAGATGATGGCTCCCGATCTATACTTGTGCGTGATAATGTATGGTCTATCCAGTTAGGGGAAAATTTCCACACAGGTGGCTCCTTTCTAGAGTAGTGATGTTCCAATAAAGTTATGAAGTCAATCATAATGCGTAAATGCCACGTAAGGAAGATGGGATGAGATGAAGGAGTGAAAATAAGAGAAATTACCGCTTGTTAAGAAAGGAATGGTATGCATTTAAGATGAACAAATAGTCCCCCTAGAGGGAAAGGATAAATCAATATTAGATGAAATGAGTTAAATAAATATTTATGAAATAAGCAAATGTGTAATGGCAAGTTTAAAGCCATGGTAATTCTAAAGGGAAGAAAAGATATGGCCACAAAGGTGGTCGTAGGAAGAGGGGATGAAAGTATGATCGGATAAACTAAGCTATATGAGATAGGATGATGTTAAATATGGAAAGGAACTAATCACATGAACAGAACAAGTCCTAGAAATAAGTCCCCTAGTGTAGGAGGATGAATCGATGGAGATGAGAAGGAAGCTGAAAGATCAAAAATAGGAAACGATGCTGCCCAAGAAAAAGGGATATGGATAAGATAGTGGATATCAAAGGATATGGATGTTAGGAAGATGGTTTATCAAGGAAAATGGTATTGATAAATAAGGGAAGGCCATCTTGTCAAGAAAATGATCGATGGAGATGTGGTAAAAGGGATCGGATGTGCTATAGATGAAGTAGTAGATGGTGAAGGGGACTCATCAAGGAGGTCCTCTCATTCAATAATATCATGGACAATGGTTTGGAGGGCCTTACAATTCTCGGTGTCATGGCTCGGGGTCCTGATGATAAGCACAAATGTGATGAGAATTGAACCATGAGGGATTTAGATGGTTCGGATCGAAGGATTTGATAGGTGGAAGTGTGATGGCAGAAGTATGAAGCAGATGTTAGAGGACCTCAACATAATATTTGATATGGGCAGCAGACAATTCTTGTAGGATGGTGTGGATGGAGAAGGTAAAGGTGGACTAGGTCGAGGTCTAGGTGGTTTGGAAGAAGAAGTGGTGGTGGATGATTTAGGCCTGGATGGATGGATAATTAGAGGTGTTTTTGATGAAGGTGTTGGCCCCATAAGAGAACTAGATTGTTTAGATTTGGATGGGTTGATTGTTCGTGATGGAGGAGAGGGTTATAATATAGAAGGATGAACCCCATGATATAATATGTAGATTTGGTATTGATAGGAGGGATGTCAATATTCTTATGAGGACACTCAAGGGACCACTGTGGAAGGATGCCAAAGTCTTTAGATTCAAATTTTGAGGATTACCCTTGGCACGGATGAAAATAATATCTACTAGGGGATCTGATGATGGCATGGTGGTTGATGGTGGAAGTAGACTTCTACATGATGGATTCTAAGGAGGGTAAAGATTAGCTAGATGTGGGAACATCTAGTTGTGTGGATGAGATAGGAGGATCACCTATAACATTTGCAAGAGAAAGTGCTTTCCAATATTTTTCAAAGGATGTAGGTGGTGTAGAAGAGGAATGGGATAATGGGGATACAGTGACAATGGTTGATGTGGTAGGTGTAGGTAGGAGTATGAAAGAGGAACCAGTATGGAATCTAAGGATGGAACAATAGGAAAAGGTGAAAGGGATGTAAATCATGGAATGAGGTTTGATGTAGTGGTTTGAGTAAGTTAAAATGTGGAATCAATAGAAGGAGTAAGTTATGATATAAAGAGGGGTGTTTGGATCATGTAGTTGATAATTTCTATGTGAGATGGTGTATATGGCGAGATGGGTTGGGGTAGGGGTGGAAGAGGTATGAGTGTCAAAAGGCACATGAGCGGATTGGGGAGGTGTGGTGTCGTAACATATGTGGTAAATGAGGTAATGGGATGGTCATAAGTGACAAGTAAGGTGGTAGAGATGTTAGGGTAGATATAATATTAAATCATTTGGGGATAGGAAAATAAATTTGTGATAAGGATATAAATGTGGATATGGCTGCCAATGAGGAGATAGAGTGCAGCAAGGCTGATGCAGATGTAGTGAGAGTAGGACTGGATGTGGTTGTAAGAGAAGCAATAGAAGTAAGGAGGTAGGTAAGGTGACTGTAGATGTGATAGATGTAGGAAAAATTTTAGAAGGGCCAAAGGCACAATACTTAGGATGGAAGTAGATGAGGAAATGGGTGAAACTGATGTGGAAAGAGGTGTCTGATGTATGGTATTGATTGAGAATGGGTTAAATAGGTGTGATGTAGAAGATGAATTGGCTGGTGGAGGATTGGGAAATGGTTGTCTAAAGATGTCATGTGATGGGATTGGATTTCTTGGGGGATGTAGGAGCATGGTGATAAGTGGGGTCATAATGAGATGATGGAGATGGGGCAAGAATGGGGAGATCTAATACAATAGGCTCATCGGAGGTATCCCTTGGTGAGATGGGAGGAGAGATGTCATAAGATGGGGTAGGATTTCTTGACTGATACCTACAGAGAAGAAAATCATGGATGGGGTTCTCATGAGGAATATCCATAAGAGAAGTGGGTATGGTGATGTCGGATGACCCCAGAAGGGCATGAGGTAATGGGGATAAATATGGTAAGGGAGAAGCTGTAACAATGTATGGTAATGGGGATAAAGGTGATGAGATATAAGGCAATGGGGTATAAGGTGATGGAGATAAAGGGGATGATGTATAAGGAAATGAGGGTGAAGCATGGTCTATAGATCGATATGGGCGAGAGATGGGAGGTCTATGGTGAAGATAGTCATAGATAGGGCTAGAGGAATCCTAAAAGCAACTGATGGTCTGGATGGGGTCTAGAGGATTTCTCAAGGAAAATTTTGGTTCCATTTTTAAACAAGAAAAATAAGAAAACAATTCCTTTTTATGTTTTGATTAAGAAAGTGTGAAGAGGATGGATGTGAATGGACCTAGGAGATGACAAACTATGTTTGGTCTTAGGTAAGTTGTGGCTAGGAAATGTCTGAAACGGTCTCGTTGGGTGATCAAATCCCAATCAGTGAACCAAGTGAAAGGAATGTTTTGATGTGTTAATTGATTTGTGAAGTTTTAGGCTATGTGTGATAAGACATGTGATGCAGAAGATTAAACCTCCTATTTAAGCTATGTGGGCAAGCAAGATGTAAAGGGAAGGTTCTTTTTAAGCCCAAAATGAAATGTGATGTTCGATGAGTACACAAACAAAAAGGGAAGGTACGATGCAAAAGGAAAAAATAAGGAAAAGGAAAATACTTGGATAGAGTTTTCCTATTTTTCTGCACTTTTGAATGATGAGCGATCCAAGCCATGAACACAAACAAGCAATAAAGCAAGGCCTCACGCTGCAATGTTAGTGGAACACAAGAAAAGTAAGATATAGAAAATAAAAGGGTCACCAAAAGGGTGGTCCCATCAGGCATGCTAGGAATGTTGTCCGAATTTCTTGTTCGATAATGAAATTAATGCACTACTAGAGAAACTAGCAACTTAGAAATGATGGAGGGTTTATGTTACCTTAGACATGATCGATGCTTGATACGGGCATTGAATGATGGATCTCTACTACAACAAGATCTATAAAACTGAAATGGATTGCATTAGATAGATGTATGTGGGGGATGCCCAAAAATGTTGGATCTAAGAAGTGGTTAGCTTCCTTGGCGGATGTCAACCCCCATGTTTAGAGAGATGGAAATAGATCAATAACTGTAAATAACATGTAGAAATAAAGAATTACTAAATCTGGAAGGATTGAGATTGATTTTAATACTAATTTAATTGATCAAACTGTAAAAAAAAGTGTACTTGGTTTGGGTCGATGGTGACCCATAGGTGCAATGTAGCCTGAGTTGACGACGACAATGCGGAGGATTAATATGGAGTTGAGATGAAATCTCGGAATCTACGAGGTTTGGGATCAATCTAAAATACAATGAGGACCATAGCTACTTTGTAGGGAGGATCTATAAAAGGAGTAAAGGAAGAATGTAGGAAAAGGACAGAGTGATATAATCTGGTAGATTATTTAGATGAATCCTGGGCCCTAGTCGATGACGAAACCACTAAAGATCAATGACCATTGTAGTAGGATTGGGATGAGGCCAAAGAAATAGCTAAATATGGAAACCTAGAAGCATTAGGACTAGAACTAAAGGTTACTTGAGTGATGGCTAGATGTTGCTCTAGACCTAAAAAGTTAAATTGCAAGAAAAAAAATAATCAATCGACAAAATACTTGATAAAATCACTATAAAAGAAAGAATCTCATGAAGGAAGATTGTGAGTGATGTAAAACACATTGGATGATGGATGGGATGTTTGTGATCGTCGTAGAAGCTATGGAAGTCACCAAGAAGCTTTTATTTCTCTCTGGTGTCTTGATTATCAAGTGATTGCATGCAGAATGGAAAGAAATAAAACATATTTATAGGGTCAATGACGATTGGGCTAGGTCACCACCGATCACGGGAAATTTTCCTTTTAGGACTTGCTTTTTGATTTAAGGTGAAGTTTTACGATTTTAAAGAATGATCGAATGCTTTAAAGAATATTGGTGGGATTAGATGACTTGGGATGAATCCAAGGTGGTTAATGCATAAAAATAGATCAGGGATGAAAGCCAAAAAGTAGGGTGATTTATATGTAGGATAAAAGCATCCTAATTAGAAAGTTGGTTGGGGAAATGGATGAGGGTATTAATTAATTAATAGGAATTAATTAATTAATAGGATTAATGTGGATGGGATAGTTGGGCATGTAAAATATTAAATGATTAATTAATTAATGTGAGTTAATTAATTAACAAGGATCATATGGGCATTTGATTGAATGAGGAGGATGATTAAATCAAAATATGCGCACGTGGTGAATGAGGGCATAGATACCCGATTTTAGATGTCTACAAATGGATGCTTGGCACAATACCTAGTACTAGTCCCACAACGGATCTTGGGGCATCCAATTTCATACACTATGGTGCTATTATTTCATTTAGTTTCATAACACACTACTTTATCATATTATACATGCTTTGACATACTTCTAATATTTCTAACATTCGAACGGTGCTTCATGTGCAACATTTATAATGTAGGGCTATTTGATTCCATGGTTTTCATGTTACATTGTTTTTAATTACTTGCTCTTTGTATGCTCTTATTTGCGAGATTTTCCCTTTGTATTGTGTGCAAAATTGTCTACTTGGCCCATACATCCTTGATTGTCTTGCACCATCATGAGTGATGTAACACATTTGAAACCCGATCTTCACGATATACATTGTCTTCTTACATTTTTTCTTGTGTCTTAGCATACACGTTGTATGTTTATCTTACATATCATCTTATAGATGCATTTTTATTTTTATTGTACTAACACTTGCCTTCGAGCCACTTTGTTTACATATTCCTTGGTTTGTACCAAGCACATTCCCTTTTCCCTTTCATGACACAATTTTAGCACAACATCAATCCTCTTTTAGACCACATACTCCTTTAATGACGTTGCATACACCAAAAATGAGGGGGAATACTATGGGTGAATCAATCACCCCATACATCATTATATACAACACAATAGAATACCGATACGTCATAGTTTTCGGTTTGAGACGGGCTCGGGAATCAAAATTGGGTCCTTAGCACAATGATGTCCTTTCAGGATGCCAGAATAACCGGGGGGAAATCTTTAACATTTTTAGTTTAACAAAGTTTTCCATTTCAGATAGGGCTCAAAATCATACTTGGGTCCTTATCACAATGATGTCCTTCCTAGATGCCAATAACTCGGGGTAGGTCTTCAACATTTTTAGTTCAACACAGTTTTTCAATTTTCACGAGAGGATTTTGACTGGGTAGAGAGTCCTTTAGCATTGGGACATTTACATTGGTAGTAATTACACAACATATATCTGGGTGTTTTCATTTTGGGAGCAGATGTAAAGGTTAGAGGACAACACAAGACTTTCCTCTCTACAAGAATCCTATCGTGGTGTAGGATCGCCCAAAAAACCAACATTTCAGAGCACTCTACAACTTTGGGAAGTAGTTAAAGGTTAGAGGATGACATCATACTTTCCTCTCTACACTTCTTCTGCCATGGCATGAGATCGCCCAAAAAAACTCGCCCTTCATCAACATCTTCAGGATCCTTTCTACACTCTTTTCTCATCACGGATCAGGTGCACATGTTCCTTTTTCACATTTTTGAATTTTTACATAATTCTTTACATACTTTTTACATATATACATGCATATTTGAATACTTGTTCATTATTCTCTTTTGCAGGTCCGTCCATATGGGAAGCGGTATTCAACATCATCACAACAAAAACAACAACAACATTGACATCAACAATAGGTACATCGTGACATCTACACATGTGTTTCCACCCTAGGTTCATTTTCATCATCATTTTACACTTTCTCCTCCTTAGCATCCATGCTTCACATTTTAATCACTCCACGCTTTGTCTCATCCTTGGCATGCTTGCATCATCGATCTACATGGTTATCAATTGCACACATAATCTCTATCTACTTTATGTTATCAAGATTTCCACTCACCAACATAAAGTGGGGGAAAATGTAGACATAAAATCACACACTTTGGGTAATTATCTAGTCCCGATTACATACCACTATTCATATGATTACATAGACATCTAAAATGTTGACATGCTTAGTCATGACTAAGTTGTCTCATAAATAACATCATCATACCCATATAATAATTAATCATAAGATTAATTATTATTATTAATCCATTTACCCTTTATCATTTATCTAACATCCCATTTTATCATATTTCCCCTTTTAATTATTTATCAATAATCATTTTCATATCCCATCCCTAACATTAGTTTCATTAATCCAACATTACATCATATTATCCTATCTAATCCTTCATTAATAATTTCTAGAATTTTATATTCCTAAATCTCACCTACCACCTACCCTACACATCCCTACACCTATCCTTTCCATCAAATCACATGCCTAATTATCATTAATCAACATAATGTAATTCTAATCTAATCACCTTCTCAAACCTCTAAATCTAGAAGCCTCTCTAACCTTCTCCTTCAATTAAATTTTAATTCATGGAAGCTTCTTCCTTCCATATAATTTGAATTCAAATTCTAGAATCATCCAACTCTATAATCCTTTATTCTTATCATAAATCCTCCACCATTGATCTCAATCCACCTTGGCTTAATCCTAGCCATTGAATCCTCCACCCATTAACTATAAATTGAACTCTCCTTCTTCATGAGAGAGCTTAGAAAATGTTAAGAATCCATAGCCAGCCTCTGCCATTTTTAGCACTCAATCATCCATCTTCAATCCAATCTAGCATCATTCATCCTTCATCCTTAATCCTTAATCCTTAATCCTTAATCCTTCATCCTTCATCCTTCATCCTTCATCAAGAAAGCATCAAGAAATATAAGTGGAGTTGTTGCTTAAGTGTCTCCAAAAATATGAAGCATCCGATCAACAATCAAGAGCACATCTAAAACAACAAGGGAGGAGTATTTGAATATTGTAGGCAAGTACATGTATTATACTCTTCATCCCTTCTCATCTTTCTCAATCGGAGGAAGATTGATAGTTGTGTTAGTTTAAGGAATTAGTTAGTTCAACTCTTAGTTTTGCATTTGCATACTAACACAAATTTTCATTTACATTTTGGTGCCCACCATGGGGCCGTAATTTTTAATTGTTTGTAGTAGCATTTAGTGTAATAAATAATTTATCAAAATTTCAAGATTTTTTGTGATCATTTGCACCTTAAAATTTCAAATTTTCATTTGAAATCTTTCATTTTAGTGCGTTTGACTTTAAACAATGCTTTTGTAGACCATGTGGCACATTTGGAGATACTTAAGCACATTTTGTCAACCTTGAAATTCCCAAAAATTCTATTTCTGAAAAATTAGTGAGTTTGAACACAAAATAGCATGTTTGTACACAAAGTAGCGCATTTGTAAACACTTCATGCTTTTTAAACCCTTAAAACCCCAAAATTGTATTTTGTATTCAAAACAATGTTTTGTTCGCGAAACAATGCATTTGTGACACTGAAGTGGTGTATATGACATGTTTGATGCATATGACCTGTTTGATGCATTTGTGACATGTTTTGGTGCATTTGTTTTGTATTTTCTTTCCTACCTTCCGAGAGCCATAAATTTTGACCACAAACTCAAAATGACTCTATTTGTTTCCTCGAAAAGGTATTGAAAAGATCTATGTAATGAAAGTATTAATTTAGTATTTTGAAAGATAATTTATTCATGGTTTTCATTTTTCTAAATCTTATCATTTTAACTACACATTAAGTTATATTTTCTTGTTCCAAACTACTAACACTTTGTGTGCAACTTCCTATGCTTACCAAAGATTAAAAAATCAATCTAAAACTACTAATCCTTTTTATTTTGTAGCTTGTTTGGTCCAAGACATTTGGGTTTATAAACAAACTACTAATCCTTGGTTTTGTAGGGCCTCCTCTTGAAGACCCCATTACATAATTTTAATCATTTTATCTTGCATCCATTTTCTTGCATTTATCATCTTTTTTTTGTGTTTTCCTTTGGTTTTGTTCATCATGAAGGCAAAAGCGTATGCGCTCTCCTCTCGTGTCTTAGGATGATCTTGAGGATCAAAAGTGACTATCCTTCCTATTTTTATTTTGTAGGGGAAATGTGATGTGGAAGTGATATCCACACACTTGTCATAGTCCTAGGGGTCTCATGACCATGGGATTCATCTCCACACATGTAGACACACCCCATGTTTCGGCGGGGTATATAAATCGTTGGAGAGATGTCATTATCAGCTACGTGATTTCTTTTTTAAGAGAAACATGAAGTGAGGGCTTCCATGTCCTAATACACAGGACTTAAACAACATCATTACAACATATACTTGAGCCCATGTAGTACAAGGTATATGGGGACTCCTCCAGGTGAGCTCGTGCATCTAGACTAAGAAAAATTTTGTATGCAATCAAAATATAGTGTAAGGAGGCCACACTCCCCAAGATCCCTTGTTAGCTGACCCCACATTGGCACATATACAGAGATCTATTTTTGGCACCATCGTTAGTGTGTGGTATTAAAAGCGGGATATAGTTTTGATTGTAATCCCACTTGACTAGTTAGGGTGTGTGTTGCATGTTTTTTGTGTGCTTGTGAATACCCTTAACCATCCCATTATTTTTAAATTTTAATTAATCAAACATCATCATAATTAATCATCCTTAATCACACAAACCCAATCCTAATCCCATCACCATCCTTAATCAACAATCCTAATTCAAATCTAATTCCCCACACATCCTATCAAACCATGAATTTTGATCATAAACCCCATCCTCTCGAACCAACATCCAAACTCCTACCCTTTCCCTAAATCTATCAACCAAGTTATCCCATCATCCCCCACCCATTAAAGTCAACCATCTCACTTTATCGTATTATCCAACACCTTAATAAACAAATCTCAAACTTAACATCCTACCTTAAACAATACTCTCCCGCCATCCAAACCAACCATCGATGTTGATCCTAATATCCTATAAATCATCCAACATCTTAATCAAAAAAATCTAATCTTAAATCATGCATCAATCAATCATATTCTAAACAATCATCTCTCAATCAACCCCATACACAATGTCCCCTTCCTAAGATCTCAAATACTCACCCCATTTAATTGTGACCTTGGTCTATATTTATCTCTAACATTCATCACCATTGTCCTCCTGAGATCCATGCACTTTAACAAACTTAATAGACTTGTGGTGAAGACCCTTAGGTGCATCTTTGGAAACTCTATCCAATGTCATCACTACACTCATTTCCATCCCCATTAGGCCACTAGTGATTCTTAATCCCTTGATATTTCTCAAAAGAGTGGAACCTTTTTATCTGAGAGAATAAAAAATAAAAATAATCAAATATAGAAAGATCAAAAAATTCATATCAAAAATCAAAATATCAAATAAAATCCACCTCAAGACTCTCTTAATGGGTGTTTCAATAAATCTCTTGGGGCTATTAATGCCTGGCTAGACATAGAGCAATTTTGTGACAAGAATAAAATGTATCTCGATCGGGTCTATGTACGCTGGATACATGATAAAGCAATACACGACTTAACCTTTTGTTCACCTTCCATAAACCTACTTGACTTAATCACTCCTGTACATTGGCTAGTTTGTCTTCACATAATACCCATTAACTCTATACTTCAAGTGGTAATTAACCATCAAAATTACACACACTTGATCTCGAAGATACATAGAGCTTGCACGTTCCCGGAGTATTTAAAAACCTTTTCACACTTTTGTTTTAGTCTCACTCTTTCCTTACAACACGTGTCATTAGGATCATCTTTTTTTCATCAATGATCTCATTTTACTTTCATTCATACTTTTCCCTAGGATCAAACATCCATGGGTAGGAGATGATCCTTTCCTTTTCATCCAATCCTCATGTCCCTTTTCTAATGTCATCATAATGACTTGGGAAACCTTACTACTATCCACTAAGGGAATCATCCATTTGAGATACCACTCATTTCCCTACCCTACACTTGGAGGCATATATTATCATCTTCCATATCCCCATCTTATTCTATACCAAATCCATCATCCTATCTATCTATCTCCCATCCCGCAGGATCCCATCTAATCCTAACCGATTAACCTGATCCATATCATATCCAATCTATCCTTAAATCCTATCCACATACTGACATCAAACAATATTCATCCTATCCTCATCCTATTCCATCTTATCCAATTTCCCTCATCCTACCTAAAAACTCTTTGGGACTTATAGGATAAAGTTGCATCCCACCTTACATCCCTTCCCATCCTCCCATGTACTAGCCCATAATGAATCCTTTCATCTTACCTCATCTCAAAAATTCACCCCATCCCATCCAAAATCTCAAAATCCAACATCCATAATCCAAAAATCCAAATAATTAACAATCCAATATCTAACGTCCAATATCTAAAAATTCAAACATCCAAAATCTAAACCTCCAAAATCCAAAATCCAACATCAAAAAATAAAAACATCAAAATATAAATCTACAAATCCAACATCCAAAATCCAAAACATCCAAATATCAAAACATAAAAAAAAAGTAATGTGTGTGTGTTTTCTACATTTTCACTTTATTCGATGATATGAGGCACTTTTGTTTGTTTGTTTTTGCATGGTTCATGATATGAGGACCATATTTTTAATATTAATTTTTCCAATGATATGAGGACAAGGGAATTTGGCAACTTAGTCATCATGGTCTTTATACCTTGGTGCATTTTTCTCTATGCCACATTAATCATAACTGCTAATGATGATAACAATGGGCACTTTATGGTAGCACACCCCCTTATATCATCATCTCTTAACCTTATCATCATCCACACCCAATCCTCATCATCATATAACTAACTATCTACCCTACTCCTCTTAACCAATCATTCTTTCATCAATTAACCTATCTTCACATCTAAATTTTCTCATCTCGCATCCAACATCCAAAATACTCACCCCTTGGTTGGAGAATCTTTTATCCAAAAAACAATCCTCGTTCTCACATACAAACATCCTCAATCCTCTAATCCTTTAAATCAAATTAATCATCCTCCAATTTAAATCCCAAATCTTCCATCCTACCCCCTTGATTGGGGCATCTAAATATCCAACATCTCAAAATACAAGATCTTCAAATCCAACATCCTCTAATCTAAAAATCCTAAATCTTCACCCTTGTCATACATCATTGACTAGGGCATCCAACATCTTCAAATCCAACATCCTTTAATTCTAAATCCTAAATCTTCACCCTTGTCATACATCGATGACTAGGGCATCCAAAAAAACCTATATCTCTTAACATTCTAAATCTCATATTATTCTAATCTCCTATTCCTCTAATCCTATAATCCTAATCCTCTACATCCTTAAATCTTCCCATCCTCTCTCAAAACATCATTTGGGTCTACCATCTTTTCAAGTGGTTACCTAAATCATTCCTCCCCGCCTAACCCCTCGAGGGGGCATCATATCACCATCATATTCTCTTTCTTTTCTTTGAACTGTCATTGCTACACAATAACACTTCAAAGAGGGGAAAAATGTAGACATCTAAAATGTCGACATGCTTAGTCACGACTAAGTTGTCCCATAAATAACATCATCATACCCATATAATAATTAATCATAAGATTAATTATTATTATTAATCCATTTACCTTTATCATTTATCTAACATCCCATTTTATCATATTTCCCCTTTTAATTATTTATCAATAATCATTTTCATATCCCATCCCTAACATTAGTTTCATTAATCCAACATTACATCATATTATCCTATCTAATCCTTCATTAATAATTTCTAGGAATTTAATATTCCTACATCTCACCTACCACCTACCCTACACATCCCTACACCTAGCCTTTCCATAAAATCACATCCTTAATCATCATTAATAAACCTAATCTAATCCTAATCTAATCACATCCTCACACTTCTAAATCTAGAGGCTTCTAAATCTAGAAGCCTCTCTAACCTTCTCCTTCCATTGAATTTTTAATTCAATGGAATATTCTTCCCTCTATGGAATTTGAATTCAAATTCTAGAATCATCCAATCTAGAATCCTCCATTCTTCTCATCAATCCTCCACCATTGATCTCAATCCAACTTGGCTTAATCCTAGCCATTGAATCCTCCACCCATTAACTATAAATTGAGCTCTCCTCCTCCATGAGAGCTAGCTTGGAAAAATGTTAAGAATCCATAGCCAACCTCTGCCATTTTAGCACTCAATAATCCATCTTAAATCCAATCTAGCATCATTCATAAAGAAATCATCAAGCGATCCAAGGGGAGGTGTTCCTAAGTATCTCCAAAATATGAAGCATCCAATCAACAATCAAGAGCACATCCAAAGAAATAAGGGAGGAGTCTTGGAATCTTGTAGGTAAGTACATGTATTATACTCTTCATCCCTTCTCATCTTTCTCAATCGAAGGTAGATTGATAGTTGTGTTAGTTTAAGGAATTAGTTAGTTCAACTCTTAGTTTTGCATTTGCATACTAACACAATTTTCGTTTATAGATTCCTAAGTAAAAAGTAATAATCAACCCATGTCTTTGGCCACATTTCTTTGCTTTCTATTACCACTTTTAGTCTTACACCCTTACTCACTTAGTCTTCCTTTTTATACATCAAATTTTATCACCATGGATACCAGGCGCCCAGCCATGATGCCGATGCCATGCACCCTCATCCCCTTTGGGTACCCACTAACCCATTTTTACTTTCTTGACACTAAATGGGTCCTTTACAGCCATTTAAACATCTTATCTTTTTGGTAGTCGACCTTTTTAGGTTTAATTACGAAATTCAAGAAAAGGAATCATATAAATACAAAGTTATGTAATCATAATAAAGAACAAGCACTAAGCCCTATCTATCACCACCTAAGGTTACATCCATTAAGGAATCTAAGAGATCCATTGCACCCATATAACTCCACCATAAGGGACACAAGGGCTGGTTTTTGCATCACACTTCATAGGAAGGAAGTTTATTCTATTCCATGCACACATTTACTACATTCTACATCTAGTTACTTGCTCACTATCCAAGTGTGACATGCACAAGAGAAACCTAGGGAAAAATTCCACGCATACACACAGAACTACATTGGGTATGAGATGTAGTGCAATGCTTAGTCATAAGTTCACCATTGTGACATTCGAGGACAATCCGACCCCTCATTTTGCATCTTTATTTTTATAATTTGATGTCTATTTGAGGGTTTTGTAGATTCATTATTTATTGCATATTTCCAGCGACCTTGGTGATCTTGGTGTGACCTCGAGTGATAAAATATGAACAAATTGTGACACCTTAGAGGAGGTTTTTGAGCATTTTCACAAACCCGGGACCACAGAAATAGGTCTAAGGCGCCCACGGGTGCACATGTATCCCTCTCTAAGAGCTCTAGTCTAGCCTATCTACTCGGATCTACATTTTTCTATTCTCCAACATGATGATAAGTTTTTAGCATTTCCCGAGTTTTCCAACTCTATGCATTCTCCATAACTCTACGAATAAGCTAAGGCTTCTTACCCTCTCTTTACAATTAGGGTTTCATTATTTATCACTTAATTGCTTGGGTATAATTTATGTATTTCATTATATATTCATTTTACTGCAATCTTTCATTTATATTAGGATCATATATTTACATTTTATCTTAATCTTTAGGCTGGCCAAAGGAGACCCATTACCATTATTCCCATCCTACCCTCTTCTTCCAAATCCTCTCATACAACAATGTAACTAATCAATAGCCTTATACCTCATCTCTAAGAAGTTTCATCATGTATGATGATTGTAGAATAATAGAAGAGTGGTATGAATCTGATTGGTATGAATCGATTGAGAATATGAAGTTGTGAAAAATGTTCAAAATAAGACATCTATCATGGATGATAATCTGTTGAACTTAGAGGAGGAAGAGTTGTGTGTAGAAGAAAACACAACAAATTTTCATTCAACTTACAAATAGCCTCCTTCATGAGAAAAAATTATAATGTTTTCCCTCAAAAGGTGAAAGGTAGGTCTTTTATTGGATATTGCACCCCTTAGTTCTATAAAAGGGAGGTCGCATTTCCTTAGAGGGTATGTTGATTGATCATTTGATGTTCACTCCATGCTTGGAGTTGGGATGCATGCCCATTAATGTTCTCTCTCTCTTGCGTGGGAGTTATTGTGTTGGTTTGATATTCAATTGAAGTATTTTCATGAGATTTGCAAATCTACTTGTTGGTGATTCTCTTTCTAGCTTTGGCACCTTTTATTGAGAGTAAAATCTACATGTTATTGAATATTATGAAGGGTTTTATGGTGTTTTAGATCTGCTGGTTATTGTTGGTTTTTTGATGAAATCGACTTGTTTGGGCATGTTTTAAGAGTGTTTTGAGGGATTTTGAAGTGATTATCAAGCTGTTGTTTTAGATTTATTAATTGCAGATCTGAAACTGCATTTATTGACTCTAAAGTGAAGGAAAAAGTGCTTGGAATTAATTTACAGATTTTACCCTAACCCTAGCGACTGGGTTTGGGATTTCGGGGGCTGATTTGAGTGGTTTCTAGTGCATGCAAAGATCTGATATTTATTTTGATGAAAAGCTCATAATTTTCCCTTTCTACTGCATTTGGTTTCAAGTTAAAAGAGTTAGTATTTTGGGAGTTATTAATTTCCAAAGTTTCAGCTAATTTTCAGCAGTTATTATTTATTATTTTTACTTCTGCAAATTGTATTGGATAAAGGAGTGTAAATACCAACTGGATTGCCCATCAAACCCTCACCTTGGCTCACTCCAACCCTATTTGGGTTGTATTGAAGCTGACACTAGGGTTCGTTGAGGTAAACCTAGGAGGGTTTATCTTCTAAGTGTTTATTTTTGCAAGTATTTAATAATAATCAGTTAATATCCTACAAGGGGATATTACAGTGGTATCAGAGCTTCTTTCCTCTACTCTTGTGGGGGTTTGTGTGGCAAAAACAAGGAGGAATAAGGAGAAATTAATTTCATAAATCTTGGAGTTGAATTGGTGCCCTAAATGTGTTGGGCGACCTAATTTTTGGGCAAAAATTAGGGTTTGGTGTTGGCTAGTCAAAATCTGGTTTTGGGATATTGTTTCTCATATTTTTGTGACCCAAGATCCAAAATTTCAGCTCTTTTGGACTTTCCTAGCCAAAGATACGGATTTTTGAAGTTGCTATATTTTTCTGCAGTGTTTCGGGTTTTAAAAATCAGATTTCAATTATTTTCAGAAAATTCCTTTTGGAAAAGTTGCTCCATAATATTATCTACCATTCCCCAAAGTTTCATGCAATTCCGAGGTGTTTTGAGCAAGTTATGTCATTTTTCTAAATTCAGCTAGGGATAGTGACGAACTTACTATTTATAGTAAGTCTCCCATTTTCAGATTTAGAAAAAAATTTTTTTTTGCATATTCAGATTGGAAAAAATATTTCAGAATTATTGCAAGTTGTTTGAGGTAAATCAGAGCAGTTTTCTTCTTTTCCGGCGGGTATTGTTTTGCAGATCATGGAGATTGCCAGTGACGGAGGTTTGAGAACCAAGCTCTATAAGCTTGGGAAATGGCTCAAAAAGATTTCATTTGAGAAGAGTGTATTGTTCCACACTCTTGAAGAGATAGTGAGTTGTTTATGTTTGATAGAGCAATCTGATTATAGCTCTATGTTTTCAGTTGTAGCTCCTTTGGTAACACACTTGGCTAGAACTAATTTGTTGAGACATGAGGAGGTGGATGTGAGACTTTTGGTCATTGCATGCATTAGTGAGGTCACACGGATAGCAGCCCCAAGTTTGCCATATGATGATACTACTATGGAGGAGGTATATGATCTCATGGTTGGAAGCTTTCAAAAGCTTTGGGACATCACAAACCCTCACTTTGATAAGAGGGTTAAGATCTTGAAGAACATGGCTCAGGTAAGGTCTTGCATTCCAATGTTAGATCTTGATTGTAATGACCTCATTTTGCACATGTTTGAGGTTTTCTTTGATGTTATACATGAGGAACATTCACATGAAGTAATGGATTCTATGCAAACAATAATGTCTCTAATGTTGAATGAGTATGAAGAACCTCCACAACCTTTGTTATCCATACTTGTGGAAGGATTGGAACAAAAGGAGTCATGTCTTGCTCACTCCTTAGCAAGAAGAGTTGTGAATCAATGTGCAAGCAAAGTAAAGACATGCATCCAAGGTATGAGCACTTTTGTTTTTGATGATGAATTTTTGGCATCTAATGATTGCATGGGTTTGAATGGGTGCAAGGAGAAATCAAATTTGGTTGATGGGCATGAAGAGGATATTAGTGTCAAGCATATGCATGATCAAGAAGAAATGATGGCAAAGGAACATGTGATGGAAAAATCAGATTTGAGGGGAGTTGTTCAACCCCACCACGAGCCATTTGAAGGGCAAGGAGAAGGCATGGTCAATGATCTCACCGTAGAAGGGTATACTCATTCATATAATACATCATTTGTGTCTACTTCTATGTGGCAAAAAGAAGAAATCTTGAAGCATTCATTGTATGGTAATAATCTTTTGATGTTTGACAAATTATTAGTGCCTACTAATTGCATCAAGTTGAACATGAGTGCAAAAGGAGCAGGTTTTCAAGAGGACTATGAAGATGGGCTTGTGAAGAGGTATGCTTATGAAGAAAGGACATCATGGAATGTTTATGGTAATTTGCAGTTCGCTGTAATTTTCCAAACAGCAGGCCCTAATGGGCAATTGAATGAGGTTTGTCACCCAAGCATGAGTCTCATGGATGTCCCAAGTCATTACCCACCAAGTATGAAAGCTTGTGGTGAAGACAAAGAGGTTTTAGACAAGGAAAGTAATGAGGAACTAAGTGTTGTTCCAAACTCAGAAATTCTGAGTTTTGTAGATGTTAGGGGCAGCCCAAGGTATGATCTTTCTTGTTTTATTTCTCCTCATATGTTGAGTTTTGATGGATATGATTTTGAGCATGATAGGGAGATGGATATGAGGTGCAACATGGAGTATATTGGTTGCATTTTTGTTGGTACTCTTGCTCTTAACATTTGGGTGCATATGGAACATGATGGAAAAGGAGAAAGAGTGATTATCACTCTTCCCAATGATGGAAACCATAACAATAAGCTTGCTGGTCCGTATGAGGAATTCATCATTAGAAGGCACAAAGGTATGATGATTTCATGTGTTTTGCCCCTATCCTAAGGGAAAGTCAGTGGCACAAAGTAAGGTACAAGGTTCCTTGGTTTCTCTATGATAATATTCATAAATACATGCATTATATTTCAGCTCTCTCCTTTCCTTTTGAGTATAGAAGAGGAAATTTGTGGTGTTATCTTGCACATATTGCTTCATGTGGTAAGGGGATAAAAGGATTTGGGTTTTGCAAGTTTGGTTTGGATACAGGAATATCATTTCATTTCCTTTGTCAAATGATGCTAACTCTTATCTCTTTGGAAGACGTGGAAGAAGGATGGATCACATGGACTACACTTTGCATGGTAAGAAGTTCATTTTCAGATTTTGAGCTACAATTATGTCTTCCATTTGGGTGTTTGATTGAGATGCTTCCAAGGGTAAAATCAACCAAGGATAAGTATTGGGAATGTATGATTGATGTTGCTTGCATGGCCACCATCTTTTGGGCTTCAATGAAAGTATGAGAGGTTTGAAGGGACATGGTATGAACTTTTCTCAAGATACTTTATTTTCAGCTGTGTTTTTGGATAATTTTCAGTTTGTCATGGTTGAGGATGAAATTTCAGTTACATGGGAGCCATTTTTGTTCACTAGCTTGATGATCATTCATGTTGGGAAAAAAATTCTGAATTATGTTAGTTGTTGTCCTCTCATTTTTATGGATAATACCATTAGGTCCAGCTCCACTATCACCTCAAAATTCAGATTTTTTACATACATTTGGTGACATGGTTGTTGGTACTTGATTTTGGCTCATGGGTGACTATTTGGGGGTGGAAACCAGCCATCCTAATTCTGATTTTGAGGAATAATGCATGATTACAGCAGTGTTGGGAGCCACATAACAGATTTTGGGGACAACCCATACATGAGAAAGATTTGGGAGCTCTCCATGCCTTGGAGACATGAAGAAGAAATAGGAAAAGTGTTTCTCAACACTTGTTTTTCTAATGAGTTTGCTTCATGTGCAGGATTGAAGACATGTGATGGAAGATTGTTGTCCTATTCATTTCATGAGGGCATTTTTGAGTGGGCAGCCTTGGAGCTTAGCAAAGCTCATCCTATTGATGACTCTCTATGCCATATTGAGGACACCATCTCTTGGAGCACATGTTATGGAGCTGATGACCCATATTTTTGGGTTGACATAAGTGAAAGAAATTTGTTCTTTCCAACTCTTCGCCACTTGACAGGCACTGGATCGAGGCTTTGGATGCACCACCCCACATCTTCTCTTTGGGGCATGATGCATGGATCTATGAGCTTGCTATTGCTTGAGGGCAAGCAATTTCCGAGAGGGGAGGACTGTAATGTCCCCTTTTTGAGACATTATTAATATTTATTTTTCATTTGCATTGTAACCCCTTGGCATGCCTAGCGCTACAAGTGGGAGTCTTTTTAGTTAGTTTAATGTGCACATAGGTTAGTTACTTTTATTTATTTAATTAAAAAATAAATAAAGTGCACATAGTCTTAGTATTAAATATTTTAATGAGAGTTTATGTTTTCCCTCCAAAAGGGAAAGGTAGGTCTTTATTGGATATTGCACCCCTTAGTTCTATAAAAGGGAGGTCGCATTTCCTTAGAGGGCATGTTGATGAATTATTGATTTCACTCCATGCTTGGAGAATTGGGATGTATGCCCATAGTTCTTGCATTGCATGGGAGTCTCTTATTTGGTTTGATCCATTTTTAAGATTTTTGAGAGAAATCCATTGTTCTTTTTCATTTTGCTCTTTTGTTGAAGGTGTTTGTGCATGATATTTTCTCTCTAGCTTTGGCGACTTGTCTAGGGTATTGGCGCATTTTATTGAGGGTAAAATCTGCATGTTATTGAGTATTTTGAAGGGTTCTAAGTGCTGGAAATTATTTATGCAATTTACCCTAACCCTAGTGACTGGGTTTGGGATTTCGGGGGCTGATTTGAGTGGTTTCTAGTGCATGCAAAGATCTGATATTTATTTTGATGAGAAGCTCATAATTTTCCCTTTCTACTGCATTTGGTTTCAAGTTAAAAGAGTTAGTATTTTGGGAGTTATTAATTTCCAAAGTTTCAGCTAATTTTCAGCAGTTATTATTTATTATTTTTACTTCTGCAAATTGTATTGGATAAAGGAGTGTAAATACCAACTGGATTGCCCATCAAACCCTCACCTTGGCTCACTCCAACCCTATTTGGGTTGTATTGAAGCTGACACTAGGGTTCGTTGAGGTAAACCTAGGAGGGTTTATCTTCTAAGTGTTTTGGCCTCGGAGGCAATATGCTTAGAAGAAAAATGTTTAAACCTAATTCCATGATGGAAACATTGGGTTTGGTTAATTTGTTATGGGAAAAATCACAACACAATGCTGATCTTGGTTTCCCTTCATTCAAAATCCAGTCACTCAACATGCTCCCATGGTACCTACCCCAAAATCAGCCCCAATCAAACATCTTCTTGAAGTAGAAATTTAATAGCATAGAGAGAAAGGCTTATGCTACAATTGTGATGATAAATTCACTAGAGGGCATCGATGCTTGGAAAAACAATGTACCTTCGGATGTTGAATCACCTCTTGAATAAAAAAACTATGAATATTACCAATAATTCCAAGAAGTATATTTGTCGGTGAATCTCTCCTCAGGATTATCAACTAGAGATCTCACGGCACACCTTGTAGAGTCACCACCCCTCAAATCGTGAGGGTAAAGGGTATTTCAAAAATATTCCTCTAACCATCTTAATTGATTCAGGTAGCACACATAACTTCATTAATCCAAGGCTGGCCAAATAAGTAGAAGGCTGTTTTATTTACCCTTGTTCTAGATTGAAAGATATGATTACTAATTATGGTACATTTCCTTGTAAGGAAAGTGTCATAATGTTCATATTGTGGTGGGAGATTATAATCTTCACTCCAAATTTTTTTCCTCCCCTTGGGTGGATGTGATGTCATTTTGGGAGCTTAATGGTTGTGCACACTTGGACCCATCCTATGGGATTTCTATGAACTATGGATGCAATTCTCTAACAATGGGAGAAAACACACCTTAAAAGGTATTTATCCAGGCTCCACTAGTATTATTAGCTCTACCACATGGAAAATATTCTGAATAAAGGATCACATGGGGTCATTTCTCAATTGTTTTCTATCCAGTTGAATCCACCTACTTCTTCTAGCACCCCTACAGATTTACAAGACATTTTGGACAAACATGCTCATGTATTTTCTAAGCCCAATAGATTGCTTTACCTTCACACCTAAAATATCATCATATTCAACTCCTCCCAATAATTTCTCCTCTCAAAATTCGACCCTACTAATATCCTTTTTATAAAATACGAAAATTGAAAAAATCATTGAGGAACTTCTCAAGGCGGGAGTCATTTTCCCTATCATTGCTTTGAGTTCCTCATTGGTTTTACTTGTCTACAAAAAAGGATAGCATGTGGTGGCTTTGTATTGATTTCAGAATACTCAATAAGATCAATATTAAGGACAAGTTCCCTATTCCAGTCATTTATGAGCTTCTAGATGAACTTCACGAGAGATTATTTTTTCTACAAATTAGTTCTTTGCTAAGGGTACCACTAGATTTTATTTCATGAGGAAGACATTCCGAAGACAACATTTACACTCATGATGGTCACTACAAGTTTTTAGTCATTCCCTTTGGGTCTAATAATGCCTCATCGACATAGCAATTCTTGATAAATAATATTTTTTGACCCTTCCTTCATTGCTTCATCCTAGTATTCTTTGATGAAATCTTGATCTATATTGAAACTTGGGCTGAGCATCTATGAAAAATTGATGGGGCATTACAACTTATCAAATAAAATCACTTGGGTAAAACAATTTAAGTTCTCCTTTAACTAAACTTCAAAGTTAAATATCGGGACATATTATCTCTATAAAGGGTGTTTACATAGACCCAAATAAAACAAGTGCTATGAAAATTTAGCCACTCACCAAAACACTTCAAAGCCTTCATGAATTCTTGGATCTCATGGGCTACTTGAATAAAATTTGTTTAGGATTATGGTAAAATTGCAGCCCCATTGACAACCATGTTGAAAAAGGATGCTTTTGCATAGAATGAGGTGACTAAAGAGCGTTTGAGGCCTTAAAACAAGCTATGTATAGTACACCTATCTTATCCATGCCAGATTTCACCAAGAATTTCATCATCGAAAGTGATGCTTGTGGAAATGTCCTTGGTGTTGTTCTCCTCCAGGAAGGTCATTCACTTTCCTTCACTAGAAAATCTCTCTCAAGAAGGAATTTAGTCTTATCTACCTATGAGAAGGAGATGATGGCAATTTTACATGTAGTATAGAAGTGGTGGCCATACTTATTAGGAAGGAATTTTTGCATCAAGATTCATAGTTTGAAGTACTTCCTTGAACAATGGGTCTCATCTCCTGCTCAACAAAAGTGGGTCTCCAAGCTTATGGGGTATGACTATGAGATCACCTATAAGAAAGGAAAAGACAATGTGGTTGCCGATGCTCTCTCTCGCACTTTTGAGGATCAAGTCTCCCTATGCACAATATATATTCCCATACCCGAATGGCTTCTATAACTCCAACATATGATCCTACCTCATCCCCACACTACTCTTGGGATGGAACCTATTTGTGGTATAAAGGGCGCTTGGTGTTACCATCGAAAGATGAAATTCACCATGTGATTATTCTCAAACTCCTTTCTTATCCAGTCTTCTAGTTACTCATATTCTCAGTAAGAATGTATGAACATGTTCATAGGAATTTATTTTGGTAGGGAATGAAGGAAGCCATCAAATAATTTGTGGCGGAATGTTATACATGTTAATGAAACAAGGGTGAAATAGTGGAAACCCTAGGTTTTTTACAACCATTACCCATTCCAACTCGGATATGGAATGATATTTCCATGTAATTCATTAAAGGGCTTCCTAAATTTGGGAGAAAGTCAATATTCCCATTGTAGTGGACTACCACTCCAAGTATGCCCATTTTTGTTCCTTATCCCACCCGTATAAGAACTCAACCATTTCCCAACTACTCATTGACCAAATATTTTACCTTCATGATATCCCAACCTCAATTTTCTTAGACCATGATGCCACTTTCAATAGGGATTTATGGATAGAATTATTCTATAGAGCAGAATCTTGAATTGAGGATGAGCTCGGAATATCAACTTTGCAAATGGATGGTCAAACTAAAATTGTTAACAAATGTTTTGAAACATTCTGTGATGTTTTACCTCATCAAACTAGTAATAGTGGTTCAAGTGGCTACCTCTTTCCGAATGGTGGTATGACACCTCATATCACACCTTCACCAAATTGAATCCATACAAAACATTCTATGGCCAACTGCCACAACCTCTCCTCCCTTAAAATCCTTGCAGTTATCCATCCAGGCCATTGACACCATCCTTAACCAAAAAGACCAAATTATCCACACTCTTTGGGACAATCTCCATATGGAGAAAAACCATATGAAAGTAAAAGTAGATCAACACTGCTCCCACACAATTTTCAGCCTAGGGATCTGGTCCTTTTATGTTTACAATCATACATACATACTTCTTTGAAACTCAAATGGTATAAAAACTTGCCACTAAGTTTTATGAACCCTAAAAATTTATCCAAAAGATCAATGCCAATATATTCAAACTTTATCTTTCACCCAAATTATGATTTTGTCATGTCTTTGATGTATATTATTTGAAGAAAGTTTTGGGCCAACACATTATGACAAAAATAGTACTACTAGAGCTTGACAATTAATGAACCATCATTTTTGTGTTTGCCATAATTCTTGATAGGCACTCCCACCAACATTACAACTACTCTATTAATGAGTTCTTGATTCGAGTGGCATAGAATGCAAACATAATATGTAACTTGGGAGCCCCTTCTCCATATTTAACAATAGTTCCAAAAATTAAAACTTTGAGGATAAATATTTTTAATGGGGAGGGGATATTAAGACCCTTTGTCTTACATTTCTCCTTGTATTAATAATGTAATAGAGGCTATTGAAGTATATGCTTTGTAGGTTGTCCCTTACGCTATTAAGTATTATTCCACATGCATGAGTAGTAGTAATTTCTAAATTAGATAAGGAGTTATTAGGCCAAGAAATGTATCTATGAATATTATTATATTGAGTTTTTAAAAGGCAATTGTCCCCTTGAAGTGTCCTACAATATAAAAGTTATTAAATTTATTTTAACAAGTTTATTTCATTTTTATTTTATTTACGTAATTTGCAAGTCTATGTAGAAGGATCCTCACGGTGCATGAGAAATAAGAAGTAGAGATGAAGATTTGGAGATTCACCTATTGGGTGTTGTTTGAAATTTTACTGGTGGAAACATGTCATGCCCTATTGGGAGGCCATGAAAATATGATAGAGAGATGGTCTATAATAGGAGAGAAAATAAAAATGAATGTAGTCTTTTATTTTACCAAGAACTACCCAAGGCGTCTTTGACACATCACTTAGATAGATCTGAGTGCTCACCCAAAGCACACAAGGGTACCCGAGTTTCTCTTTTATGTCATATTTTTCAAGGAGTTAGCACACATGAACATATATTCCATAATCATAATAGCTAGATCCATGAAATCAATTTGAAACACACATAATTAAGTAAACATATAATTCACATAACCACTAAGATCAGATTCACCATATAGTTACCCGATGTAACAAACATCAACAACCAAGATCCAACCACAATGATCCATTATATTAATCCATCAAAACACAATAGCTGATTACATCATAAGGTACCATCATGAAGTCATGTGCACAAATATATCATTAGTATAGCTTTGTTACAAAATCTCTCTGTGTGTGTCTAAATTGTGTGAATCAATACATGTATATATGGGTGGGAACTTACCCTTCACCAAATATGCATCCTCAAAATAGGATGCATGTTAAGAATAGCCATGCGCCACTATAAAATATCTATAGAAGCATGCAAGCCTCGTCTAACAATAGATCATCTATAGTTAACTTCGTTCTAATCCTATTATTAGATCTCATGCTTTTATTTGAATTGCAGATTCCTCCTTCCAAAAATAATCTATTCTAGAAGGTAATATTCCCTTGCGTGTCACTCACTCCACGTCTATATTTAGCACCATGCCCAAAATTTACTAAGTCCTCGAATCTCTTGAAGTAATCCTTGAGCAACCTTTACTGTCTCCTATCCATAAAAACTATCATCCAACAAACTCACCTCGTTCTCTCCTACGTGTGTTTTCTCTGCATGTCTTGCACACATGCATGCTCTAACACTTAGCCATTTTCTAGGGCCCAACATTACCCCACACTAGGCATGTTTTCTGTCCTCAGCAACACTTTGTTTGATCACCCAAATAATGATAAATAATCCTCCAAGAATAAAAATGAAGAATATCTTTCCGGATTATGCCTGCCGAAGAATGAAAGAATCTAAGTGCTACTGTGCAAAAGGAGGGGGAATTCCTTATTCACTAATGCTTCCAATTCTTTCCACCCTTCTAATTCATTGCATGCTTTAGTAAAGGCATCCCTATAATAGTAATGACTTGTTCACAAGGTTCATTTTAAGACCCCCATCTAAAAAAATAGTTTAGAATTGGTGGTGAATATCTAAAGTCAACTTTCACCTCAATGGAAAATTTTTGAAAAAATGTTTCATGGAAAAGCCGGTCGGGTGGGACGATTGTCCATCATCTTCCATCATGGGTTAGACAATGTCCAATCTAGGCTATATGGTAGATGATGGATTGCCATCCGATCGGGTTAGATGGATATCCATTGTCTGCCATCCAACTCAGCCATCTAACCTGGGTTGGATGACCATCCATTGTATACCATCTAACATAGCCTTCCAACCTCGGTTGGATGGCCATTCATTGTCTATAGTCCAACCCATCTGTCAAACCTAGGTTGGATGGTTGTCCATTGTCTTCCGTCTAACCCAATCATCTAACCTAGGTTGGATGGATTTCCATTGTTTACCATCTAACCCAGTCATCCAACATAAGTTTGATGACCCTCCATTATATTTCATCCAACCCAGATGTCCAACCTAGGTTAGATGATCATCCATTATTTTCATCCAACCTGGGTTGGATGATAGATATTAGATGACCACCCACCTAGGTTGTATGACCATCCATTGTCTTCTATCCACCTAGGTTAGATGACAGACAATGGTTATCTGTCAAACCTAAGTTGGAAGAATGACCATTATTTGTTATATGTATGTATTAAATGGGTACCCCCATGCAACCCCCTAGGATATGTATTATACCTTGGTGAATACATGCATAAGTTAATTTTTACATATAAATAGTAGGCAAAATGACCCATACAAATGAATTGTCAGCTGAAATTTTTGGCAAACCAAGAGGCAATTCGCTGAAAAATTGCCATTTCCAATTTCCAAAATCCCTAATATTCATGAGTTTACAAAAATTTGCCACTAAAATTTTCCCTTCTTGTTCAAAAGTTAGTTCCTCACCCTTATCCTTTAGTGTGTCCACTAGAGTCTTGATTGTTTTCCCATATCATTGTTAATGCATCCATCTTGTGTGTGACCTATAGGTAGAGTTCCTTCAACTTATTTTTAATTGAGGCCCTTAATGAATCAATTGCTTCCCTCTTTTGTTCAACTTCAGCCAATATTTTCTCTCATTCTTCCCTGTTCCCCTTATTCTTGGCTTGGAACTCCTTGAGATCTGCTTCATCTTTTGCAACAAGTAGTCCCACCACATGGTCCTTATCCTCACAATTGTCATATACCTCTACCATGTGAGAAAATGCCTTCACTGATACCATCAACTCACTATATTATGTTATAATGGCTTCAATCTGATCTTTTTCTCACTTGATCATTGAAGTCTTCCTTTGGTCACATAATATCTCTTCACAAATTTCACACAAGGTAAGGTAAAATGATTTTACCCTAACGTCCAATTTATAGTGTTTTAAATTTTACTTGCATTAATTTCTTGCTAACTACCACCGTACGATTACATTAAATTACGATTTTCTACATTTTTCCTTCCTTTTCTAGAGTTCTCATCACACTAAATGCAAGCACTCATCGTGCACTCCATATGCAACCTTCTAGTGCACAAACTACTCGACCATAGACCTAATTTTCCACGCTTTGCGCAATGAAGTACATCAACCTCTATGCCTTATACCAAACAACTATTTGTGTCGTTTCTTAACACATGTCACAATGCGTGCTCACTCATTGTATGTGGATATTCCTTTGGCATCATCCTTATTATAACCATTATTCTTATGACACCTTATCACCATCCTTCTTGAAAAAACATCACCAACAACTTGCATGCTTATTGTACTTAGGCCTTTATAAATCTCTACTTTCTCTCACACGCTCTTGCTTTCCTTCTACCCCACACTAAATTTATGCATGGTCCTCTATGCATAAAATCATCTGATATTCATCAACTACGGACATGCAAGCAAAGTTATTAAAATAAAACACCGAACTAAATTGAACAAACATAACAAAGATGAAAGGAAACACATATAAAGGAAATGTATTAAAGGGAAATCTAATCTAACTAGAAAGATTGCCTTATTACAAACACTAAGAAGAATTATTTATAGTAGGGCTTTAAACTACTCCCACTTAAGTAACTAGGCAATAAAGTGCCATCCAATGACCGTAATCGTAAGCACTGATTCCAATATCTTTGTTACTAAAAATGGTCCCAACCAATGCAATTTTAGCTTCCCAGTGTTGTATAAAATTTGAATCATACATAAGTACTATGTTTCCCACTTCAAATTATTTGTTCTTGATATACCTATCATGCCATTCTTTCTATCTTGCTTTCTCTATCTTTTGACTCCATCGAGTAATAGGGTGCCATTCATCCAACTACATCAACTTACATATGCGCTCTTACACCGCTTGTTCATTATCCAGTCTCCCGCACACGAAATATGCAGAGATGGAAACATAAAATCAATAGGAAACACAACCTCAATGCCACAAATTAGATGAAAGTGTTAGGTTGTGGAGCACATGCTTTCATGTGTGAAAGTGTTGAAGACTATACACTAAGAGTACTATACACTTTTCATGTATCCTTGCAGGGGTTCAAATTTTTTTAGGCATAAATTTTTTGGCCTCGAAAAAATGCACCCAACATATCGAGAAACATGCTCTTCTCATATGGGTGATATTTTTGACCCATAGGTTTATGGGATGGGTTTTGCCCATGGTTTTGATACCCATGGTTTTGTAAAACTGCTTAAGTAGTTGTCTATTTATATGGTTTTATGCATATGATAGATGCATGAAAAACATTGCAGATGTGTTTTGAATTTGGTTGTGAATTCTGTAGAGTTTGTTGAGCATAGCTCCAAATAGATCTGGGTATTGTATTGAGAGAGTGGTGGCTTGTAATAAAATATGAGCAAGTGATTCTTGGTGGACGTAGCCCAAATTGGGTGAACCACGTTAAATATTGTCTCCTTGTGTTGTGTTATTTTATTCTACAATTTTATTTCAGATCTGTAATAATTTCTACATATTAGTTTCTCTTTGTTGCGATTTTGTAAGGGATTATTCCACATATTTTATCTCTTCCTACCTAAAAAAGGGTGTGGCCTTATTTAACCTCTTATAGGTAGTTCTATATGCCCAAAGTATAACAGAGACTTTATCATCCCAGTCCTTCCATCCAACATCAAAAATCTTGTTAATGTATGACCCAATATCTTATTGAATGCTTCAATAGTCCCATTGGCCTATGGGTGATAAGGGGTTGTCTTATGGTGCACCACCATGAATTCTGCCAACAAAATCCTAATGGTCTCATTCAAAATTGTGTTCCCTATCACTTGGTCAAACTTAATGGACATCCATACATGCTAATTATATTATCCCATAAGAATCTCATTGTTGTAGCTGTAGTGCAATCCTTTATAAGTATTATTTCTTCCCACCTTATCAAATAATCCGTACAATTTATCATGTAACGTGTGCCATTTCTACTTGTAGGTGGGGAAATAGGACCCACAAAGTCAATTGCCCATTTTTTAAATAATTCAACACTTGCAATAGGCCTCAAAGGCATCTCATCTCTTGTTCTTGGCTTCCCAAGGTGCTGAAAATGGTCACACACCTTGACATATTCTTTGAAATCTTTATACAAAGTATCCCACCATAATCCAACCATCAAAATCTTACATATGGTGGCATCTCCAACATAATTCCCACCTGCAATCCCACCACGAGGTTCCGCTTTATTATACCCTCATGCTCATGTTCTAGGACACACTGATGTAAAACCTCATCTTGACCAAGTTTATACAAGTCTCCACCTATCAATTGATAGGTCACCATATGTATTACAAGTTATTTCTTCTTTAAAGTTATCATCCCCTTAGGTGCCCTGCCAAGGCTTGTGAGAATACTGCAATGTTCTCAAGTTATGTGGGCGCATAATTTAATTTGAACAACTATGCATCTAACATTGTCTCCTCAGTGCTCTGCACATCCTCACCAAAGTTTATCCTTGACAAATGGTTAGGTTACGAGTTACTTTTTCTTGGTTTCACCACAACTATAAACTGGAATTCTTGAAATAGCAAGATCCACCTACATATGCAAACTTGTAAAGAAGGATTTTTGACTAGATACTTAAGAGCCATGTGATCTGTAAGAATATGAATGGTGTAGCCAAGAATTATTTCTTGAACTTGTGTAAAACACAAACCATTGAAAATTCTTTGTGCTCAATATTTATGTAATTTTGTTTAGTCGGGATCAACTTCCTACTTGCAAAACAAATGGGGCGGTCCACTATTCCTTCACCCAGTCTGTGTTAACACTATGCCTATGGCCATGCAAGAGGCATCAACATGTACATGAAATGGTTTATCCCAAGAAGGAAAGCATAGAATGGGCACATAAGTAAGTCTTTCCTTCAATGTATCAAATTCTATCTACTACACCTCATCCCAATGGAACTTCCCTTTACTCTTTAAAAATTCCTCCAAGGGCACAAAAATATTGGCATAGCCCTTAATGAAATTCTTGTAATAATATATATGTCCTAAGAATATATGCACCTTGCTTTGATTGGTAGGCTCCTTTAAGCCCAAAATATCCGCAATCTTAGAAATATCTACCAACAAGCCTTCTTTACAAATTATTTGTCCCAACAAGGTTCCAAAGGGTGTAGTAAAGATACACTTCTTAATTTTTAAAGGGATGCTTAACTTCCTAAATCTCTCAAACTTGAGTCTCAAATTTTCACAATGATCTTTCACTAACCCATATACCATCTAATCATATAAATAAACCTACAAAATGGTATCAATGAAGTCTTGAAAGGCTTGTACCATAATGCACGAGAACACTGCAAGCACGTTTTTCAATCCAAAAGGCATCACGGTGTATGAAAAACTTCCCCACTCTGTGGTGAAAGTTTTATTTTCTTGGTCTTCCTTTGCTATGCGCACCTGATGATAACTAGAGAATCCATCTTTAAAGGAGTAAATCTTATGCCAAACAACTCCTTCAAGTATTTATTCTGTAAATGGTGTGGGAAAAGGATCAATTACACATGAAGCATTCAATTCCATATAATCGACATAGATCCTTATTCACTCATCTTTCTTTATGATGATTACAATGGGAGTTACCCACTCAGATTCGTCAATAGGTTCAATGATACCAAACTTCAACATTTTATCAATTTCTTATTTTAATTTCACACGATTAGGATTCATCCTATAAGGCCTCTTCCTAATTAAGCACATGCCTTCGTTAAATTTGATTCACATCTCTCCTAAATATATTTGTGCCCCTTCAATTCATAATATCCTCATGGAAACAAATCTTGAAAATCATGTAAAAGCTCTATAATTTTAGCTACCTCATGTTGAGCCCAATAATCACCAATAATGGCCTCTTTAGGTTCTACATTTGTCCCCATATTAACCTTCTTTGTATTCATAGGCTCATGATATGCACATGCCTTTTCATATGCTATGTCCATTACCTCATGCATACCTTCGATGATTGTTAACCTCTAGTTTTTGTCCTCGCCTTCTTCTCCATCTATCGGAAGACTAGTTTACCCTATTCCTTTTCTTCCCATGTGTGGACCATCTCATTTTCTTCGAGTCTCTTCTAGGTCAAGGCATGCCTCCAAATCCAATTCACCAAACATATCGAATAAAATATCTTTAGCCTTTACACTATCTCCCAAAGTAAGGCGGTTTAGAATCTAGAATGATTCATTGACTAGGGGCTTAGTTGAAAAATAATCAAAAGTATGAATTATAACCGAGGTCATCTCATGTCAATTCATTTTTACTCTTGTTAATTATGCATGCACATACCATGCACGTGCACATCTCGCTAACGTAGTGTAGAACTTATTTACCCAGTGATGATGGCAAAGCCTCTCACCCCTCGGTCAAAGTATTTCACACTTTTGAACATGGTGTGAAGCAAGGACCTTCTCATGAAATTCACATATTTGTGAAGGGACATTGCTATTAAGACACCTAGTAGAGAAAGCGATTCTCACTTTCCTCCACTCCAAAAGGTTAATTTTATCCAATTTTGCCCCTAAGGAAAAATTGGAAAAACATGGCCTTAATTCAGCACAGAGAAAAAGGAGGATCGATTCGGCAATAGGAGCTCACGTTTTGGGCTCAAGCCGAGCAAGTCGGTGAAGCAAAATGAGCACATCGTAGAGGAGTTGGGGAAATGAAGAAGCTTTGAAGTTTGAAATTTGAACTTCAGAGGTGGGGTTGTTTGGAGGTAGGCCAAAGAAAATTTGGGGAATTGGTGGAAAGAAGTATGAAAAATGTGCGAAGGTCCAAAATCTAAAGTCTAAAATTCCAACTTGAGTTTGTGAGGTTTCATGAGCTCGAAGTGATGAATAGTGCCACGTGGGGAGGGAAAAGTATGAAACCTCGAAGGCTAAAATTCATACTTCGGGGTTTCGAGGTTCGAGATAAATGTGTTGACAAGATGGACAAGAAATGTCGAAACCTAAACCCCCGAAATCCCAAAAGTCCCAAAACCCAAACCCCTAAAATCCCAAAACTTGAACCCTCTAAATCTCAAAACCTTGAAACTTGAATCCTCGAAATCATAAAGGTTTGAAACACAAGTCAAATTCAGACTTTGGGGTTTCATAATTTTGGAACATTTAGGATCGAGGATGAATAGTGCCACACAACATGATTTCGTAGTCAAATTTCAGACTTTAAAGGTTCGGCATTTGGAACTCTTGAGCCAACTCCGCCGGATGAGGCGATAAAATGACATACAAAGTGGAAATGATCGAAGCTTTGAATCCCAAAATTTTGAAATTTCATATTTCGGAGGGTTCGATGCATGGTCGAGTCCAAAAATAAGATCAACCATTGGCATTTACAAGGTCTTTATGGCACCTCTTCTTCAAATGGCCATAACATTTCACCGGGAGCTCGATTTGCACAAAATAGGAATTTTTTGAAAGCTCTTAGTGTCCTCCATTTTGAGGAAGAAATAAGACTAAGTATTTTAAAATGAGCAAAATAAATTCCGCCATTTTGGAGGAATGTCTCTTGATTTCTCACCTACCAAAATGATGAAGTATGGGCTTCATTTATTTCCCACAAGCAAGGTACATGAAGGTATGGGGTTTTGCGAGTGGAACCCATCATTATTGCGAGTAATTTTAATACATTTTTGATTGGTTTCAAAGAAATATTTTGAATTAATCTCATTCCCTTATCTCATTCTTCTTATATATTGTAAGGAGGGGGTCATTTAAAAAGGTTCGACACCTTTTATATGCCTTTCCCTTCTTCTTCTTGTCTATAAGATATTTTGTGGAGATTCTAAACTTCCTATTGGACATTTTAATACAAAATATATGTCTTTGAGCTTGAGTGTGGTGTATCGTATCAAATTTGAGAGAAATAAAATCATATCTCAGGATGCTTCAAACCCTTTTCGTGTAATATTGCAACTTTCTAATTTTTCATTACATACAAGGTTATTATGTATTGTTGTTGTTTTCATTACAAGGTTTTAGTAGTGTTGTGTTTATTATGCAGGTTTTTCAACATCCTTCTTAGTGAATCACCTTCCTTTAGAGTAGGTTTTAATTTTCATGCATTTTCTCTAACTCTGTCTCCTTTGGAAAACATTAGATTAGGGTTAGATCTACAACTCTCTGCACTTTGGATTAGTTGGCACTAGGTTAGGATAAAAATCAGCCTTCTCCAGAGGGTTATCTCACTTGCAAAGTCCCACAATTTGGGATAACTCCATGTTTGATGAATCACACTGACTACCTCAACCATTCACTTGCGAGCAATCAGGGGTGTTGTGATTTCACCATAATAGTCATCTCTATGTGTAATCCACCAACGTGCTTGCTTTGGCATATAATATATATAAGCATATTTCTCATATCTCCTTTATTCATCCACCGTGCCTCCATGGCACACAACAATACGTCAAGATTACCCTCACTAGTATACTAAGCTACTGGCTATGTCGCAAGAACCAAACAATGTGCGACCTAACTACGCAAGAAAAATATTCTTGATTTACCATCCTACTATTTCATATGTTCCATGCACCCACTTGTCAAAAGAAACAGTGATGGTGTCAATAACGGAATGAGCATCATCCCACTGTATCACCCCTTCCTTGGATGGCTCATTGACTTCAAGATCTCTCGACTGTAATGCGTGCATAAATTTTATTTAATTATTATTCACTCAAAGGCTCAACATAGGGTGCCACTTTGCATTTGTCAATGGTATAATGATGCACTCTTCTTTATTCTCAAAGCTAATGTACCCCTTATTAAAACAAAAATTTAAATTATTTGTATAACACCAAGGGCACCCAAGAAGTGCTGGGAAACTATCTACCTCTGCAAGCTCCAATACCTCAAATTCCCCAGTAAAATTGGCTCCCTAAATCATGATAGTAGCATCCTTTAACACCCTAATAGGGTTTTCCCTAGTTCTATTTTCCATGTACAACACATTTGTAGAAGGCTACAATGGTGGCCTTTTCATTTGATTCCAAGCATCCAATGTGAGCACATTAACTTCTCATGTATCTATCAAGATATTACTCAAGATCCATCCATCTATGACCACATTCAGTGTAATTTCTTTATCATATTCATGGTTATGGGGAGGTAGATTTGCATGGAGGATATATGACTTTCACGCTCATGTCCTATGTAAAACCTTCTCTCTCAAACATTCACCTAGAAAGGGGATGAGGTTTTCCTATCGCAACATTTGAAATAATTATTTTAAATCATCTATATCTTTCTATGGAAGGTCAACATTCTTTGATCTAGCCATCACACACGCCTATTCCTTCAATCCTTGAATCTCCTTGTATATTCTTGATAATGTCCATGGTCTCTAGATAGAATTCTTTCTAATGTTCAGCATTAGGGTACTTGGCATTGATCACTTCTTTATTTTTTAGTAGAGGCTTGCTCCTTGGGGCATCACATGTGTGTGCTTTGCTAAGAAACATAGGTAGTGACTAGGAAAGGTTGTAGTTCCGAATCTAGTCTAACCTTTGGCATCCATTAACTTCCATCTCGCATGCTATATTTTAATCATAGTTGCACCATTGTCTTGCTTATGTTGTTTACTCATGTGCTCATACAAATCAAGACATTCTTCAAACTTGTGTTGTTTTCCACACCATGAGAAAATTATATTTTGAGGGCATTCATGATAATAATGATTAAGTGATCCACATGTAAAGAAAGTACCTCTAGGAAATCCTCCTCTTCCACCACCGTGACCTCAACCTTTGTATCCTCCACAAAATCCCCTATTCCGGTTATCACCATTATTGTGCCCTTCATTATGTTTCTCTCCCTGATCCTTAGATCCACTTGCTACACTAGGTCTAGCAAACATAAGTCTCAATAGCCTCATGAATATGATCAATTATTCTATAGTTAATAGTGTCATGAGTATGTGACTTGCAAATCTTGCAATACATGGATACATTCTTATAGACCGTGCATTGCAAGAGGGGACATATACTTGCATCATGGTCCAAATGACATATCTCACAATCCAACAACATGGCATGGACTAACTTGTGAAAGGAAACTATTCTTAGTGTGCCTTTTCACCTTGTAATCTATACACCGTGCATCCCACCTGTATGCCTCATGAACTGAATTGGTCAATAGTTTTTCAAAGTGTTTTGCCATGGATGTAATGTGGGCTTCCATAAATAGGATAACACCTATGTCTAGACTTCTGATGCCTCAACACATAGAGCTTCCTCCAAATCCTCACGTGGATCTCAAAAATTCTTATGTGAGATTGCCCTTCTAAAAGGTGTGATCAAACCACCAACAAACCACTGAGCATGATGGCTAGGGTGGATATCATAAGATAGGTTAGATATTAATGTTTTGAAATGGGCATCATACTCCATGACACTCTAATCCATGCCCTACTTAATTTCCTCCAATGCGCTAATGCTCTTCTATTCAAACTCAGGTATATGGAACTCATCTATAAAAGCATCACATAATGCATTGTAGTCTACACAAGTCTTGTATGGGTCATACTTTCTATACCAACTATGCACGTGCCCTTGCAACATAGTAATAAACTAGTTTTCCTTCCATTCAGGAGCTATAGTCCCTTTAGCATGCCATTGAATTTCACACATGTGAAAATTATCTACCGCATCATCAATTCCTCTATACTTGAGAAGGTGAAGGGACATCTCAGTAAATAACTTGTTGTGGCTGGTTAGGACCATGCCCACCCAGGACCAAACTTGTATTACCTCCAATATTTCCTAAACTTCTGTAAACCACCAAATCTGCTAGATTCTGAGCCTCCAGATCCACCTCCCGTACCAAACACCCGACTAGAGGATGAACTACTTTTCATTCCAACTATTGTGTTAAATTGAACGCCCATAGTCGGTGAAGTTTTGTCACTTCCATACGTATTGCCAATGTTCTTGCATGCCCAAGCTCGCCTAGGAGATGATGGACAAGAGAATATTCCTCCAACAGACCTCTAAACAAAAAAGGTGACATTTGCACCGCCATAGATGAATGTTCTATCTAATTAACTCACGGTAATCAATGGAAATTGAAATCTACCTGTCATTACTCTATAACCAAAATCAGCTCATTTATCAATAAATGTTTCAAGAACTTGAACACCAAGTGCAAGGGTGAGGTCACCAGGGTGTGTGATCAAATGCATGCTTGTGGTCCTTATATTTTCTTCCGATGCACTCTCATCCGGCCGAGAGGGGTTCCTACTATGCTTTCCTAAGTGGGGAGAGCTTTATGCTCTAGCTCCATGTCTTCTACGTGAACCTCAAATCCTTCACGAGCCATCATCCTTCAAAACTCCACATAATGCTCAATATCACACCACTTCACTAATTCGCTCTCTCGTAATTCATGATACTTTAGCTGCCTTTATTCTCTCTTCCTTTCTATCGAAAGATCTCGTAATATTTCACCATACCTTCTCCTAACCACATGCGCAAAGTGGTGAGACTAGATAGCCATTAAAAGTGCTTGAAATTCAAAATTACCATCAAGATCTTGATTACTAAATGAATAGTATGAAGGTGAGATCCTTTGGGCTCGCGTAAAACTCAAAATCTACAACTTCCGGAAAGAATACGTGGAAACAACGTACTCCATAGTATAATTGTTCACAACACTAGTCTACTAATGATATAACAAATGCATCCAAGGCTCATTTACATCAAAAACATTCTGGTATTCTTCTTGAGTCCAAACCATTGATCTATAATACTAGATCCTTGTCGATGCGTATGTAGACAAGCACTCGTACAATTCTATAGGGAAACAACTAAATAATGACTCATAAAGATCATGATAAAGGTGTTCCTAAACGCATTTGTGTGTATTGAAATTAGGTTAAGAACCATATCTTCGAGAAAACTGATCATGTCTATCAATAACCCAATCTTCAACGGTCGCATTAGTCAACCGATAAGACATCATCATGCAACATCCTTACAAATCGCTTTAAAAAGAGGTCCGAAACATAACCAAAATGTAGTCTTTTATTTTACCAAGAATAACCCAAGGCACACTAAAACCACTCAAACAGATATGAGCACTCACCCAAAGAGCACAAGGGTACCGGGTCGCTCTTTATGTCACCTTTATCAAAGAGTTAACACACACGAACATGTATTCCATAATCATAACAACTAGATCTATGAACTCAATTTGGAAACACACATAATTAAGTAGACATACAATTCACATAACCACTAAGATCAGATTCACCATATAGTTACCAGTAATAAAACACCAACAACCAAGATCCAACCACAATGATCCATTATATTAATCTATCAAAACACAATAGTTGATTACATCATAAGGCACCATAATGAAGTGATGCATGAAAATATATGAGCATCACAACTCACATTCAAAACTCTCTTTGTGTGTTTCTAAACCATGCAAATAAAAACACACACACACACACACACATACACAAACACACACATAAGCACATGGGCAAGGTCACCAAGTGTGATCACATGCACACCTATGGTCCTTATATTTTCTTTTGACGTGCTCTCCCTGAAGCCGAGAGGGGTTCCCTACTATGCTTTCCTAAGTGGGGGAGAGCTTGATGCTCTAGCTCCACATCTTCTATGTGAACCTCAAATCCTTGACAAGCCATCATCCTCCACAACTCCACATAATCCTCAATATCATGCACTTCACTAATTCTCTCTCTCATGCTTCATTATACTCTAGTCACCTTTCTTCTCTCTTCCTTTCTACTGAAAGATCTACCATATTTCACCATACCTTCTCCCGACCACACGTGTAGTGGTGAGACTAGATAGCCATTAAAAAGTGCTTAACATTCAACATTACCATCAATATCTTGATTGCTAAATGAATAGTTTGAAGGTAAGATCCTCTGGCTCATGCAAAAACTCAAAATTTGAAACTTCCAAATAATACATGGAAACAATATACTCTATAGTATAATTGTTCACAACACCAACTCTGCCAATGATTTACCAAATGCGTTCAAGGCTCATTTGCATCAAACAAAGTATGGTATTCTTCTTGAGTCCAAACCCTTGATCTATAAGACTAGCTCCTTGTCGATGTGTATGTAGACAATCACTCGTACATTCTATAAGCAGCTAAATAACGACTCATAAATATCATGATAAAGGTGTTTCTCAACCCATTTGTTCGTATTGAAATTAGGTCAAGAACCATATCTTCAAGAAAAATGATCTTGTCACTGTCGATAACCCAATCTTCAATAGCGATGCGTAAGAGTTAGCCGATAAGCCATCATCATGCAACATCCTTGCAACTTCTTTGAAAATAGGTCCTAAACATAACCAAAATGTAGTCTTTTATTTTACCAAGAATAACCCAAGGCATGCTTGGAACACCAATCGATGAGATCTGAGCACTCACCTAAAGATCACAAGGGTACCAGTCCCTCTTTTATGTCACCAAATGAACATGTATTCCATAATCATAACAACTAGATATATGATCTCGATTTGGAAACACATATAATTAAGTAGACATACAATTCACATAACCACTAACATAAGATTCACCATATAGTTACCAGTGTGAAACATCAATAACCAAGATCTAACCAAAATGATCTATTATATTAATCCATCAAAACACAATAATTGATTACATCATAATGTACCATAATGAATTCATGTACGAAAATATATCACCATCACAACTCTATTACAAAACTCGTGTGTGTGTGTGTATCAAACCATGTGAACACACACACACACAGACGCACGCACACACACACACACAAAACACACACACACACACACCCATGCACACACACACACACACACACATGCACACACACACACACACACACACACACACACACACAAACACACACACACACACACAAACACACACACACACACACACACACACACACACACACACACACACACACACACACACACACACACACACACACACACACACACACACACATTGGGGTGGGGAACTTTCCCTTCGCCGCCTATGCATCCTCTAAATAGGTTACATGCTAATAATAGTCACGAGTCACTATAAAATATCTATAGAAGCATGCAAGCCTCATATAACAATAGATCATATATAGTTAACTTTAGTTCTAACCCTATTATTAGATCTCATGCTTTTGTTTGAACTTCTAGTTCCTCCTTCCAAAAATAAGCTCTTCTAGAAGGTAATCTTCCCTTCCGTGTCACTCACTCCACGTCTATTTTTAGCACCATGTTGAAAATTGACTACATCCTCGAATATCCTGAAGTAATCCTTGAGTTCCTTTTACTGTCTCCTACGCATGAAACAATGTCATCCAACATGGTGCTCTCATTCTCTCCTACATGCATTTCCTATGTATGTTTTGCATGAGCATGTATGTTTCAATACTTAGCCATTTTCTAGGGTCCAAAAATGAAGGTGCACAAGGATGGGAATATATTTTGTCTATCTCCATTGAGATAAGAAGGCACATAGAACCAAAGCCATATGGCACTTGCATGTAGGAGATGAATTCCCATTTTGTGCGAGAGAATAACTTAGGGTGGTGCATAGAAGAATTCCAAGAAGGAAAACTAAAGATTTGAGTAAGGTGAGAAGGGAGAAGATATAATAACCTAGGAGTGCTTG